>JAWWEV010000001.1:5514175-5536072 GCA_035583235.1 Hafferia zeledoni
GAGCTTGGCCATGGCACTGAGTGCCATGATCTGGTAAAGGGCCTGGAGTTGGACCAAGGGTTGGACTTGATGATCTCGGGGGTCTTTTCCAACCCAATCAATTCTATGACTCTATGATTCTTAAGCTGGGAACCTGCAATTAGGAAATATTGGCGAATGCATTCTTTCTGTCTTCAAAACAAGAACAGTGCTGCAAGCCCAGGGGGGTTGGAGCAGAGACCTTCACTGGCTTCTGGAAAAGATCCATGGTGATGAGCACTGCTGAAAAACACCATAAGCAATTCTAACTCACAGTGGGGTAAAAATATTACCTTCCCAAATAAGCCTAAAAATGTTGCTTGTTTAACCTGTGAATTTTTACAAGGTGATCAATTTTTCACGTACAGCAGCAAACCCCAATTATGCAAACAACTACTGTCTTGAGATTAAGAAGACTGTGATTCAAAAGAAATATTTTCTGTTTCAATGTATTTTCTTTAGGATTTTCACTATGGGTTTTTGCAGTTATTTATTTTACATTTCTGGGCAAGAGAAACTTTCTGTATTCAATGTCAGAGAATAAATTAAGTTGTCCTTGAGTGTGTCACTTTTAATCTGCAGATTGTTCTGAAGATATTTTAATGACTTTGCATCTAGAAATATCAGCCTGATAATTTGTCTAAACTCTTTGATTACCATTTCTTACAGTTACACTTACTTAAGGAAATTTATAATTTTGAATTATAACTTCACTGTATGTAAAATGTGTTTCCTAAAGGTCTCCCTCTCATTTATGCTTAAAATACTAATACCTCATTTTATGACATTACTGTTGTCTCATTTAAGATCCTGGAAAAAAACATGGAAAAACTAATTTGATTCAAAAAGAACATCTATTTTTTCTATTTAATTAGCAGGCTGCTATTTTTTAAAATACACTGAAATTCACCTGAGATACACAATTGTCCTATTTAATTCTGTCTTAGCACAGACCTGATGGGTGGCTGTTTGACTTTGTCACTGTTAGCTATGAGATGCAGGGGAAAGGGGTTCCTCTAAACTCTGTAGTTCCTTTCCCAATCTTTTCTGATCCCAATCTGCAGGGTATAAAAGCAACCTCCATCTCCCTGTTTGTAGGAGAACTAGAAAAAGCTTTGTGAGCTGTTATGCCTCATGAATCCTCTCCTGGCATGGTTTCACTCAAGTTCTCTTCCCTCTCTCCTTTTCTTGTCCTGAGGTTGTGCTGCCCTTGCACTCTGTGTTGTCTTTTTGCTTCCTGTTTAACTTCAGGGCTCTGATCCTCTTATTATCAACACTGTGCATGAACTAAAATTTGCTCCCTTAGAGAACAAGGCAATTTCTAATAGGGCAAAGCCTGGAGGTTTTCTGCCTGAGCCTGCTGCAAAGCAATAGTAATGACACGAGGCAGCACCACATCTGTCCCCCTCCAAGGGCACCCTTTGCATCTTCAGATTCTGACACCCTCATGCCATAGCGCAGTCAAGTAATACAAGTCATGGTGTGAAATCATTACTCTGCTAGGCTAGAACATGGTTTACATGGTTTTTAGCTTTCACTTGAAAAAACATGCAACAAGAATAATTTTGGTGCCACAAGGGCTACTAACCTGGGGGAGACAATCAAAGGGGTGAATATAGGCTCAAATTAAAGATTGCTTTGGCCCTGGGTCGTGGCTCCAGCATTTCCTGCTATAAGAAACTGGCAAATAAACTGCCTCAGTAGGTGCTAAGTCTGGCACTGTTCACAGCAATGTCTGTGGTCATGGATGTAGGGGCTGCATGGGAAGCACACCAGAGACTGGCCTGTGGATCACTCTTGGAGAGCTTGTTGACTTCCATGCTTGTGCTGACCATGAAACTACATGTAAAAAGAGTTGCTGTGATGAGCTGTGCCTTCCTAGAGCATCATCTCATTCCAGCTACTGTCTTGTAAGCAATTGTCAGTATGACTACCTTTATTTTGTGTCTGCCCTGGGCTCTTGCAAATAAAGGGATGATAAGAACTAAGGGGCAGAAAAGTGTCCCAAGAATAGGCTACAGAATAATTTACTGCAGTATAGGTAGCACTTCCTACAGGAGCTTTCCTACCACTTTCCCCTGACATTTCAGGAACTTCCTGGCAATTTTCAATTAATTTCTTTCAAAAAAATTAGGTATTGCCAAATCGTATTTGCTCCAGAGGGTGCCAGGTCTGAGCAGCATTTATATGAGACCACCTGCACAAGGTGGTTTGGTGGCTGAGTTTCTTTTGCTGGTGTGCTATGCAAAGACACCTTCAATGTAGCTTTAAGTATCAATTCTACAATTTTAATGTTTTCTTTTTTCTAAATGAATATTGAATTCTAGATGTATACTCCTTCTGTGTGGAAAATGATCTATACATCTGTAGGAATATCTTAAATTGGAATGGGAATTGCTGGTTTCCCTGAAGCTGCTTCCATGTTAATTTGCACATTGGCCTCTGCTGTGAAGTTTTAACTGAGCCACTACTCTTTGTATCCTTTTGGCTTCTTCCATGCTGCCAAACACTGGTTTGCCATGCCTGCTCCTCCACTGTTACTGATGCATTTGGTTTTGTAAAGGAGTCAAAACTCTCACTGTTCCAAATGAAAAACAGAACATCAAATAAAAGGGGAGATAAATTTGTCTGTGAAAATCAACACTAACTGTTTTTCAGGAATAAAATTTACCTCTGTAAGAAGTAAGAAAATAATTATCACCAAGCTATTAATAAGAACACTTCTGAAATGTGCATGCATTTGGACTGAGAAGGTTAAAGTGTGCTTCAAATTTATCTTAATTATGGCTCTAAACTTGTAAATTGGTGAAAAATAGTATTTCTATTTGTAGGAGTGGGTGGTGTTACCTATTAACATAAGTTTGAAATCACACAGTAACATTTAAAGTCTATTTATAAGTGAAAGACTAACAAACAGATGAGTGAATATAGGTCATATAGGGGAGTTAAAGAGAATGGGAATAATAACACCTCTGGCTACAGGGGCTGGTGACACATCACTGCTACAGGGGAAAAAGGATCAGAAAAATAGCTTGGTGTCTAAATAAAGTGTGGATTCCTGCAGCAGAGCAAAATACCAGATATTCTGACTGGGGAAGCTTTGTATTTCATCCCAGAGGCAGACATAGGGTACTTATTATTCAAATACCTACCACTTATCCTGAATAATGTTTTCAAGGCATACCTGACTGAACTGTAAAAAACCCAATCTGGTCAAGTGCTGGTTTATTATGCACAGGCACTGGCTTGCAAACTACCATAGATTGTTTTCACAAACTACAATTTAACTGTCAAGATTTAATTAAGAAATATGTCAGAGCCTTTGGAATAAACAGGGGAACTAGAGGTGTTGGCCAAGTGGGCTGTGGGACATGGCAAGGGCTAAAAATTTGTGCACTCACTTGAGTTGTCTTCCCAAAAGGGAACTGGGACAGGGTTGCTTAAAAAAGCCACCAAACCATCCACCATATGTATAATGCACATGGTAGTTTTCCAGCGTTCTCATCACTGTGAGCCACATTGTGTAGTTGAGTTTTGATAGTATTAACCTGTATCTTGCAGTCTTGAAAATCCTGGGAAAAGGACACATTTTATAGCACTATAAAACCATCACTTTCCTGTACATGTTTCTGCTACTGTATGAAGATTATTACATTCCCTGAAAATACATAACAGATTAAATCTGAAATAGGATGTGGGTTTTTTCCTGTACAAGCAAGCTGTCTGGCAGGCAGCAGGAGATAAAGAGAATGTTTACTATTAAATTGTGATGATTTAAAGTAATATTTGCATAAATATGCCTGTACATAGAACTATTAAAGAACCCCCCCAAAAATGCACAACAAAAAAATACTAAAGCTGACATGTCAGTTTTAAATAATATTTGGAAATAGTGAAGCCTAAAGGACAGCTAGGCAAATACAAACTAATATAAATTAAGAAATGTTTCTGCTGTAAGCCTCATATGTTAAAACTAATCAGTATTTACTGTATTATCTCTGAATGGAATATGGACAGCACATTATCTGTTTCAGTAATGCAAAGTTAATTTTAGCTGTCAGAAGGTTGGAGTCAAAGACCTATAAAAGAATATATTTCCTGAGTGAAATCTAAAGGGACATTTTAATTTGTTTCTGTTTCATTGCTTCTGAATAAATTGTTTTGAAGCAGATAATGAATTCATGTAAGTGCTAGTCCTCTGGTCCTAAAATTTCTAAAAGCTTTCTTAAGAAAGACATTTTTTGTTAATTTTAAATTATAACCAAATAGGTGTGGGATTTGGTTTTTTTTTTTTCAGTGTTCAAATGCTTTTGTGAGAGCAGTCCAAGAAAGAATTTTCAATTCAAATTCCCTTAAGTAGAATTTATACAGTTCTGACAGACTTGTTTAAAATTTTAAATAGGTGTTTTATGTATAATTTTCAGTGCTGTGACTATATTGGCTGTTCCCAGATGCTCATCACAGCAGAGTAGAATCCTAAACTTGGAGAAAGTTTATGAATTTTAATTTCCACTAGTAAAGTGATTGTATGAAGGTAAGTAATTTGCAGATAAGTAGTTTAGAACTGTTTACAGAATGAAAATTGCAGGCAAAATCCTCTCCTGTATTTTTTTCCACTCGATATAATGTATATTCAGTTTATGGGCCCCAACATTACAAATTTGTTCTTTGGCTATGCAAGATAAATTACAGAGAAGTTTCACTGGAAGCAATAAAAGTACCTGCAAGCACATTTTTAATAACAAGGGACGTGCCCTATTACCAAATTCATGAGACCCTGGCTAAGAAGTTATTAAAACTGCAGCATTCATTGCCACAGGATGCTGAAACAGTCAACAATAAAAATAGATTGAAAACAGATCACATCAGATTAATGGATAAGGATCCACCACTGTTATTTGAACATGATGACTCTACATGTAACTTTCATCTCAGAAATTTCTAAGCCATTTTTAGTAGGAGTATTCAGGTGTGATGGTTTTTGGAAGGTGTCACAAAGATCTGACCCAGTATCAGCATGGGTTTGGTGCCTTACTGAAAAATGCCTGTGTAGTGACATGGAAGATCTTATTTCTGTTGGTTCATAGCAGTGAAATATAAAGAACTTAACAGGGACAATGTTCTGTTTAGTGTTGTGGGATTCTTGGATGTAAGCTAGAAAGCTTTTGCCAGGTGGTTAATTGAAAGAATACTTCTAGCCCTGGAGAACCAGGCTGAAAAGTTTTCTTTTTCTCACTGATGTGCTCTGCAACAAACAAATGGTGTGGTTTGGCACAGTGAAAGGTTGAACCCAGCAGCACTGTCTTAACTGGGAAATATGAAAAGCGTGGTTTAGTTGAGGACTCAAAAGTATCACCTGCAAGTTGTAATCGCACAACTGTGACAAAGTAGCAGCTTCCCATTCAGCAATGGATTCTGAGCTGTGATCAGCCAGGGGTCTCCATCACTGCCATCCATTGGCACAATCATTTGTTCCAATTGCTCCTGCTTTAAGCTTTGCCTTTCTTTGAGAAAGCTGAGAATAAGTAAGAGCTGTGCTGTACCAGAGCTTGCACCACACTGTGGTATAACAGCTGTCACTTAATGCAAGTCATTTGGCATGTGAGTCTCATGAGTGAATAACTGAATAGAAGGGAGTGCAAGAGTCAGCAAGTTAGCCCAGCACTTCAAAATACAAACCCCCTCTAGTTAGTTTGACTTCCCCGGGTTTTCTTCTATATACCTTGTTTTACCCAAGGTAGATCCTAAGAGAAACTCAGGAATGTGGATACTTTCCTAATTTCCACAAAATTACAACTTTCTGTAGGATAACCTCTTAAATTTTGCCACTAGCTTTTTCTCCCAATGAACTATGAAAGATCCCAAGAAATATCCTTTTATTATTTTGCAGATTACAAGGTTGATTTGTTTGAAACAGACACGACTATCCCCTGTGCATCTGTTAGGCTGCAAAACCTTTGTATTTGCAACAGGAGTGAGTATAATCCAGCTACCCAGAACTGCCAACAGCAGCAAGGCACCAAACGCTCAAACACAAACTCTTTCTTGGCTTTGCTCTCCTCTTCCAGAGATTGTAAACAAAGAGAAGAGCACAGGGTTCCTTCAAATCTATGCAAAGTTAATTCTTTTTCTTTTTTCTCTCTCTCTCTCTCTGCTTTCCAATAAGGACAGAAGCTGATAAAGGTGAAAAGCTGCCATTCTTGACGGAAAAGTTATTAAAAGGTGAAAACACAGCTTGCTGGCTGCAGAGAGGGTTTTTCAGACCAAGGTGAAGTTGTGCATAGTCATGTCATTTAAAAGGATTGCAAGCCACGCTATTTAACCTGCTCCAAGTCAGTATGTATGACCCAAAGACAGCTGGACAGAGGAACACACACAAGTTATGTATAAAATAAAACAACTGCCTGTGGAAATATTGTTAGGGCTGAAAGTTTACAACTTAAGATGCATTTGATGGGCAGCAGATGTAAACTGTTAAATCCCTGCCTATGAGGATTTCAATTGCCTGACATAACTTCAGCTTCTGAAGGACTTTAGTTAAACTGCTACAATTTGTCTAGCTAAGAAGGACCACAATCATTTTCAAAACCAGTTTCCCCCAAGTCTTCATTTTGCCTATTTGTACTGAAAGCAAATGGACCACTTACCACTGTATCTTTGTTCTGTATGAGATGGGCTTCCAGGCACTGCTGCAGTAATACAATTATGAACAAATAACCACTCCAGAGTCCAGGGTAATTCTGTACAGACCTTCATATTCATGTTTTAGTACCTCAGGTACAGTCACAGCTTATGCAGTGCATCAATTAATTAAGCTACTTGTTACAGCCACTGACTTACAGGGGCATGCTGAGGGACTGTAGTCTCCAAGTCATACAAATGTTTTATCTTTTTGAAAAATAAACTGCAGATGTCAAATGTTGGGGCTCATGTTTATGTGTCCTAAAAGCAGTGAGGGAGAAAGTAAAGAAAAAAGTCCAGAAGCAGCAACATATCCACACCGGTGAGCAAGAGCAGACAAACTGTCAATTTTCTGTCATTTTTTTTTTTCAGGTCAGTTCAAAATCCATCTTCCTGAGCATCATCTCAGCATCTGGCCATCAACTTTGTTGCCAAATGGTCAGATTCTGGAATTTTAATTCTGCCTGAATCCACACCAAGTTTCTCAGCTCCTTGTTTTGGATAAGTGATCAGTGGAATGACTGCTATTTACTAACTCTAGAGGTAATGACCAAGATAACTGAAGACATGAAGTTCAAGTATGGGTTTAATGTCTAGTCCTGGTCCAACAACATTTTTGTATTTTAGGGTTGCCTATTTATAGGTTGCTATAACAAAATGTAAACTGCTTACTGATGCAATTTGCCTTAACATTAATCATATTTAAGTAGGTAATTTCTGATTTTGTTGTGTTTTTTTTTTTTTTCATATCCTGCTTTTACTGTTTTAGGTACAGTTAGAGGGATAATGTGTGTTTGTCCAGCTTAGCAGTATACATATTTGTAATTTAAAAACAAATCCTGTTCTGAAGTGAGGGAAATACTGTTCTCATAACTGACCTCAGAGAACTGGACATTTGTTTTCCTGGTCAAGTAAATACTAACTCCCTGAATGACTACAGAATTAAATCTAAGTTTCCAGCTTGGTGCGGGGATAGGCAGAGATCTGATGAACACTGAAAATTTCCATTCCAAAGCCCTATTTCCACACTGTTCTCTACTCTCTAAGCTAACCTTAAACAGGTGGTTGATGTTTCAGTCTGCCTTGGGTTATTTTTTTTAAGCATACAAAAAGAAGGAAGAAACATTTCCAAGAAATATATGTCAGAAAATTTTCCAGCAACCTTTTTTTCCAGAGGCATACATAGAAAAGTTAAGTTGCCTTGTAAATGTAAAATGTCTGTAAATATTTTTCTTGACTGATAAGTTCTAGGAAACTTTTATGACCATGACATTTGACATGGGTTGACCTTTCTGGTGAAACACATGGCCTTGAACATCTTTGTGGAAGCTCAACAAGTCTGAGGTACTGAAAAATAAAATATAACATGTACAGGCTTAGTACAGACTTTATAGATTTTTGACAACTGAATTCTGCAAAGAATACCAGTTTTAAGTTTTGTTCACTCATAGGAAAAACCCAAGACAGTATATTTCCATTCCATTTCCAGACCATTGGCAGTCTCTTAGGTGCTCCATCATCTCTGGCTTGTCAGCAGTGTGATTTAAAAGTATCCTGCTTTATCAAATAACTCTTTGTTAGCAGATTAATCTTGGTGAGCTACTGTGGGTTAGAGGCATATCAAGAAATCCTGTATTTAGGGTAAGTAATATTTTCAATCGTCTGCCTTGCATTTTTCTCTATAGGGATATCGATCTTTCCACGGGCCTGAAAGACCCTAGGGGAAAAATTGCTAATGATAGGATCAAAGCACAGGTCCTACGGGGAGAGGCTGAGGGACCTGGTGTTGTTTAGCCTGGAGAAGAGGAGGCTCAGGGGAGACCTTATTGCTCTTTACAACTACCTGAAAGGATGTTATAGCCAGGTGGGGATTGGTCTCTTCTCTCAGGCAACCAACAGTAGGACAACAGGCTTAAGCTCTGCCAGGGGACGTTTAGGTTGGATATCAGGAAGAAGTTCTTTTCAGAGAGAGTGGTCAGGCATTGGAACGGCCTGCCCAGGGAGATGGTGCATTCTCCAACCCTGGAGGTTTTTAAGGTGAGACTGGATGTGGGACTGAGTGCCATGATCTGGTAATCAAAGTGGGGTTGGATTAAGGGTTGGACTTGATGATCTCAGAGGTCTCTTCCAACCCAACTGATTCTATGAAATAAAACCCAACACACTCTTTCAGGACAGCATTTACATGCGAGCTTTGATTTTTGTGTCATGAGGGACAGGGCTTACAACAGCATAGACCTTTTCACAAACTCTGCAGCAAGGACTCTTAAAGCGTGCAACAGCTATCACACAGAAGAATTCACAGAATTTGCTACTTAATAAAGGAAAGTTTTACCAGTTTTTCTTGAACAGATCATGCTACCTGTTCCCCTGCATTGGGGACACTGCAAAAGGTATTTACATATGTTAATCTACTCTATGAATTTAAACATTTTTTTTCATTTTCTTCCCCACGTTTCTGGTGAACTACTGTTCTTCCTAAAGTCACCAAGTCCTACTGAGTGAGAAAGTTTCATGCACCTGTTTATAAATGGAAATGAAACCTTCCATTTTATTAAATGTTTGCAGCTTCTTTTGGTGGAATCCATCCCACCTTCTTTTATGAGTCTGCCTAATCTAAAAGGAATCTGAGCTAGATAGTACCCTTTGGCACCTTAGGCACTCTGCATGGGAAAGGGCTGAAGTGAATACTGGGGTGAGATTGTGCTGACTTATTCAGACCAGATGCCATGCATCTCATGAGTGGCTGTTTCTCTCCCTTACTGCAAAAGAAAATTTGGAGTGATTGGTTCATGTACAGCTCCCTATTTTTGGTCAGATGAATTCTACCCTAAATTTGCAGGTACTAAGTGTTTAAGCTTTGACTGAGAACAATAAGGGATGTTTGACAATTTTCTGCTGCAAAGTTTGTAGGTGTTATTGAGACCATCAGCAGAAATAGATTCTAACAGATTCTAATACAGCCTTGTCAAGATATTTAGTATCCTAAGAATCTCACATTTGGAAAGGGAAATAGATGTCACTTCCCTGAAACAGACTGAAGTGCAACAGAAACAAATTTATTACTACATCTTAGGTCCCGAATGAATCCTAAATCTGAGCATTGACATAATTTATCTGCTGAGCCTTTCAAAATCAAATCTGCTAATTTTTGCTGTACCGACCCTATCTGCAATAACATACCTTAGTTTAATTCAGCTAAACAAGCTTAGGTGATGACAGCACTACATTCAAAATAGGAAACAAGCTTATCATACATATTGTAGTTACCATCATTTTTAGAAACATATTTTGAAAGTCAGAACATTTTCCCCCCACTTACTATAAGTGTATGTCTTTTACTGACATTGCAGTAACTCGCCTTCCCTTATCTCCAGTGTAAATGACCCTATTCATTTGTAGCTAACATTGCCCTCCCCAGAGTGCACTGACTTCAGTAGAAATACAACTTGCATGATTTCAGCTGATGGAGTCTACTGCAGATACATATCTTAAAGAAGTAACATATTTCTGGCAATACATGATAAAAGAAGCACTTGGCAAAGTCAGCTTTTCAGATGTCCTGTGGAAATCCCATTAAGTACAATCTTCTAATAGGTCTCTGCCTCAGTGTCTGTACCAATTGTCCTGTATTTCTGATTGAAGTGAAGCATGCCTGTGACTTTGTTAACCTCAAGTTCGAAGGTCTCAGTATAATTAAAATAGCCTCAAAGTCAAATTTAGCAGGTAAGAATTTTGATAAAACTCTTTGAATGAACTCTATTGTATGAAAGTAAAACAATTTTTAAATTATCAGTCTTTCTGAATGTAACTAAGGCTGCTAAGATTTGAGTGGTCAGGCAAATTCCAAAATATTTGAACAAAAAACCCCTGCTAAAGCTATTATTCTATATTAACAGAAGTAAATACTATGCCAAAATGAAACCCTTCTGCGAGCAGGGCCTATCTTCATTTCAGTTTTCCATTTTAAATCCTAACTCTTATCTACAGTGATGACTTGTTAAGCTGCTGTTAAAGGACTAGGTTGGTGCATATATTAAAAGAGTGCAGTACAGAGATCAGAAATAAAAACAGATGGTGCAAAAGTTGTAATGAACTGTAGTTCAGTGCTGAGGCAAAACTCATGACTACCATCATTGTTGCTGCCTACAAACTCCAGAAACTGCTGCATGGTTGAGCCATTTACAAATAGCAAAAGGCTAATATTTACATGCTGACTCTTTGTATGGACATCCATGTAACTAGTTTTCAGCTGACAGGCTGCTATAAAAGAAAAAGGTTTTATATTAGATATGAATCAATTACACAGTAGGATGACAAGCTCATCTCTCTGTCCTGCTGGAAATGCTTCTACAGGGAAACAAAACACTTCATGACCTTGAGGTTTCTTTGAGAGCACACTTGTTCTCCTTACAGGAGCAACAATGTGTGAGCTTGATAGGCTGGCTCTTTAAACCTACATTATATTCCCCTCTCAGAAGGACTAAGGTATCAGAGAGTCTTCATTTATATTTTAGAAGATTCTGTGTGCCTAAATGATCTTCTGACCTCATCCTTGCTTGGGATGGTTTACCCCAGATCCCAGTCTTACAGAGCTCACTGCAACCTCTTGGCATTGGATCGAGGAGGCTGCCAGGAGAGAGAGCAGCAAAGAACTCACCAGCTCCAAGGAGCTAAGGGTTGAGTTAGATGGAGCACTGCAGGGGTTGAACTCCATGGCATCTGCAGCTGATGGACAGAACTTGTATTCTGTGAGTCTGTTGATCTGCATGAGCATGGAGGGTGCTGCAACCACTACTCATTGAACTTCAGCCAGTTGTGTTGTACTGAACTGGGGACAAAAGCCCTGCAAGATTGAAACCTAAAAGTAAAACTAAGTATAATTTGGACAGTTTATGTCTGATGTGTGTCCCAGTGGAGGCATTATCCAGTGTGCCTTCTTCTGGACCACCCTTGGTCTAAGTGATGGTGAGCATCTCCCAAGATCACAGGAAAAAAAAAAAAGAAAAAAAAATTTGGAATGCATTCAAAGGCAAGTAGACAGTATATATTTACATGGATTACAAAAGATGAAGTAGCCTACTGGATATTGAAAGATGCCAGTAACTAATGCATTGTGAAAAAAACCCCAACAAAACAAAACCAAGAATAGCTTGTATTTTTGGAATACTGCTGTGGCAATGCATTTCAAGGACAGATACTTCCCAAGTTAACTGCTCTCCATTGAACCAGCTTCAGTCTCAACCTTACTGAGGTATATGAAATATATGAATAGTCTACCAATATGCTGGTAATTTAAATGATAAACACTGATAAGAACTTTTCTCCTTCCTGCCTAAGCTTTACTCAAAGCCTTCCATTAAAATATATAACTGAGTACCTAGACAGTTGCATTTTGATTTGCATCTATTGCCAACGCAATGTCTTTCAGCTAAGCCTTTCATGCATTACTTTCAATAATAATGTTTTAAATTAAAAGACTGCTTCCATCAGCATAATTAAGCAAGATAGCCAAGAAAATAGCTATGTGTCTGAGCACAGAAATTCATTAAAGTAAGAAAAAAGTCCATGAAACAGTGATGATAATGAGAAAAATATTGAGCCTCAAAGATGACAATATTAAAAGCAGAGACTGTATTCAAGGCTTACTGCATGGGAGGGGCTGTTTTGCCTTTCTAGAGATTTTTTTTTCTTTTTTAATTCTGAGAAATCAAATAGAGCTTTGGCAACTCAGTTACTTTTAAGTGGCCATAGGCATATGGGATTTTACTAGAACAAAACCTGTGGCTGATAGTGATATAAGGAATAATCCATTATGCTACTTATGCAAGTACTAGTATTAATGATTTCTCTTCTTCCAATACTAAGAATCATGCAATTTAATAATGACAAATATCACTGCTTAAAGAAGGCAATTTAGTGTAATCAAGATATTATGCTTTCTAATTATCCTCCTGGTCTCTATTTAAGTTGCACATTGTAGATGTGTTCCCTATATTTATCTTAGAAATAAGTTCTCCTCATAAAGTCCTTTTTTAAAAGAAATATTTGAAAAGGTGCTGTTCTCCTCATTAAAATACTTTTACCCTCCCCAGAGTATAAAGAACTTGCATAGTGAGTGCTAATGAGACACATACTCGCCTTTCAATTGCATTCTCTCTTCCTTCTCTCTGTTATTTCTTTTCTTCAGCAAGTCAAGGCAGTGTTAAGCAAGAAAACTTGTACCTGTCTGATTCATATCTGCACCCCTGCCTGTCGCTGAGCTGTGCTGCTGCTCTTGACAGGCTGTGGGAAGTCAGGAACACAGAGAGGGTTTATAGCAAAAACTGACACCCTGCATACATCCAACATTGGACAAGCTTTATAAATCTGATAGCTGGCTCCACTGGCTATGCAAAGACAAAAGGTTCTGCCTGGGACAGAACAACCCTTTGCTGCTGGAGCACAGATGGTATAAAAGTACTTTATATGACAAGAGGTGTTAGAAAACATTTGGCTCACTAAAGAGTGCTGTCAAGACCTGTTTTCTTTAAGCTGCCAGTCTGTCATTGTCTTTTGGAAACTAGCACTCAGCCAGCAAACCTATTTCCATCAAACCCAGAAAAAGTTTCCCTGTTTATAATTCATTTCCATTTTCTCCCATCAGGTAATTGCTCTCTATAATATTACCACAGGTATTATAGTAGAATTAATGAATAATCTAAACTTCTCTTGTACTAGGTATAAAACCAGAAAGTAGATTGTAAAAATGGTAAGAGAAAAGGAAAGAAGAGCTTCCAAACTAAGCATTCCCCACACCTGAACCTGCTGAACTTTCCAGATACAGTGTAAAACTCCTCCTTTCCTCTGTGTTGGCTACAGATGTGCTGAGAGGAACTAACGCCCTACCTGCAGTTGGTTCACGTGCTGCTGACTTTTGTAGTTGCACTCAGTATGGGCCAGAGCAGACACCTCATGCATTTTGGCACACAGATTACAGGCTAAGACTTGGTTAGAGAGAAAGAGCATTGTCAACCTTGCTGTCTCTGAAGTCTTGACAGTTTTTCTGCCTTGCTATGTGAATCTTGGTACAGATATGAAATGAATTTCTCCTGGTTTATGATGCAGTCTTCAGTCCCCTTTTTAAAAGCTAAATTAGACAACATTGGGATGAGGTCACAGATCAGAAGAACTCCCATTTAGCTTCTACCTCCAGTACCTGGTACATTCATTGTCTAATTTGGCAGTTGGGAGAATTCCTGGCCAAGGTAAAATCCAACTTGAAAGTATAAAATAAAACAACTTTGGGAATTTCTGTATGCATTCTTCATGGCAGCAGAAAAGACTCATAAAGGCTGAAACTGGCTGGAATTCTGATCTATTTTCCGCTAAAATCTGTATGTTTCGTTAACATTACTATGAATCAATTAGATGACTTTAGTCAATTTTACAGTTACGCAGTGTTACCTCTTAATTATTCTATTATTACAAGCACAATAACCTTGTCTTTGTCTCTCACTGTAAGACTTTTAAGGTGCAACTTGTCATATCTTTCATATACCCAAAGTGTAGATAAAGTCCTGAGGTGGTAGAGCTCTGAACTTGTATAGATACAGGTGAGGGTAAAGAGTGTTGAACATGGGAAAATGTTAGCACTGAGCATCTTTTTTTTCCTCTAGCAAAAAGCAGGGAGATTAAATACCTTAGGAAGACTCTTTGAGTGTCCCATGGTGGCACATGGCTCGCCTCTGTCTCAACATGTGCAATTTTCAGGTCCACTCATGAGCAATCATACTTCATGTGCATTTGCTTGGGCAATTAGCTGACTGCTGAAGATTTCAATTTGTTCCTTGTTGCATTATTATCCAGATGTCTCAATATTAAATGACAGTTTTGTCTCCTGCTACTGTTGCAGGAAGTTTCACCCTTCTGTTTTTAAATATTTTTGTATTCAAACTGAGTGTAAGTGCTTGCTGAAATGTTACCATTAAGCTGTTCAATCTGAATGACTGTGGGAAACAAGGACTTTGGGATTTCAGCTTTGCTGTTAAAAGTCTACAATTAGGTACTATGAAAAAGTCACTTTTTTTTCTTTTTTTTTTTTTTTTTTTCCCAAAGCTGCACATGCCAAAACCAGAAGTAAAATCAAGCACACATTGGCATGAAACGGCTACAGGCTAACACAGAAATTGAGAAAAGTCTTCTCACAAAATACCTGTGATGAGCTACCATCAAAAGAATTTAGGTTCAACTTGGCACGAAGAAATTTGGTTAAGCAAGGTAATGAGTGCTTCGGTGCTTTTGATCTTCAAAATGTCTTACAAAGGTTAAACCTCTAAAATACATCTGTGAAATGAAGCATTATATTGGCACCATTGTTTTTTTCCCCCTCATTTAAAGTAGATGTTGAGTGTTTAAGTGTTCAAGGCTGTGGAGAAGGTCAGATCTAGGACTGTAGACTAAGCATCTTCTGCAGTGCCTAAATTTCTCAGACTGGGCTGGACATTTTTCATTTATTCAGACATGTCTTCACTGGCCACTACTCTCCTTTAGTCAGACTGGTTGTCCTCTTTGTCTTCTCTTTGCTGGCTTGTCTGCAGCTTTCCACTGCACTGCATGTGCTCAGATGGCCCAGTTAAGCCTGGCAATAACCCTGCAGGTCTGCCCTCACCTGGCTGCATTTCCTTGCTCTGTTACTTTAGGCTTTTTGCAGTACAGACTTTTCTCTCTCCTTCTGCACTGCTCTACAGAAAGGTCAATCTCATAGAGCTCAGCAAAACTCTCTATTCAACTTGCTTTGAAGAATCCCCATGGAAGACCCCACTAAATGAATTTGATCTTTAAAGCAGGTATATCAAAAATGTGTAGAGTCTCTGTGTGTGAAGGCGGAAAGCAACTCACCATCTCCTGTGTTTGGAATCACCTTGGAAAAGCTGTCTCTGGGAACTGGACTGGAAGTAGGAATTAAATCACCCTTAGCAACACTGGATACTGCCCAAAACCTGCAATAAAGCAAAAAAATCTTAATATAGACTCTGAAAATGACAATGAATGATGTATACTTTAGAGGAAGGAAAAATTTTTCAGAAGGCCTCAACTCATTTTTAGGATCTCTTCAAATAACTGGAAATGACTCTTCAAAAGCTTAAGAGGACAGTGTCAGGAAACCCCCAAAGTTCAGGTAAGAGCATAGCTGGTCATGTCTGAAATTCTTTGTAACGAGCTAATGACCAGCAAGTACCTCGCAGGATTTGACACTCCAGGAATTGACTGCACTTGAGGAAGGCAAGAAAGAGAAAAACCTGCCCTGTACTTTTCTGAAGATAAATGATCAGTGAAAGGAGAAGGTGGAGGAAGCCTGTGCTGTTTAGCCAAGGCAGCAGTTTTAGGGTATCTCATGCTCTTAGCACCGGAGTGCATCTGTCAGGTGTTAATTGTCAACTCCCACTGACTGCAGTAGGAGCCCAGGGCACTTGGCATTTTGCAGTATTAAGTTGCTGTTATTAAGCTAAAGACATAAACATAAAAGTATGTGCTGTTTGAACTGCAAGGCATTGTTTCTTGCATTCTCAAAATATTAAGAGTTTGCTATTTTTTTCTTCAGTTAGCAGTGTTTCGCAGTAAGCAACTGCCTAAAGGAGAAATATCATGCAAAAGAATATGCACTGTGAAGTCTGCACTGTGAAAAGCAGAAATATATCATTCCACCAAGAGTAGGCTGATTCAATTTTAAAAATAAAATCTTTAAATGGCTAATGTGCTTACAATGTAGAAAATCAGATAACGAAAGCAGTTCTTGTTTCAAAGCAGAAGAGCAATCAGTGAAAAAAAAGACAAAAAAGAAAACAAATTGACAAAAGGAATAAGGAACTGCCATTGATTTCCTGGGGGAAAAAAAAAAGGACAAAAACTAATAATTTTTTACACATTATTGAAAAACATGGTAATTTATTCAGAATATAATTATACTAACATTTTTCTGTGACTTGGTATCAGATGAGTTCTTACAGCTCAAAGTTCTCTGGGGCAGGTTTTTAGGAGGGTTACAGGCCTGCTTGTTGTACCACTTGACATTATGGCCACCATTTCTGGAGATGTTCAAGAAACGACTGGATGTGGCTCTCAGTGCTGTGCTTTAGTTGACAAGGTGGTGATTGGTCAAAGGTTAGACTTGAAGATCTTGGAGGTCTTTTTCAACCTTTGTGATTCTGTGGACTATGCTAGGACAGCAAGTGATTCGATTTCTTGAGGTTGTCAGTGCAATTTTGGGAAGTCCAGGTTTCATTATTACTAATGGAAGGGTAAGAACCTCCCTGCTAGGGAGGCACCCAGCAAATCATGAGTTACAACATCAGTGCTGTGCATGTTGAAAAAAACTGGAAAAGTAAAAGCTCTGACTACTTTTGTACCCATGCCACTGGTAGATGTAAGACTCACATTTTTCAAAAATTAGTCTCCTGCTCAGTGCAGAGCATTAACCTTCAAAATGTAACTTATTGGCAGGGATTATAGAGTTTAAAAAGTAAAATGAGTGCCTGTGCTCTCTCTTTCCCTGCTCTTCTTTGTAATTCAGATTTCTCTCTCTAGGCAAGGCCAGGAAGGCCAGAAGGTAGAGGGGACAGCATGACCTACTATGGGAATATGCAGCACTCAAGACATAATGATGTATTTTGCTGTATCTGTTAAGTGTCCAACAGATGACCATCAATAACTGATCAAGGTAGAGGCAGAGTAGCTCTTTTGTCTGGTTTTCCTTGGAAGCTTTTAATACAACCATTGTCTCCATCCTCTTCTCTCAAAACACTCCATCAGATGTGGCAAAACTACACACTGAGATTTTGTTTGACTTTTCTAGACAAACAAGAAGTCTCTGTTTCTTCACAAACTCGGGGTCCTTTTCATGCATGCCTTATCCCTACAGTCTATCCTTTTCCCATACTCCTTTCCTTCCAGCTTCTGCATCTTTGCATTTTCCTCTTCATCTCAAATGTGTTTGCAAGCACCAGGCTCTTTGCACTCAGGCCATTCCTAGTTGCATTCCCTTTTTCTCTTCTGGTCCTCTAACATAAGCAGGGGCATTACCAAAATGTATGCGCTTATTTAGTCAAGAACTTCACTGTTGGCACTGCCATCCAATGACTTCATTCTTGTCTGAATGGGGAGAGAGTGTCCTCTGAAGGGGATTTGAAGGCCACCTGGGTGCTTAGATCACTATTTGCTCCTTGTTATCCAGCTTGGAGTGTCGCCAGGCATTCCTGTGCAGGCAGATTTGCAAGCTGCCTACAAGCTCCTGTGAAGACCTTGTCTGCATGGGAAGGGAGGATGGGTGTGGGAGTCTTTGTTGATGAAACAGCAGTGAGGATGTAGCTGTTGTACCTCATAATTTATCATTATCATTTCATTATCATTATCTTATCATTTTCAGTTTAATTAAAAGGTAACTATGCTGGACCTAAGGGTTCAGTACATGAAGTGAACTGACATCTCCAAGGTGAATCCTACATAGCTGGCAAAGAAGGTTCATATGGAGTTATGCTTTCTTTTAACTTTCCAAGAATATTAAAAAAAAAATAGATAATGTTCAATGAGTAACTGATGCTGGTTTTAGAATAGTGATTCCTATGAACCACAGACAGAGAGGAAAACGTTAGAATACTGAAGAAATAAGGACTTTTCAAACTTTTGATAATTTACAATCAGAGTATTATTTGTCATGACAAAACGTCCCCAGGTAAAGGGAAAAAATTGAAAATTGCCCCAAATCCTGTGAACTTACTGTTGTGTTTAATAAACAGAAGTCAAACTTTAAACAGATTAGGAAGGTTGTTTAGTACATATGAGAACTTAGTATTTCTACATATAAACAAATTTCTTTTTACCCAATATAAAATCATTTCCCATCTGCTCAAAATCCCAGAAACCTCAGTTTATGCATGGCAGCAACTTCCTTTAGGAAGGCAATCCAGCAGAAGTAATTCTGGGCCTGCCTCCATCTCTGAAGCACATTTATTGCTTCCATCACTTCTCAAGCCTCAGGGCACTCCTGCTTCAAGTTTGAATATTCATTATGTCAGGTTGAAGTCTGCCAGTAACCAAAAGGCAGAACTATGAATTGCAGCCCTCCTTTCCTAGCAAAGACATTGATATTATGAGAGCTTTGGTCTTGTGGAACACAGGGGGAAAAGTCTTATGAAGAAATGCATGTAATACAAAGGCAAGCTTTTTTTGTGGTTAAAAGTAGCATCTGCAGTATTTCCAAGACTAAAAGTGACTTTCTTAACATGTGGAAGATGCTAAATAAGATTTTTTAAAATGGTATCTTGCACTTAGATGATTATGGGAGAAAACCAGCTTTACATGAATCTAGCAGCTATTTCAAAAGCTCAGCTGGCAGCATCATTTACTATCATGCAGAAGACCCAGGTTCAGAATCACACACAAATGTTTGTCTCCTCAGAAGCCAGCAGGAAGTGTAGGTGGCATAAAGAAAATGACAGCCTTACTGCAAAGGCAAATAGGAATCTCTCTGTGATTTGGAGCTGAGTTTGTGTTTCCTGTATAAAAGCAGCAAGGAGTTAGAAGCAGATAATGCTCCCCGGAGTGTCTTGACGTCCATAGCTGGATGAGAACTCTTTTTCTTTAAATTTACAATGTCTGCATCGGATGTTCTGGAAAAAGGATGGATCAGTGCAGTCCTATAAATCCCAAACACATATGTTGTATAGCTTTTCAGAAATAACTCACAAAACAGCTTTCCAGAGAAGAAAAAGTCCACAATAATGATAGCACACTGACAGTGCAATAAAGAGGAATTCATTACTCTGACTGCAGGGGTTGACAATGACCAGAGGGCAAATGCATAAAATAAGAAGGAAGAGTCTATGCTCAAATGTCAAAAACTCCCTGCCATAAATGATAAAAAAAGAAAAAAAAAATGAGCTCAATACGTGCTTACTCTGTGTAGGAATGATGATGATAACATTCATCTGAGCACAATAAATATTTCTGAAATTGGAGCTGAGGATGAAATGTTATATAATATCATCTGCATATAAATAAATTATTACTTTCCAATGTTCACTGCCATGAAATGAAAAGAAATTTTTGTCCTCTGATGGTGAAGAAAGTGGCACCAAAAATGAAGGGTTAAATGTGTAGGATAGTTGGTTTTGTGAGCAATTTCTGTAGACAATTTTTAAGCTACTGTTCAATTCTAGAAACAAATCTGATTGTTATAATTATTTTTTTTATTACCTAAAGAGGATAATATCTAATCACAAATGCAACTACTTCAGTATGAAATTTTGCATGTATAAACTGTATCCTCAAATAAAATCTCAGTCCTACAAAGGAACAGCAATAAGCTGGGCAAAAACTCCCTAGTTTTTCTGAAGTTATTTCGTCCTAAACAAACTTCCTGTGCAGTCTGTGTTTTTCATTTTTAGTTCTTCCTTCTTTGTTATTGAATGCTTTCGTAAGAAGAAAGGATTTTTGGTCTGTGTTTTTCTTCCCTTGGTATTTCCCATATGAAGGTACAATCCTCTGATAGCTTGTATGAAGAGGATTAGAACATGTCATCGCCAACTGCAGATGAGGATTTAAAGCAGGGATGGGCAGGAGAAGCAGAAAGATGAGATTGCCCTGCCTCTCTTGATTCAGACTCTCTGGATGCTTTGTGCCAACCTCTGCTGCTCCAGAAAGTTAGTCTGCCTTCCACATCTGTCCTCATTTTATGGCAAGGGAAAATTGTTTGTTGCTGAACAAGATGAAAGACTGATTTCCTCATTGCACATTATTCCTAAAGATCCATTTTCTACCATGAGGACAACATAAAGGTTGTTGGTTCATAAAAGCTCAAGGAAAGGTGCAGTTGCAAAGAGGAATCACATCTAAACTCCATAAAAAATGCCAGATTACAGTTGTGGGATTGTATCTTCCTTCTCAACAATTTTGTTGTTGTTTCCATTAAACTGTAAACTTCTGAGTACTTTTTTTTTATCCTTCCCTATACCATAAAAGTGCTTCCGTTGAGTGTGGAAGTAGTAATGGTAATGTACATAAGCCCTAACCATCTGTGAGGATTACCATTAACTTAATGTCAACAGTGGGTAGCAATTTGACTATTAAGGTTAAGGAATTACATAACTTAAATAGAAATACAGCAAAATTATGTCAGCATGCATTTCCACCTCTTCTGCTTCAGGATGAATCAATTATGAAATATAAATCAAAGAAATGAATACAGTATTTGTAACAATTTAAGCTCCCAGGCATTGATTAACCATGACTGAGAGGACTTCCTCTCATGAAGATTAATGTTATATCATAAAGAACATGAAAGTTCCTATGTAAGGCCATGAACTACTTGGAAGGACATTTTACACTAGCCCTAGAATTCTTGGATGGGCTGAAGTCTAAAGAGATAAGCCTTGCAGTAAGCAAGGCTGAGTAGTCAGAGTTGCTTTACACTTTTCCGTATGAATCCTTCTTCAGTGAATTGCACAAGTAGAGGAAGGATGTTAATTTAAGTGTCCCTCCATCTGCTTTAAAAACCTATTCTATTCTTTCAAATCTACATTCTTCAGGCCCTGCAACAAGATCAAAGTAGCTCAAAAGTTCTGAATAATGGTAAAGTTGAGCCAGAATGAGTTTAATTATCTTCCAACATCTATATGAAAACCACAGAGTCTTGTCACAATTTTCAGGACTTGTTTATCAGAGCTCGACAGATCAGGAAACTGAAATGGATGATTTCCTGATTAAGACTGAGAAAAAAGCTTGAACTTCATTTTCAAGGAGAAATTATGTTTTTTAATTAATAAAGATAGGAAATATACAGGTAGAATTACCTCATTGCTTACCAATGAAGTTGTAACCAAAATTCCACATCTCTGTCGGTCTCTCTCATGCCAAATTTTTGGTTTTCATTTTGGGGATGAAAGTATTTTTTTCAAAGTCATTTGGAAAATAATCTGTGATTTAGTTAAGGAAATAATTAAATGCCTCAGTCTTCTCAGAACTTAAGGAAAATAACATTTTTAGTTGTGTTAATAGACTCGTTGATGAAATGTGCTTGTTTTTGGTCATCTAAGTTTATGATGAACACCGGTACCTCTCTATATAAGCTGTGTTACTAAAATGGCTTAGTTTTTTTTGTGGTGTTTTTGTTGGTTTTTTGGTTTTGTGTTTTTTTTTTTTTTTTTTTTTTTTTTTTTTTTT
>JAWWEV010000001.1:5536172-5546280 GCA_035583235.1 Hafferia zeledoni
ATCACCCTGAAGAACAATATTTCGTACCTGAGATGTTTGGGGGTTTTTTGTTGTGTGGGGTTTTTGTTTTTTGTTGGTTTTTTTTTGTTTTGGTTTTTTTTTTTTTTTTTTTTTTTTTTTTTTTTTGTTTTTTTTTTTTTTGTTTTTTTTTTTTTTTTTTTTTTTTTTTTTTTTTTCCCATTTAATCCCTCAATCAAAGCATTTCTACTGAAGAAAAGCAGGGATGAATAGATGAAGGACGGAGCCTGGGATTAAATAATTTAGACATCATTTCTTGACTGGTATAACATGCAGACTAAGTGTGTTGTCACTCTCACAGAGTAATGTCATACCCATCAAAAGGTCATATCTCTAGAGCAGGCAGAATTTTAATCCTATATAATACTCATTTATCAAAGCTATCATATAGATCCAACTTCCTTGAAATTGTCACACTCTTTTAATGTATGGCTATTGGTGATGCAGCTCTTAAAGCAGACAAAATTCTCAGAATAAGAAAGGAAATCTTGCCATAAACTTTATCAGTGGCTTGGCAGCTGATAGGGAGACAAAACAGCTTTTCTTTTAGTTCATCTTTACTCTCAGAGTTTGTGGTTCTGGACACCATGTTGTCTTACAGAAACCTGTTGAGATTATTTAACTCCTTTCTTCCTGGTGCATGTGTGGCTGCTGAAAGGATTTTTGGGGAAGAATTGTTGTGTGGAACACTGAAGAGGTGATAGATACAGCTGGGGCCTGCTAAAGATACTGATTATGATTTTCTTCCAGATAAAGCTTGGTGAATAGAGGTCTAAAGGATGCTACTATCAGAAGTGCCTTTTGAAACAGATGTGTTTAATGGTGATGTACAGTCAAAGCAGTGCTCTCTGTTCTGCTAAATTACATTTCATTTCAGGACTCTGATCTTCAAGCCATACCCAAAAGCTGCAACAGTTTAGAAGAACTCACAGGCAGCCTGGCTGATCTTACATCTCAAGCACATCATATTTATATGCAGTGATAAATCACTTCTAACCTTCTGCACAAAGGGCATTTTCTTGATGTATTTGAGAACATTGTAGAGAGGTTTGTTATTAAATGAGGAAAAAGTAGCTTGTATGAAGAAATCAATTTTTAATGCTATAGAAATCAGGGAATTTTAAAAATACTGTGCATTGGTTATTTTTGCTTTGTACCTGAAGGTTGCACAAAAGTAATTGCATTACTCTTTATAAGACAGTAGAAGGAGAAATAGCCATCTTTCTTCTACATTGAGGATAGAAAAATTATCAAATAGAGAAACTGCAGTTTTAGATAAAGATGTCTAGATTTTGTCTAAACTAAAATATTTTCAGCGACAAGCTTTCCAAAGTCTTTCGCCAAATCGTGTACCAAACCATATCTTTCTATCCATTAAAAGTGTCTGTGCTTCACAGTATGGTTTAGTTTTAAAATGATGTGTTAGAGCTCAAAAACCAGGCAGTTCACTTTCTAGTGCCAAATGTAGAAAATGCCCTTCTCTTCCTTGTCCTTTTCCAACGCAGGGTGGCCAGCTCAGTGTTCTGCCTGCTTTTGATTAAAGATGAGGTACAAATCTGATCCAGCATGGTAATTACTATATCCCAGTGTAAGTCACAGACCATTGCTGCTATTATTTATTCTCAGACAAAAACATTCATTCTCCCCACCTCCAACTACAGGCTGCAAATTCATAATGGCTAGACTTTTGCTCTGAGTAAAATCATGTTATTTCTCATTTGCTCCAGTTGCTGAGGTGGCTGCACTACCTGATGCAACTAATGCATTGTCCATTCTCTGTGAAAAGAATTGAAATTTTCCAATGCTCCCTTTCACTATGGATCAGAAACCAGATAACTTTTTAATTATAAGAATGATCACTTGCACCTCATCCAGTTTCTCCCTGTATAAGTAAAAGCACATGTATGTCAGATCCATCTCTCTACAGAAATGGTCTTTTTTGCTTCCTAGGGTTGGTGGGAGTATCTGCGCACACTTGAGCCCATCTTGGCAAATTACAAGAAAAAATGGATGGTAGACTAAGAAGTCTATTAAATGTCTTTTCTGAAGACTATGAAGACTTTGAAGGAAGCTGTGCTTACTTCATTTTATACAAAACCAAAGGCTAATAAGGAATGGATGTCTACACATAAGCAAAAAACCCCAAACCAGCCCCAAGCTTCCCAACTTTTTCCTCCTAGAACTGTTTAATGTAGGAAAAAGTTGACTGCACAGAGCTGCTCCACTGCGAACTGGTGAGTCACTGCCTTCAATCTGCACTTTTTTGGTTCAGGCTGACGTATTTGCAGCTGAACTTTTTAGGCTTGCCTGTTCCCTGGAGAAGATGTATATTACAGAAAAGTTGGGAATTTTAAGATAGATCTCATCAATTTACCATAAGTTCTGAGAAACTGAGCATCTAACAATAAGGAAAGGGAAAAGAGACGGGAAGATACTGATCTGACTACACGACTTGCAGAAGTGCTTTCAGCTTGTTAGAAACTTTTAGGACCTAAAACTTATTAGTATTTAAGTACCTGCCCTGAATAAGCCATAAGTAGTAACAACAGGTTAAAGTCTTTTTTAAAAGGGTTTTGTTGATTTCTTAATGGAAGAATCCACACAATCTGTCAAAGAGTGGACAAATACAACATTAATAATGTGACATTTCCTGCCATATCTTACTAATAAATAGGACATTAAGGAAAATTACAGAATGGCTTGGGTTGGAAGGGAACTTAAAGATCATCTGGTGTCAACCCCGCTGCCATGGGCAAGGACAGAGAGTAAGTAAGGAGAGGTCAAAGAAGGATGAGAGGCTCAAAAGAGGCATGCAGGGGAGGGGATAAAGGTAGGCAAAGCTACTGTAACTACCCATAATTGAAAGAGGATTTTTCACTCTTCCAGCACACAGAAAACAAATGTTTCATTGTAATCAGCATCCCTTTACATTGCAAATAACAGGAATGCACATGTAGAAGGAAAATCAGTCTTCCAAATCTGAACATTTTAAAATGGAAAAACTCAATTGATTTTAAGTCCACAGCTTGTGCAGAAGGTTAGGCCATAAATTTCCTAATGAAGATATGTAAGTGCTCATAGAGCATTTTTAGAGGGAGTACAAGAATGTTTTCTTTTATATTTTTATGAGAATTCTATTGTGCTCACTTCACCATAAATTTTCCACTATTTTTTACAGACAGTTCAAGAATTTGAAGCCAAGACCTGATGCTGTAAATTTTCAGGTAAAAGCCATGAGGTAAGAGGGCAATGTGCAGAACATCTCAGAGTTTCATATTTGGATTCCCACAGGGAAAAAAACATCTTTAAGTGAACTGGATGTTTAATGAAAAGGCAGGTAAATGTTTCATCTCATTATTTTCCTGTCTCAAACCTCAGGCTCATATCGTCCCCCTTGGCTTCTGAAGACACAACTGCTTTCATGTCAGTCATGAGTAATGCTTCCTTTTCTTGAAAACCTTTCTCTCACCTCTTAAAATAGTTTCCAATGTTGGAGCATGGTACAACTTCAAGCAGAATTAGTAAGGTCTAACCAAATGTCTCACTATCCTGACTGGAGAGTTAGGGAAGAACTACAAGCCTGGCTAGAAAGGAGGAAAACAGTTTTACAATAACAAATCTCCTAAGCAAGGGAATTTAAACAGGAATGATCTTAGTGTTTTAAAGCAGACCCTGTTGTTTGAAGCCTCTCTTAGCCAATGTGGCACCCACCAAGGCTTGAACTCTTCATTGTGTGTTTACAGAGATGTGCAAGCTGATAGTTGCTGCTGTTGTGTATCACCCCATATGAGGAGAAGGAGGTCTGACACTGGGCAGCTCCTGTGAAGACTGTCACTGCTCCAAGCCTCCTCTGAGCAACTGCTGTCATGTACACCTCTGGCAGCATCTGATCTACTTGTGGGGACTGTAACACCAAGTAGATTTGGAAAAACGCACCCGTGGCTGCTCTTATTTTGCTGGGAAGGAGTGATATGACCAAAGATTATCTCATACCATACTGGGCTTGTACTTCTCAAGCTGCTTTTCAAGGGCAAGAGACACAGCAAAGAGGGTACAGCAATGCGGTGATGGGACAGTGTTGAACAGGGGAGGGGGATTCTGCCAGCCCTCTCCTTAACTATAACCTTTAGACTACAGAGCACTATGCAGAAGAGGAGTTTGGGTGAGGAATGCTGGAGATGAGGCAAATGGCTCATAACTAGCCACAGACTGCTATGCACATTGCTGACGATGTGGTTAATGCTGGTATTGGGTTTATGAGTTGTGCTCAAAGAGCCTGAGGAGTCAGATTTATTCATTAATAGCACAGGGTGCATGTGGCTGGTTGAAGGCTATGCCAGAGAGGAATTCTGCTGGGTGACAGGTCTCTGCAGTGACTAATGCCCTGTATAGTATGGGTGACAGTAACAGCTGACACAGAATACGCTCAAGGTGTGTTAGTGCTGGAGACAGTTGAAATATTTGATCCCAAGGATGATGGTCTGGTCTGGTCTGGCCAAGATATGGGAGGGAGAGTCAGAGAGAAGGATAGAAGGGAGGAAAGTGGGGTGAGTCACATTTCCTGCTCTGGTTGTTTTACAGGATAGAGGAGGGCGAAGAGTGACTCCCTAGATATCAGGACTCTGCACTGCTGGGGCAGCCAGATGGAATTTACAGGGCTCCAGTGCTGGCAGACTTGGAAGCTGAGCATATAACTTGTAATGCCTACTCAGTGATTGCCTATAGTTGATGCTGATCTGAAGACTAAGATTTATTGCTGGTTGATGCAGGACCTTTAGGACTTCTGACAAAACCTACTAGCATATGGGTGCTTTGGCAGGATGATGATATCACTGCACTCTGGTGTAGGCAGCATTTCAAGCAAAGATTCCAGTTAAGGAACTTTGGCAATGGGATTTCAGTAATTATGTTTATTTTTGCCTCCTAATATGTTTGTTTGGCAGGTTAAGGAAGGGGTTGATGATAAAATAGAGCAGGTGGCTCCAGCTGTGCATGAAAGACTGGGAGGAGGGTAGGTGCAAGCAGGGGTGAATGCTGGATGCTACCAGGAAGAGCAGAGTTTCCAGGGAGGCTACTTGGAGGAAAACATACATGAGTGGAAGAAGAAAAGGTGAGGGAAGAGACAAAAGCCAAAGGCAGTTTCCTGGGGCTTCTCTCTTCAGCCCTGCCCCCTTTTCTGTTTTTCTGGATACACCCTGCCCTCTCAAAAACTGAGCATGCTACAGCTTTCCCTTATGTTTACAGTAAATGATCTGATGTTTGATTAAGTGACCTGGCTACTTTTAGCATCCTGAGACCGGTGCAGCCTCTTTGCCTCTTTTTCTCCTGTGCTTTTTAGAGAAGACAAGACACAACTGTTTTGTTTTTTGTTTTTTTTTTTAAGGGTCTTTTGTTCTGAGTATTTTAAATATATATTTTTATATTGTATGTCTTCAATTTCCTGGATATTGGTCCCCATCATTCACAAGAACAGGATTAGCGTGTTAAAGAAGTATACAGATACTATAGATGATGAAGAAAATGTGTACTGGCCTATTACATATATCTGTGCATATATTTGTATATAAGAGAAGGACTGAAACACCAAGAGTAGCCAGCTCTCAATAAAAGCAGAATTGCTTCTGGGTTGAATAAAAGGGGAGAAGCAAAACATTGATTGTGAGGGTGACATGATACTGTAACCTGAAAACTAATTAAGAATAGAATTTAAATACCATTTGGATGCAACAGCAGGAAACACAAGGAACAGGTGTTTAACAAGATTTCTTTTGACTGTTTAACCTCTTCATTAATGCCAAAAAAACAAACTCTCTGAGACTCTGGCTTTACCTGCTTTCAGTAGTTGTACTTTTGGCTATTTCATGACTCAGAGTATTTCTTCTGCTATTTGTTTGTCTCTAGGGATCTGTGTCTCTGCTGTTAAGTGCTTTTGATCTCCATTGTATGTGTCACTTTCCCTTCAGGAAGCAATAGGATTACATGGCTGTGAATAAGGCCCAGTGTCTGTTACTCTGCTCTGCAGGTTCACTACAGCATCTGCGGGAGAGATATTCTTATAAAACTGGATGAAATTTGTTGCCTAACACCTAGAATCTAGGGAAGGCTTTTCTCTGTGATTATTGTAAAATACAAAAGCATAAATAAATGTTTTTCAGTGTATTGGTATAGTCTGGAGGGATATCTTTTAATAGAATAGGTCTCTCACTGCTGACATCTTGCTGAGTGACTGGGACTACATAATACTGAAGTGTACATCTTCAAAGAAGTTCTGTGTCTGAATGACCTTCTAACAAAGAGCTCTTTGTCTCTAGCATTTTATATTCTGGCTCACACTGTTTCTCGAATTTAGCAAGTGAAAATAATCTAAAGTGATACTTGCTTTAACAACCACCTTTTAATGATGTGTTTATTTCTGTTGTGGTTTTAAAAGGGTTTTTTTTCCTGAATATCTTTGGTTCACTATTTGAAGACCTTATTATAAGACTGTTTCTGTAAAAGTATGCTTTCTTCAGGATGAGGTTTCACAAATTTAGACAATAGACAGAATGAGTATCTGATGTCAGATTTTGCCAGCATGAACTCCCACTCCCACTACCCTGCGCCCATTTAGACCTCTAAATGCAAGGCACATGCATCTCCAACTCTTTAGGCTTGTTTTCACAGAAATTTATTCCATTAGCTGCTGCTTTTTTTTTTGTTATTATTTTTCCCTTTACTCTTCCTCATTGCTTTCCACACAGTATGCAGTCCAACCTGCTGGCTGATGTTCTTTTTCCAAATTAGTGTTTTTGACACTAGAATCTTCTCCAAATAAACTGATTCACTTTCTCACTTTGTTCCTATACATATAGTATATATATGAAAACTGCCTTTTTACTGTACCTTGCTCTCCCCTTCCTGACCTGCCTTTCTATCTACAGAAGGTTGGACTATGTCAGGACATCCAGTGTGTCGAACCCGCTGTCACCTCTCACTTTGAGGGGTTTGGCTGGCTGGGCTCAGGGTTGTGACTTTTGTTGTCACCTATCTGTTACTCACTGGATGTTGTCCTCTGGAGCTGGTGGTGGGTCGATTTCCCTTAATCTCCTCTCCTATTGTTATCATCAGTTATGATCTGTAGATTTTCCACTTTAAGTTTCCAATTTCCTCTTTTCTCCTTTTGTTTCTCTCCCCCCCACCCCAATCATAGTGTACCAAGAACACAATTGCACTGTGCATGCATGATCTCTATGAAGTGACTGTTGAAAAGGGAAAGAATATATATATATATAAGTATACTCAGTTCACCATCCTTCAGATTCCCCATAATTTCTTGATCATGAAGTTAAAAGTAACCAGCACACTTGGAAACAGGAGATCCACTGCATAACATGGTTCAAATCCTTACAGTGGCATGTCCAAGACCTGTGTTTCGGGCTCCATAAACTCCTGGGAAGCAGGAAAAGAATGAGCTTGAGTGTACCTGCAGTGCATTTGTGTAGCTGTGTGGATCCTCAGAGCTTCCTACCCAGCAGAGTGGCTTTGAGTGCTTAGACATGACTCAACTCGTTAAGCAGACAGATGCTTTATAGACTAGTTTTACACCATTTCTCACCCTAGAGATTTGCTTTCTATACAATACTTCATCTTTTATGATCTTAATTAATACTAATTGGTATATGATTGCCTCTAAAAATACTATTCTGTGGGGAAAACTAATCTCTGATGTTAAAGTGAGTGGTATTTAGGAGAAATCATAATGTACTACAGCCCTATGTAAATGATTAAATAGATAATTTTATTTTTTGATTTGTGGGTATCTATCACTGTAATGTTTACCTTGATAGCTTATATTGTAACTCCCACACCTGGAATTTCCACTACACATTTTAAACCATTTCAAAATTAATGTGTGGCTAGAGGAGATCACACTTTTGAAAACTATAATGAAAAATCACTATTAAATAAGTGGGATAACTTTTTTTTTTTTTCCAGTTTGCTTTCAATCAGCATACTGATCCTGCTTTTATATAGAATTCACTCCTGCATTTATATGGCAGGGTGATTTCATTTTTGATCCATTCCTATTTTGAGAAGGAATCCTCCTGCATACATCCCAAAGATTTCTTTTCTCTTTAAGCAAATGTTGTGATTATGGAAAGGTAAAAGCAGAGATCTTAGATCTTAGTAAACAAAGCCAGAGGACAAATTAATCTTTCAAGCTACCTAGGACACTCAACTTAAAATTCACATATTATTATTATCAGCAGCATGTCCAAACTGCCAAGGCCATTCCTGAAAACTACAGCTGTGATAAATATAACAGCTGAACTACAGGAAAACTGCAGTTAGGTCACACTGCACATGAATAGTACAAATGATAATAGTTAGCATTACTGCCTACTCATTTTGCTGCATATTTGGTTCAGTAAAAAACCTAATTATTCATAGCACGATAAAATGGTATGCTGAATGCCATTCCTCCTGCTCCACATGCTTGACTCAGGCAAAAAGCATAATGGTGTAAATCAGCCCCAGCTGAATCATATTGGGCCCTGTGGGTAAGTGCAGAGGAAGGTTATGGAGTGGGCTGTGAGAGGACTTGCCTGAGGACAGATGGTTTTTGGAGGCCAGCAGGGGAAGTTTCCAAAATGAAGCAGTGGAGAGGCAAGGCCAGCAAAAGCCTTCAGTGGAGAGGAAGGAACCGTCTGGGCTCTCTCTGCAGAAAGTACTTGAATTTATTATCATAAGTAGGAAGAGGTTGGTCTCAGGAGTTTCTTGTCAGCCAGAGCTTGAGTTGGTCAAGGAGGAGGTGTTAAAATTAGATACTGAGCTGGAAGGGTATTAGGAAATTAATGTGGGCATTTTACTGTGTTTTAGCAACCTAATTCTCAGGGTAAGTTTTATAGAGCTTGCTGCCAATTATTTCAAAGCTTGGCAAATGTTCCCGCCTGAGGTAAATACTATCAATTTCAAAAGAGCTCAACTGCTCTTTTAGAGCACTTACACAAACACACGTTCCACATCTACAACTGTTTGTTTTATAGGATTAAATTTCTTTTAAATGCTATTAATGGCTTGGAAGACTTATGCCAGCCTCCTGCAAGCACAGGCTGTTTGACCACAGGTGTCTGATTTAGAAGGTCTGCAAAACATCCACTTTGCGTGTTTGCAAGCAGTCCAGAAACAAATTGCTTGATAATGCTGTTACAAAGATAGGCCATATGTGGTAAAAAGACAGAAGCCACAAACAAACAAGAGTATTGTGAAAGCCCAGGTACTTGCAGTAGTAGGTACTATGATGCAAGAATTTTTCAGAGGTCCAAAAAAATTGTGTCTTGTGTTAAAGGCAACGGACTTTTTTTTGTTTGTTTTGGTTTTGTTTTGGCTCAGCTTGGGCTGAAGTGGTTTGGCTTAGCCTGAGGGAAGTGGAGAGGAGCTGCTGCCCCAGAGCTGGGAATTAGATTTTGGCAAGCAAGCTCGCACATGCTACTTGCAGCCTATTTCTAGCTACAGCCAGTCAGTGGGGTCAACTTTGGTGCAATAAAGCTGAATGCTGAAAGACACTCTGGACTGAATCTCACAGGATTCCAAGGAAGAAGCAGAAGAACTTGGAAAATAAATGATGTGTCATATGTGAAAAAACTTTCTTGCTCTCAGCAGGTAATCAAAAGAAATTTTGATGCCGAGGTTTAAAGTTTATAGGTGTAATTTTTTTTTTTAAGAGGAACTTTTTTGGCTGTACCACTGCACCAATAATTCAAGAATCTGTAGCATACACTTGGTTTTCTGTCTGCAGCAATTTTTGGGTATATAAATGCCTCCTTAAAGTGATCAAACGTGATTGTTTCAAAACAGTGTGAGTTCCTTGTTTTATCTAGAAGGTTGATCCAGAGTTTCATGCTGATAGTATGGAAGAATTTTTTTTCCTTTCCCAACATCCAGTTTTAGTTGATTCATTACCAGTTTGTATTTACTTGATTTTTACTGATGTTATCTTTGAAACAGACCTTCTTTTATCTTCTGGTTCGCACCTGTTATGGTTTCAGCCAGGTGGGCCTAAATTTGGGTTTTAAAGTTCAGACTAGGCCTGAAAATTGTCAGGTGACTT
>JAWWEV010000001.1:5546380-5579310 GCA_035583235.1 Hafferia zeledoni
TGTCTTTTAGAGTGCTTATGAATCTAGAGTAATGGGCTTTGTACTAATTGGGGAGTGGGAGGTTTTTTTCTTGTTATACATAACTTGTATAAGTGTGTGTTATATTGTAGTTTCTCTTAATTTTCTCTTTTCTGTATAAATATATGTAACTAGTTTAAGCATCAAACCTGGTTTTAGAGGGTGTTTTTTCCCTTTCTCCCTTTTCTCAGCCGGAGGCTAACTCTGTTTGCCAGCTCAACCCAAGACAGCACCCTCTCAGCTTTGGCACAACAAAACCACCCAAGCTCTTCTAACTTCTCTGCTAAATAATCCATTCCATTAATCATCTTTTTGTTCTTCCTCTGTACCCTTTCTAGTTTACATCATTTTTTTCAGCATGTAAACCACCAGAAAGTAGTCCAAGTAGTGTCTCAGGGAAGTCTTTCAAAATCAGCTTTTTCTCTTCCAAAATTAGCTTGCCTAAAGCATTTTCAGGTGTCAGCAGCTTTTTCCACACCTGCATCACACTAATATGCCATATGCTGATGGACCAGGGCATCCTGATTTTCCTCCTTTTAGCCATCTCCATGACATACTCTCCATGGAAATATTAAGAATTCTTGTTCTTGATGCCTAATCAAATAATTCCATCTCCTAACCTGTAAAATACCTTCCCATTTTTTTTCATGAGACCATGTTATTGCCTACTGGCATGGACACCCAAGAGCTCCAGTCTCACTGGGCAGGATTCTGCAAGGTCATATCTAAGGATAAACACATAAATCTCTTTCATTGATCAAATAAAACCTCCAAACCTTTCTGAAACACATTTAAAGCCTAAAATGTGGCCCAGAATACGAATGTGGTCCATGCAGGTGGGTGATCTTGGTTATAGTAGCCTGGCAAGCCCTGACATGGGTTTGGTTGCCAAATTCACTACTTTTGATTAAAGTCATAAATAAAAAGGCAGAACTAACACAATTAAAACTGAACACAATACTCAGAGTTATGAAACTTTCATGTGTTTAAAATGTGTAAAAGCCAAAACAAACACAATTTTGAATATAGTAGAAATACTGTAAAATAAAATTAGTGGATTCTGATTGTATAGACATAATTTCATCACCTGTTTGAGAAGATGTTTTCAAAACCAAGATCCTTGTAAAAGGCACCACTCCAACTTGCCGTACTGTAGCATGATCTTGAAGTTTTCTTGTAGCTTTGTAGTCAGATATTCTAGACTTTGCTCTGATATCCTGTTTATAACTAGTCTATTTATTTATCAGGTACTCTTTTTGTTATGGGGGAAAAAGGAAGTAAATGTATAAATGGCACAATCAAACAAAATATATTTAATTGCAAGAACTTGAAATAATCCACATGTTTAAATGGGCCATTTCTAAACCAAAAAAGCCACTGTTCTTTACCCTAATAGTGATAGATTATAAAAAAATACATTCCATGCCTCCCACAAGTCTACATCTAGTAAGCTTGCAGGGACCAAACACAAATCTCTTCTAAGAGAATATTGAGCTGTGATTGATGCTGACAAGATCATGGAATGGAGGAGGCATGGGAGGATGGAGAGAAGGGCAGATGATGTTCTTCTCTCCCTGATGAGACACATAAAAGCCGAACAGCCCAATTCTACACCAACATATTTTCAATACCTACGTATTTTTAAAATGCTTTAGAAAAGGATCATTAATACATGTGATGTATGTCACCAAAGCAGAGCTTGGCAAGGAAAGTAGAGGTTCATGCAAAGTCTGAATATAGAGATGTGTGTTCTAACCTACATCTCCTTTGGAAGCTTTATGCCACTACTTTCCTCAATTTTTCTGTAGTGAAAGGCATTAATGATACTCCAAACCCTTACCCGTGTGGTTTCTAAAGACAATGTTGGCAAAGGGTTTTGATGATTGAAAATAGCACCAAGTAAACAACATCTTTGCTGCCTCTGGGGCATGTACAAGTAGATACACTGACAATAGGAGGAGATGGGCAGCTACGTGTGCCAGGCAAACAGAGCCTTGTGCAGAGAAGTTTATCTGAAAATTTAAGAGTTTTACCAGAACATTACAAGTTCAAGTGCACAGAAAGCTAGGAAGTAAATTGCTGCATAGAAAATGAATATCTGAAGTACTGAAATAAAATGCTTATTGTGAAAAGAAATGCTGTGCAAGAATGGTTTGGTGTTTCAAAAATTTCTTGTAGGAGTTATAGAAGGAATAATGTAAGTAAAGACTATTTGTTCAATTACAAGGAAACTAAGCAATCGAGAAATGAGATTCAACAAATATCAAATGTAGAAACTTATTTAAAAGCTGTATTAGTAGCAATATCATCTTTCTTGGAGTATGTCATCTATGCATCTTGATTGATGAATAGCTAATTAAATTTGCAATGCTAGACTAAAAAAATCACAGATAGTAGCACGGGTGAGCTATCTTTATATATGTAGGGAAATTCATGGTAAAATTAAAAGTATTCCACATCCACAGCCAGCCAGACATCCTTTGTGCTGATCATAGTGTTCGTCTCTCATATTGTCCTTCCCTTAAATTAGTTTTTTGGTTTGATTTTTTAAAAAAATTTTATTTAGGATGAATAAATGTTCTGTGAATCAGCTATAAAGATCACTCTGCTTTAAGTGTCCCAAGCCAACTCAATTTGTGATGAGAATATTTTTACTGTAGAGAGAGTCCCTTTACTTTGGGAACTTAAAACAGAATTTCAGTGACACAATTCTGAGAGGAACATGATTTTTATACACTTTTAATCCACCCATTTAAAAGAAGAGATGTAAGTTTTCTACTTCTAATGACATTAAATTCTGCAGAAGACTGGAAACTTCCAGGAAAGTGATATATTTTGTTGAATGTCGACACATATAATTATTTAGTTTGGAAAAGACCCATAAGACTGAGTTCAACCACTAACCCACCATTGCCAAGTCCACCACTAAGCTGTGTCTTAAGCTCCATGTCTACACATCTGTTAAAAACCTCCAGGGATAGTGACTCCACCATTTTCCTGGGCTGCCTGTTCCAGGGCTTGACAACCCTTTCCATTTGGAAATTTTTCCCAATGTCCAGTCTGAGCCTCCTCTGGCAAAACTTGAGGCTGTTTCCTCTTGTCCTGTCACTTGTTACTCGGGAGAAGAGACTGACTCCCACCTGGCTACATTCTCCTTTCAGGGAGTTGTGCAGAGTGATAAGGTCCTCCCTGAGCCTCCTTTTCTCCAGGCTAAACAACCTGTTCCCTCAGATGCTCCTCAAAATGCTTCTGCTCTGAAGCCTTCCTGGGTTCTGTTGCTCCTCTTTGGACATACCTAATGCAAACATCTAAACTATGAGGGTTTTTTTGCATTTTGTTTATGTTCAGTAGTCTTAGCATGCAGTGCTTATATGTGAAAAGGAAATACCTAAAGCAGATGAGAGGATTTGCATTCTGTCTTCTCTTCATGGGCTAAAAAGAGAGTACAGGATGACCTGCCTGCACAGATTTCTAAATCACATGTGAAAATCTTGTGTCAATGGCACCAGTTGATATAACTTCATTACAAAAGATAGTATTTGATCAACCATGTACTTTCCATAAATCTGTCTTTTGTATGAATATCTGGCTGGGCCAAAAATAGGCTGTGATAAATCCAGTGTGTTTTAAAGTGGATTAGCAATCCCTCTCAGCCAACCTCCCCTACTAAGCTAGGACTTTTTTTTTTCTACTGAGACAGTGGGGATAAGGCAATGTCTTTACCCCTAAGCATATAGTCCAGAACCCACCTGGCAGAGGAGGAGGTGCTGGCTAGCTCATACTTTTTTGCATGTCCTTACCCTAAACTTCCTGCAGGAGTCACAGCTGAGGTTCTACCTTGAGGTCAGTTAGATCTTCAGAGCCCTGATCACAATGACCTTTGCTAAGCAGCAGCTCCTCAGGGTAGTGAGAGGCCACTATAAATAAAGCCTTTTAGGGGGCCTTTAACTGTTCCCAAATTCTGCAGTTGCTGTAACTTGCTGCAGTTTTCAGTCCTGGAAAACATCCATTCCCTAATAATGCATATTTTTTGAAAGTGTATGTTAAACGAGAATACAGATATGATTTTTAGTTAGCCTATGTCTCAAGGGAGAACTCAGAAAACAGGATATAGACCTTTCCTTATCTGTGCACAGTACACAAAGGACTGTGCCAAATCTGAAATTACCATGACTAAACCACTGTGGGGTTATCATCTTGCAAATTTAATTTTAAAGTGAGAACAAGAGAACTTAAACTCAGTTTTCAGGTCTCTGAAGGCTTTTTCTTTTTTTTTCTATTTTTTGTTCCCTATTCTTCCTTTGCCTTGTTCATCTACTGAAGAATGTAAAAAAGGACCAGAACAGTAGATTACATTTGGATATTGATCTAATGTGTTAACGCTTCTACCATTGCCATTAGAGCTACTGTGAAATATTTTTCTTAAATTTCTCCAGCTAGACTACTGGATTTTCTGACTTCACATTCTTCTGTGAAGTGGTAGAGACTACTTTTATTTGTACAATATTGAAACAAATAAGAACCCACAACCCCCTATCCTCTCAAAACCCTCACAACCCCAAAAAACAACCACAAACCCACTAAAACCAACAGAACCAGCTGTATACAAGAAGTAACTAACAGTACCAACACCCCTCCTAGTCTCCCACAGTAAACTAGAAGTCAATGAATATTGCTTTCCCCTTACAAGAATCCTGTAATTTGTGTTTCCAGACATAACAGTAGAAATAGTGCATAGGTAAAATGATGTAACAGCTAATAAAATAGGGATTATGTTCAAAGTACTTGGTACAAATAAAAGGTTAGGCCAAGTTCCCATTGGGTCTTTTTTTTTTAGACATATATCCAAAATGCATACATTTGCAATAAGAATGTGTGTAGGGAAGGCATAGTATTTAAAATACCAGTGGAAATTCAAAGATTCTACTTTGCACCTCTGCTAAAATTCATGCTTTAGGCAATGCCATGAGACAAACATAAGCTACTGATGTACATAAAAATGAAAACTTCAGGACTGTTATTTATGCACACTGATGCACCGTTATGTGTTATGTGCATGTTAAAACAAAAACTGCTTTATCTCCTCTCTGAACACAAGACCAACAGGAGCAGAGAAAGCCCTGCCACAGGGAGAAGGAGAATTCCCTTATGGTTTTATGGGGTTAGACATAAAGGATGGGGCTGGCTCAGGGTCTGTCCCCTTTGCTTGGGGCAGTCCTAGCATCACCCCAGTAACACCTGCATCATTGTGCCACCCCTCAGCATAGCTCCCTAAACACCATGCTGGCATGATTTTGGCATTCTCAACTGCAAAAAAATCATGCCCTGATGTGCCACAGGGAAAGGCAAGGTAATTCTCTGTATCTCTTTTTATCTGTGATCTTCCCTCTTGACCCTAAGCTGTAGGGAACTGGGAATCAGAGGGTAATGCTTCTTCTTCAGCATAGGGCTTCAAATTTAGCCCAAGGTGGCTATTTCAGTGTGTGTAAAATTATTTTCCACAGGTTGATCATGGGCTGTATCTCAAAAAAAACCCCCCAAAAAACAACAAAAAACTGATAGCACTGCTAGACATCTTAGCAGATAACCCAAAGACTGAAGTTGTGATGTACCCAGAGATCTTATTGAAGATCTGAGCTGAATTATATCCAAGGGGAATGGAAGATAATTATGTAGTTCAGGTGCTTTACTCTACATATCTGTGTTGGAGGGAAAAACCCCAGCTCAAACAGACCTATTCCCAGGCATATTCACCAGGTACGTGACCTGTACACAAACACTGCTAACAAAATCATTAAAGGCTTGTCAAACAGTGTCTCTTGCTGCTCAAATATGAACTAGCCATTCAGCGAATGTCTGAATGCTACAGTCATATTTTACTGATTGCTTCTGGCTTTATAGAAAAACTAACACTTCCTTTAGTTTTAGCCATAAAGCTGTTTCCAGCTGTGTATGCTACAGTGTTCCTGCCCCATCAGTGACCAGACATTGCACTACATCTCTTGTTAAAATGATTTTAGATTTCTTAGAGAATATTGCACAAGAATGGAAGAAAACAGCAGAGACATCTCAGTCTAAAGAAATATGGAGATCAGACTGAATCAAAACAGCACCACTTCAATGTCCCCTCTTTAACAGTTTTGTTATTGACTATTTATTTATCTGAGAGCTAGACACATAGATGGCACTAATTCCCCTCTAATGCACAATGCAGTATAAATGTCAGGTTAAAATAATGTATTACAGTGAATGACACACAAGTTTCTCACAAAGTTCAGTCACTTTGTAAAAAAATTGATTTATTAGTTTATTAATATTTAATATGTCTACTGTGGGAGCTCCAGTAATAGTTTTCTGTAGACAATTTGCCTTTTATTTACAGGAACATATAATTGTATTTGACAGCAGGAACATAAAAATATTTGGAGATAAATTTTACTCAAAAATAAAAATCTCAGCCATTTAAAACTGTTTGGAGGATGTTGAGGAATATATTTTAAATGTTAACCAAAGAGCAGTTAAACATTTTTCAAACTGTTCCATCTGGCACAGCTGTAAATAACAATCTGTCTGCTTTAAACTGTCCTCTGTTGACTATGTTAGCAAATGTTAGGATTATTTGCTATTAACTGACAATTTCATCTTTGAGTGTGTTTATAAAGTTTTGCAGTGTTGACACTAGTACATATATCATTTCTTGCAGATCAGTATAATGCTGAAAGAATCTTTGTGCAAACATATTTAAAGCTCTTCATCTTTATGTCTGAAGATGTTGATATGGATGGGGTTAGAGAGATTTATCATCATCTTTACTTTGATCCCCTTTTCAGTGAAATAGCAATAAGATGAAAAATTCATGCATCTGGAGAAGTAGGGAAGACAGTTTCATGTGCCACTGAAAGCAATCATTTAGGCATAAAGGACTCAATGACTCCTGGATGTGAGTGGGTACAACATAAATGTCTTACAGATATTAAGTGTGGCATAGTGGTCTTTCAACAAAGCAGAATTTATGGATGTTTCTTAGATGAGTGGTGTGTAATATGATTCCATAAATTATTGTGAAAAGCAGACAGCAGTACAATAAAAGTACATATTGATTGCAGGAACAAGGGTATGTTACCCAGTATAAACAAAGCAAAAAATGTGGAGATCAACTCATTCCTGTTGATGAGAGCTTGAATATTGATGTGAGACTGGCAGGTCCTGACCTGTGTTTAAGTGAAAAGCAACATTTGCTTGATCCACTGGTTTGGATATGAGACAAATATTTTATGGTAAACTGTGTTTTGTTAAATACATCTTTCACTGTTTAAGCAACAGTTATACGTTTGTTGCTTTTAAAATAACTGCTTATTGTATCAGACAGAGAACCCCCTACCTGTGCTGAGGCCATGCTATCACCTATGCACAATGTATGTAAAATTTCCAACTTTCTAATGCCAAAAGTGGATGAAAACAAAAGTGAGACACTTAGGCACTAAAATATACACTGTTTCTTAAAGAAGAAAACTAAACTCATTGTCAAATTATCTCTTCCCAAGCCTTAAAAACTTATTTGTCCTGGATAATTTTTTCCATGGGTAGGGGAAAGAGAAAGTTCCACAAGTGTCAAGCAAAGGGTAGAATGAAATAAATGTGAAAGAGAGCAGTACTGAGTCCCAGGTATTTCAAAAACTGCACTGTGAAGAGATTTTAGCTAACATCTCCCATCCCAATGTAAAATTACCGCCTACTCAGTGTGTTATTTATGTGTATTCAAAGGCACAGCTACTAGCTTGCCTTTCAAACTGATGTTTTAACTATTTTCTTTGGTGTGCAAGCCCAGCAGAGGAGATGTGCTGACAGTAAACCAGGTTATCATCAACATTTTTTGTTAAAGTTCTGGTCTGCACAGGCTGTGCAAAAAATGCTGACAGGAAACAATGCTCAAGTTCAATGAACCAATTGGGCCAGAGGAGTCTTCGTTAAAGATAATTATGCATGAGAAGAACTTTGCTTGATTGTCAGCTTGAGCTGGTAGAACTGACAGATTGGGGAAACCAACCCAAATTTAACTTGCAAATAATGTAAATACTTTTACATGGAAATAACTGACAGACAACAACTTATGAAAGTTCCTGCCTGCTGCCTTTATGGACACTTTGCAGGCAGAACTATCATTTATATGGAAGCAGAAAGCACTACCACTTTCTCCTGAAGGTTTCATTGTGATCAAGCTAGATCTGTTTGGGGTGGAATAGTCGAGTTCAAAACCCCCTCACAGGCAAAGTAAAAGCACCTGTTGATAAACAGCCTGTCCCATCGGTGAAAGAGAATTACAGAAACAAACACCTTTAATAGAAGGGTCTGTGAAGTTCAGTGTTTGTGAAGTAGCCAGATTTAAGAGAGACTGGTATTTTTGTTTGGTTTGAATTTTTGTTTGAATTTTCTTCTTACAGTTGAATTTTTTGAAAGACCTAGTCTTGCATAAGCAGGAAGCACTTGATATGAAGATTGCAAACCCCAAACCCCTGTCCTCAAACTCTCCTCCGTATGTGATGTAAAGGTACCAATGTCCCAGCATCCCTCCAGACCCCTTCCATGCTTTAGTGGGGTTAGAAGTGGAGCAGGTTCTCTGGACCTTCCCACAGTCCCAAGTTCTCTTGTTTCACTCTTTAACTTTGGTTTGCAGCAGTGTTTCAGATACCTCAAAATGACCTTGATGAGAAAAGAGATGCTAGCAAATTTCATTTCCAGCTTTGGAAGGACGTCTGTGATCCAACTGAATTGCACAACTTCACATCAATTATTGAAAAGGCAAAATACATGGAGAAGATCCAATAGAAAAAGGAATTGGGTTTAGGAATGAATAAATACAGGTTAGCTATGAAATGTCTTTCTTCAGTGACTGGGATATGAAGTACAGCTGAAGTGCATGTTTATTCTACCAACTTTTTGAGCTTTCACAAGTGACAGACATTAGAGTTATCTAAAAGGAGAAATTACAGAATTGAAATTTATGGTATATATATTTGCAATTATTACTTAATAAGATATTAGGAAGTAGAGAAGATGTAATATGCACTGAAAATAGTAGACATAGAAGAAAATTGCATCATGAAAATGAATTAAATTGGATTTCAAGCCATCCATTACACAGTGGAAATGAACTTAGAAGAAGAAGATATGGCTTGACATGCAAAATAATTATTTTAAATTGGTATATGCATTAAAAGGTTGTGTCAACACACACACGCAGAATCCCAGTGACCTTGCTTGGTAGGGGATGGGGAATTTTGCCTTCAGACTGCTGTAGGCTAATTGGCACTGCATTTATTTTCCAAAAATAGTTAATGTTATTCTTTATTTGCAGAACCTTTTTTTTCTTTTAGACTATTTCAAAGATTTTTAATAAGAAATCTTCAAGTGCATTTGTGAAATGAGTCAGATTATTTAACTGGGTGTGTTGAAGCAAATGTAAAAAGGCATTTTATCATTTATGTCAGTGGCTAAAAGCTGGCTGGAGTTCACAAACAAAACATACCTAAGTTTGGTTAAACCCTTGAAGGGAATTTCCCACACTCTTGAAACCTGAAAAGCATAAAGGTAATTATCTGAAGAGACTTGTGCCTTCCTTTTTGTCCTTGTATTTCAACACTGTCAATAGTCTAGTTTAGCTTTCATAAACATTGCATAAACTCTGTTAAAATTTCCAAGTAATCCACTGAGGGAAAATACTTGGTTGCTTTTGCTTAAGTGTGTCTCTCCCCTGGGCAGCACATGAACAGAGCTGAGGGTGAGCCATCTATGGATTTCAACCTCCATAGCAGCAAGAGGGGCCTGACTCTTCCATTTTCTCCCTCAGCTCAAAGAATAATTGGCAGAACTCAGTCTGTGCTATGTCAACATGTTCAGCTGAAAACTTTGCCAGAAGAGAGAATAGGTGTGTACCCTGTTTGTTGGTGGAGTGAGAGGTAACCAAGGGAGAGGATAGTTTTCTGACTGCAAGTAGTAACAAGTCAAAATATTATTACTGAATCCTGGAATACTATCTAGTGAAATGTCTAGGAAACCATGGGGGAATCTCAGAAACTTAATTATAAAAAAACATATGGAAAAAAAAGGGCTAGGAATGGTCTCTCTTCTACTCCCCTCAGACAAATTTATCAAAAAATAATTTTTCCAAACCAATCAATCTCCATTTCTAAATATTGCTTTGCCAGTTACCCTCACAAAATTGTTCCCCAGCCCCATTGCACTGAAGCTTAGATTTGTTTTTCTAACTTCACGAAATCTTTGCTCTCATGTCAACATTACCCTTTAGCTAAAATATTATTTTTCCCATTCTGGTTTTTACATCAATTACATGTTTGTAGACAGACCTCATCTCAGCTGTTACTTTGGCAAGGTCAGTCTTTCACTAACTTCTTTGGAATTGTATGGTCATTTAAGAATGGATTGACCCAGCAGAATTATTGAAAAGACTAGTTGCTCTACCTGCTATTCTGCATCCTATTCTTTCAAATTTCTGCTTTGATGATTATTTGGTCTCAAAAGACCAAATAAGCTCCTTAGCAATTGCCCTAACCTGATTCCCTTTAGCCAGGCTGCCTTTTGTTCCATGTTCAACCTGATTGAAATGAGGCACAGAGTATTTACTCAGTTTTTGGGCTGTCCCTGGATTATCTTTAATCTCTGTCCCATTCTTCCTGCAAACTCCAATTCTCCTGTTTGTTTTAATATCCTTTGCAAAGTCTAATTTTCTCTGTAAGTCTGCAGTTCTTAATTTCCAACACTCAGCTTGCTTTGCTGCTCAGTACTTCTTGTCGGTTCTGCAAACCCAGCATCTGTTTTTGTTGCCACTGTTCACCCTACTGGGCAAGTCTATTTACACATTTTAAATAGCAATTAAGGATTCAAATGATGAAAACACATTTCTTAAATGTGGTATTGAACTGTGTTTCACAGCTTCCAGGTCAGGCTACTTTAGCAGCTTGTTTTTGTTATCCTAAAAGAAACTCTCATTAGAAGATTCAACCTTCTCTTTGCTTACTTACCATTGCTCAGTTTGTACCATTTTGTGTTTCTATGTGGCTTTCAAGTGTTATTCTGAGTGAAAGACCAATTTGTGTTCTATAAAGATTTATGTAGCTTCTACATTCACTCCTAAATGGTGATCAAATGAAACTTTTCTATTTGCTCCATGGATGACATTTATGGACTGAGCAAAAGGATGTGAAGTACTCTGGTAATTCAGAAGAAAAACACAACAATAGTATTGGTTTCCTCACTGTAGACATAATTTTTGATATGGTGGTGTAAAATGAACACTAACTAGAATTTCAGCAATAAATAAACTTTTATAATAATGTCAGTAAATTAAGCTTACATATATTTATGCTATTGCACAAGTTTTCAAATCTGCTTTGTACCTGTGTTTTGCTAATTTCATTCCTCATATTCTCTACCTACTCCCACACATCTAATAACTCCTTATTTAATGTTGCCTTTTGTTGTCTCCCATCATGTTTCTCTTTCACTTGCTTGACTTGCCTTTTTTTTTTTCCCCTGTAGCTGTTTGTTTTCATCCTATTTTCAAAGAAATTTCTTGCTTCAACTGACCACCTTCATAAAAGTAAGCTTGTTTTTCCTTGAATATTTGTAGCAGGCAACTTTGAGCACTGAAAGGTCTCTTGCCACCTCGGTGTGAGGGGAGGGGAAGCTGTCCTTAGCAGCATCTGTTGCCTAGCAATCTGTTTCTCAGGTGCCTTCAGCTGTACAGCATTGTGATCAAAGCTGAAAAGGCAAGCATAAGGGAAAGTGAAAATGGGCTTGAAAAACACTGCAATCAAAGCACAGCATTTGGTGCAACATTTATGATTTTTACAAGACAGTGAAGAGACTCCAGCAATACTTTATGCCCTTCTCCTAGGAAGAGAGAAAGCAATTGTCACAGTCTAGCAGCTCTCTGCTGGACAGTGTGGCACCAGTCTGCCTGTTCAGGATTCAAACTAACATCACTAAGCCTTGATTTCTGTTTTTTTTTCACATCACCTTAGACCTCCATCAGGTGTCATTTGTACCAGAGGCAAAGGAAGTAGCATGTTTCCTTTAGGATAAATTGGCATAGGTGGGATGGAGTACCCTGAGAGCTCTACTCCTTGCCATTCAGGTATCATTCAGTGTCAAAGACCAAGGCATGATTTTGCATGAAAAAGACCAGTCTGAGCTATTTTATGCCATAGCAACTAGTCCATGCTGGCCCCCACTAAGGATGGGAAAGTTCCCTCTACCTTGACATGCATCATATTGTATTAAGGCTTAAAAAAGGCAGAAAATAAATCTTGTGTAAGAAGGGTTTGTTAATATGGGTGATGCCCTGGCTCTTGAGATGCTGGGCTAGGTTTTATTTGGAACATGATAGCAACACCAACACTGAACCGAATTAGACTGAGTGGTTAGTACTGTTCATGATGTTACAGAGAAAGTGAAATCAATCAGCCTTGCAAAAGCAATCCCATCAGTGGCATCATCTGGATGTGAATATCTAGATTAAGACAGTATGACCTTAGACTAACATAGCATTTTCCAAACCCATCTTTGTAGTTTGGGTGTTGGAGTTATTTCAGTGTGACTGAGAATTAATTTAGGCATTCATACAAGTGTTTGATCTATGAAGTGACCCCTGAATAGAAGCATGAGCATGTACTCTGTTATTACAAAATTGCATTTTATATGTGGTACATAAAACCTCCATGATATCAGATACACAAATCATCCTAAAGGCAAAACTTCTCAGAAATCCAGAAAGGTTAGGGTAGAGTAGCTAAAAAACAAAAACAAAAACAAAAAACACCTCTTGTAATCTCCTCTTTCTTTAAGGCTCACAAAGTAAGGGATTTTGTCACCCTGTCTTCCAAAAATGTAACAGAGAAAAGTGGTAGAAAGACAAATGATTTCAAACTGCACTCAAAGTTTCAGGACTACTAGAGAGTTACACAGGTAAGTATCTTCCCCAAGTAAGCAGCTGCTGAGTGTGTTTCTTGACTCCAGGTTCTTATATGTTTTTCCATTCCCTTTCCAGTTCCTGGCCCAGAAATCTGTCAGATGTGCTGGAATGTTCCTGGGACAGAACTGGAGCAGTGGTGGAGTAGGGGAAGGAGTTAAAAGTGAAGACTGGGAAGCTTTGAAATAGAATACAATAGTTATTGTGCTAATTTTCATCTCCATAGCAACAGTAATGCAATGCCTTTTCCTTACTCCTGGAATTCCCCCCCTGTGGTCTCCTCCTGGGCTGAGCTGAGCCCCAGGCTCAGCCCAGAGACCAGCACGGGCACAGGGACTTGGAGGGTGTCTTTTTGGTTTGGAAATGGTGGAAGGACTGTTGGGAAATTGATGAGAGTTGGAGAAATAAGTAGGAACCTTGTGCATGTCTGTGGGCTACCCTTGCTGGTGTGGGACAGATAAAATCAGGAGGTTTGCCACCAAGACACAAAAAGGGTCTTGTTGAAATGGCAGATGGTGCTGCAATTATTCTGTTGGAAGGCTTCTCGCAGAGGTTCTGTGAGGATGAGAGGTCAGTGTTAATTTTATAGGTGACCCCTCATAGAGACACTCTTGCTTTGAATGTATTATCCTTGAAATTTGATTTTAGGTCATCTGAAGGTCTGCACAAATTGCATAGCAAAAAATTAGACTTTTGCTCTATTGTTTCTGAAATCAGCGACCGTGATTAATGCAAACTGAGCATCTTAAAATCTGTATGCATCTTTAAATATCTTACTTTGGGTAATGTATCTTATAAAAGGTAAAGATAACTGAAAGCTCAGAGCATCCTTCAAACTGTAAAGCAAACTACTATCTCAGTTGCATTTTCTTCTATACCTGATATCTTGGTAACCACACTTGCATTATAATAAGCTTAGGTTTTTTTTAACTCTTGTGGTACTGTCCTACTGAGTGTAAAAAGGTGGTTAGCTGGGAGGCAGGAGACTTTTTGATTTTCCACAATGCGAGTGTCCCAAGGTGTATATTTCATTGCTTAACACTGCTGTGCCATTTGGAGAATGCCAGAGGGCAAACTTTGATAAGGCGTGTAAGAAGCACCAAGAGGGAGAAGAAAATGTTAGAAAATGCTGTTGTGACAGATGGTGAGATGGTAGGCTGTTCTCAGATGGAAACATGTTGAAGAGCTTTACTTCTCCAGTCTGGACAGTTTCTTGAGAACAAGCTGGGGGCAAAAACATCCAGAAAGCCTCAGAATGGCTTTAATCTGTGAACTGTAACTGCAGGCGGAAAAAAGTCAGCTATCAGCTCTCTAGGCAGCTGTAGTAGCTGAACGTGTTCTGTCAGCAGTGTTGGATGGCTATGAAGATCTATCCAGAGCCCTAGCTGGAATTCATTGTGCCTTGGCTGAGAAATTCTAATGCTGTCCACAAAATATGGGAACACAATGATGATCTTCCTAGCAAACCACCAGCACCATGTGGACCCAAATGAGCACCTACTGGGAGCTTTTTCTGTCAAAGTGCCTTGAATTAGCCTGCACTGGTGGGGTATCCAGATGCTCTCTTCTCAGCTACTGGCACTGCTGGATGTTACTGTCAGGTCTGGCACTATTCTGGCAGATGGAACTGAGCACAGAGTCGTTCCTTTGAGCAGGTCTCTACTAGGATCCCTCAAGTTTTGACTAAGATGGCTGTTGAGATTTGAGAAAGGTGTGTAGCTCTGCAGCTGGAACACACCCAGCTATGCAGTGGCATTTAAAGCGGGAATGACACGCTGGCACCTCAGGGAAACAATGAGCTTCCAGGTAAACTGAGGGTGCAATGAAGGAAAACTGCAGGGAACTTAACTCAAAGCACAGAATTGCTGTCCTTGTCAGCTGACTCTGAAGATAAAGTGATATTCTTTTCAAGCAAGTGTTCCATTTCATCAAAAGTATGTACTTACTATTTAGCAAACAGACATGAGGCATTTCAATTAAAAAAAAATTAAAAAGGAATAACTCCAAGCACATTCTACTTTCTCCACTACCTTCTGTCCATCCCTTCTCCCATCTTTCATAGCCTTAATACCCAAATTAGAGACCTTCCTTTCCCCACCTATTCAAAGCCTCCAGTGTACATGTAGTTTGTAGAGCACTGAGTGGGCTTAATGTACCATCAGGCTGGAACGTGTTAGGAGCTAATTCTGGGATGCATGAGTACAGGAATTGTCATGGGAACACAGCCTATAATCAAGAAGGATAAAAATTCCAGTAGGAAACCAGGCTATGGTAGGATTCCGTCATGTTGCTCAAAACAACCTCAAAGAGATAATGATTTTCCAATTATTTCAAAGGACACACCACACTATGGAAATCCCTGACAAAGCAAATGGCCAATAATAAAAGAGGGCACTTTAAAAGATTAATTTCTTCTAGTTATACAAAGACATAAAATTGTCTTTCTTCTAGACCATTAATGAGAAAAAAAAATAATTTGGGCAGTCAGTTTCCCTCTGACTGAAACTCTGCTAATATACATTGCTAAAAATAAATTTTCTCACTTTTTTTGTTTTACTGACAAAAAAGGATGGTTTGAATTAGCTTACCATGTAGCCAGATACTGTATTTTAACCCAGTTTTCCTGGGAGGTAACAGTTACAAGATGGTGCTGTCTGTCAGTCCCCATGAGTTCCTGTTGAACTCATTGCCCAGTTTCAACCAAACTTGCAGAGAGATCAAGAATCCCTATATCTTTGATGAAAAAATGCTGACAAGTACACACAAGGCAAGCTCCTGCTAATGGAGAGGCCACAGCATGTGTTCAACTTATTATTAGACATTAGAGAATCTGTATGAGGGAACAGAAGGACTGAAAACTTTTATAAGAACAAAAACTACAGAAAGCAACCTTCAAAAGCTTCTCTGCTCAGATAACTTGTTGGGAGTTGCTATACTAAGCTCTATGATATAAGTACTCTTAATTTTTTTTTTTAATTCCAACCTGTGCAGGGCCTCCTGATAATTAAAGTGTCAACGTTTCAGTGATGAAAAGCCACATTGAAAATCAATGTTCAGTTGACATTGCTGCTTGCAGAGAAGATGGAAAGGTCTTGTGAAGGTCTGCAGAAGCAGCTGTGAAAGCCTTCTGTCAGCTTGGTGGGAGGGGAGAGCTGTAAGACTGAACCACCGTTTGCAGTTCCTGTCCTTTATACTTTTGGCTGGCTGTAGGTAAACCCAGAGGCATATCTCTCACGTGGAGGCCTTCAGAACTGCATATTCTGCTTGAAACCTATTTGCAGGTATTTTGCCTGTTCCCAATACCAAGAGAACAGACTGAGTATGTATTTCAGACTTGCTTACAAAAATGGCTTGCTATCTTACAGCATTCATAAACAATGTCCATAAATACTGTAAAATAGTTGCTAATAGCCTAGATTGTTGTTCTGACTGCATAAAAGATAAGTAATTTGAAATTATGAAAATTAGCTACTTACATAATTTGATTTATCCTGTTACAGTCTCAGTGAGGGTTTAATCATGGTGCCTTATCCGCAGCTCTGCTGCTGCTGCACTGACAGTATATTGTCTGATTCAGAAAGGTCTGGTGAGAGTGTTGGGGTGGTATGAGGGAAAAAACAGGTAGATGGTATAACAGGAGTTATGTTTCAGTCTCTCACTTGTAATTATTCCATCTCTTTCTCATTACCTGTGTTTATCCTATTGCATTTTGATTTAGCAGTCTCTTTAAGCTTGTGTTTAATATGTATATTTCCATTTTGAATACAACTTTTACTGGAATGCCTAGTTCAGATTTACTGATCTTTTGCAATCCATTAATGATTCCTCTGCCTCAGGAATGACTTTTCTGTTTCCCCACTCCAGACAAGCAGGCACTATCTCGTAGTCCAGCCCAGCTCCTGCATCTTGCCAAGGAAGATGCACAATGCAGTCCACTTGCAGATGCTGAGGTGGAGCATGTTCTGCAGGGCACGATGTCCTCCATGTCCATCATTTAGAGGAACCAGGCAAAAGGAGCAAAGGAGGAAACTCCTGAACCAGCCTATGTGAGGCTGGGCACAGCAGCAGCTTTCATACCTCCATTAGTTTGGTTTCCTCAGAACAGTGCAGGGACAAGAGCCTTCTCAGACAATCTGGTCGAGATCTTGTTCTCAAAAAAAAGCCTTCTGCCTTCAAAAGTTCCTGACAATGAGCACAAAGGGATGGTAGTGGCTTGTGCATATGGCTGAGAGGCAGCAAGTTCATAGCAGGACCACCCTGTTCAAATAAGGATTTGATTTTTTTAGTCAGACACAGGCTGTGGTACAGCCTCCTTCTTATCACAGAGAATGTGAATCTGAGAAGCAGACTGCAGTAGGAATATCTTTATCTTCTCAATTTATTTGTTAATGTACCTCCTCAGTTCTGATGGGAACCCTTATTTTACCTCCCACTGGCACCTGCAGTCACACAGATAAAACCGGGTAAAAACCAGACAAGCACTTGCACACAAAATCCTTTTCATCTAGGCAATGGGTACTTAGAAGGAACTTGGACTCTAAATTGCAAACAAGCATAAGGGATAAGGGTAGCTAGCTGGATAACCTTCCAGAAGACAGAAACACCTTTTGAATTGCCTCTTTAGTTCCTTCCTTGCCACTTTATCATCACTTTGATCTAAATTGAATTGACTCCAAGCCAGTTGATTGCAATGTATGAGCTGCTCCCCTGTAGATGCTGGAGATGAGGCTCTTGCCTGAAAGCTCAGAGTGACACTGCTCACTCTCAAAGGCACTGAAACAGAGGTGAGAACAAATTCTTGTGGTTCTCTCCACTACTGAGACAAAAGGAAAATTGATCCACACTTTTAGGATAGGTTTTAGAAGCAGGTGACAATGAAAAGAAAGGAAGAAAGATTTTTCTCCACGCCTTTTCCCCTCTCCACCATTGATCAAACGACATTCTCTTTCCCGGCTGGGAGGCAGCTCTATCTGAGGAGGAGAACAGTTCTGCCCATAGGGTCCCTCCACCCCTCCAGGATATTTCCTTGCTGCAACTCAGCTGTTTCTGAGATGACAGCTGTTATGGGCAGGAAGAAGAGAAGACTGAAGAAAAGAGACAGGGTGACAAAGTCTTTCTCACCAAAAGCAAGAGCAATACTTCTTGATCCTTACTCTCATTGATTCCTACAACTTTAAAGGGCAGGACATCCAGCCCTTGAACAGGTGTTGGTCCAAAAGATTTGTAACAGGGAACATGAGAGGTATGATCTGTTCTCATTATCACAGAAAGCAGCTTTCTGTTTCAGTCAGGATGAACAAGCTTTTTATTTCCTGCCTGCTTTTATTACTTCACCAATTTATTAAAATCTTTATTTTTATATTCTTAATATCCCTGCAATGCTTTAACTTCTTAGGTCAGTGACTCATACCTACAGCTGCACAAGAGCAAACCTCTTCATATAAATGGCTTAATTTTCAGCCTGACCATGTAATTTTATCATTCTTCAAATGATCTATGCTTCTCTAGATTAAATGAATGAGTTTCCAGAAAGTAAATGTGCTTGGGCTCAACAGGCAAAGCTTTATGTCAGGTTACTGCCAAAGAAGTCTGCACAATATTGTCTCAATAAAAAATGAGAAAGTAAGAATCATTTAGTCCCAGGTGTACTACACATTAGATATGCAGAAAAGGCATCACTAAATTAAGTCATTGCATAAGCAGTTCTCTCAGTAACAGTTAAGGGAACAAACAAGTTGGTCACACCTAAGAAAAGTGCTGTTTTTATGAAAAGAATTGGCAGTAAAAAAGTCAGAATCACATTTCTAATGAAGTCCTGAAGTTTCCAGTGCTCCTTGCTATGTAAACAGTGCTCATCCCATATATATTTTCAACACATCCCTCTGTTAGCCTACCTTTAACTTAGGCTCTGTGTTGTTGCAATGAATTTCAATCCAGATATCTGTGCTGCTTCCACCAAGGTACCTCACTGATTTATGAGAGAAGTAAAGATATATGTAGTGTTTCCTTGCTATTTCTGTTACAGATGTCTTTGATACATGCTGCAAGTCAGATTTCAGCAGATGGATGCATCCAGGTAGGAAAAATAGTGGCTTTATCATCTCTCTGCATTGAAATTCATTTTTAATTCTACTTTTTCACAGATAAATTCTGGCCAAATCTGGTTTTCTAGTATTTCATAAAGACCTTTTTCTTATTACTTTTCTGATGGAGCAGAGAGGAGCAATTTCTAAAAAACTACATAGAGCTCCCTTTGACTGTTACAAGCTCACCAGGTGTGTTGCAGTGGTCCTGGTAACTCTGCAGACAACCCCCAGTCCATCCTCACCACACTCACCTGAGAAGTCAGTCAGCATCATTGCTTTGTTACTTGGGAAAATGAGAGGCAAACTCTCTGACCTAGTTACATCAACCCTAGTTTTGTCCATAGGCAAGGGCCTGCCTCTCTCTCTCTGAATCAGTAAAATGAATGGAATAGCCACAGACTGTATGGGGATATTCAGTAAAATCCTAGTGATGCTGCAGTAGTGGAGACCACATGAGTCCTTAAAGGAAGAGAAACTTCTCTGTGGGTCTGCACTGGAAAACATTTTCCAAAGAGAATCAGGAGTCATCCTCCTCTTTCTCCACCCTTGCCCCAGAATATGTCCAAATACAGCAGATTCTTGCAAGTGATTTGCATGGATGCAAAACAGACACTGTGCATCTAGTGTATTGTTTTTCCCATTTATCATGTGTTGCATCCACTAGTCTTCACAAATAGTGCTTGAAAAAGAAGAATTTAATGGTATTTTCTGAAAATGGGTATTGAAAAGCAATGAGGAGTTTGCCAAAAATGTGTTCCCCTCTTTATGTGGATATAAATCATATCTCTTGATTTTCTTTCTATACACTCTTATTCCAGCAGAGGTCAGCACTGCCTGTGCTAGGGAAAAGTAAAGCAGTTCAAAGTGTGGGTACCTGTGCACAGAGGAACACAAAGTGCTGCTTTCTTCCTACCACCACTCATAGCACTAACCAAAGCCTATTTCAGGCCTTCCTCTCAAATGGAAAAAAAAAAAAAAAAAGAGGTGCTTTGAGGCAGGGCATCTATATCTTCAAGACTGCCATAAAAGCTGGTTAGAGAGCTCTTCTTTATGCTGCTGTGTGGCTCCAAGCCTGTTTGAGAACAGACTGTAACGTGCAGGAGAGCCAGAGAACGTGGTCCTTTGTGAAGTTAAAACTGCTGCAAGATGAGAAACCCCAAAAGAGCAAGAAGGGGTGTCTGGATTGTGCTTTCCAATTACTATTAGGGAAACAGAAATGCTGGTGTCCTGTTGCAATTATTTTCCTTTACTGCTGTATCAAAACTGTTAAAAAAAAAAAGAAAGGTCTCTTTGCTCAATAATGTGTGATCAAAATTTGTTCCAGAAAACTGCTTGAGCGTATTCATAAATAATTGGAATGCTTTAAATGGCATCATTTTGGTGGGCATATGGACTACTACAAGTTTCCTCACCTCCATCAGTTACAGCTGTTTTTTAACATTGGCTCTTCAGAACATAAAAAACATCTTGATGCCAGAGGCAAAACGTGTTGACAAAGCTCTGTAGTTTTACTCTTTGGTTTAGAGTCCCTCAGTTAACGTTTTTTATTTTCCAGTTTTTGAGTGTCAACATGCGTTTCACATTTTGCTCCTAAACAAAATTCTCTGACTGAGTCACTGTAGTTAGAGGGCTGCTTTTCTGTGTGACAGATCCTCCCACTATTCTTTCTTCCCCTCCTCTTTGGTTTCACAACCTAGCCTTTGCCTTATGCATTCTCCTTTTCTCATCAGTACCCAAGGAGGAGACCATGTTTAAATATTCAGAAGTACACTGTTCATGGTAGAATGCTATATTATACAGCACTGAAAATGTGCAAGACACTTTTATTCTCTTTTATTTTTAAATTATTGCTACATTCAGAATTTTTGTTAATTGTCATTAATGATTGACACATTTTACAGACTTTTGAAGCTAGAAATTAATGTCTGCTTTTGTGAAATTAAATGTCATGCTTTAGACAGAAATCTTTCATGTAACCAGTGATGTGTGCCATTGAGACAGCACCTGCTTCTGAAGGATAATGTCTAAAAAAACCCAAAGAGTCTCACTGTAAAAATAATGCCAGGTTTTGTTAATCAATGTTTTTCATTGTTTTCTGGTACCTTTTTTTAAAATTAGCTCCTTAATACTAAAAAACAGGTGAAGTTTCAGTCCATCTATGCACCCCCTTTTCTTTGCTTTACTAGGGAGATTTAGTAGTTTGCAATGACTGAATGTGGCTTGCCTATTTCTTGTGTAGCTAAATGTAACATCAAATTTTTGCCATTTGTCTAACAAAATACCAGGAGAACCAGTAAATAAATTCAGTACAAGATCAAGGACAGGGCTAATGAGCAGCAGACTTGAGAAAACCTGAGAACTAAGAGAATACCTGAGAACCAAGAGAATACCTGAGAACTGAGAGAAGAAACACAAACCCACTAGAAAGAGGTAATTAAGGCGTACCATCATAATGAACTTGCACTCTGTGTGCAGTTGTGTTGCCCAGATGCAGCCTTTTGAAGTGTCAGATGAATGTTAGGGAAAGCAAACAGAGCTATTTTTCATTTTAGGGCTTGTTTCTCCTGATGGCGTTGTCTGTTACAGGTCAAGCAGCTACAGATGACAGCTTAATAGGTCATCTTAAAAACAAGATATACACCCAGAGCTGTTGCTGCTGATTAAAGATTACACATCTAAGTGCAGATGACACACTTGGCTCTTGTGTGATTAGAGTGGATTTAGAATTCTGGTGTGCATGTCCGATTGTGTCACAACACCACACACAGACAGCTCAGACTGATGTTCACCAGAGACCGGGCAAGTGCTTCACCAAAGAGCAAGTTATTTTCTGGAAAACTGTCAGCATTTGGAAGGCTTTGATTCTCTGCCCAACATCTACAGGTGCTTGTTGCCACTACAGACAGCTGTGAGCAGGTTCCACACTTGCATCCTCTTTACTTTTCTTTCTTTAGTAGCTGCATCCAAACACAGGTCTTTCCTAGGTCAAATTTGTCTTTACAGGGAGTTCAAAGCACCATGAGTTTTGTGCCAATAACTAATGGAGGCATTCTGGGCTGCCCATCTTGTTTCATTTTATCATCTGTCTGGTAGTAACTGGCTTGCTCTGGGCTGAGGAGAACCTAGTTTGTTTTCCCCAAGGAGAAAACTTAGTGTTTCTAGGCCATTGTCAAAATTCTGAAATGCAAAAAAACCTCCTGAACCAAGAATATCTGAAACAAATAGAAAAGATGTCTCTTCTGCTGAGAGATCCCTGCTTCCTAGCCGAAGTGTGGCTGGTGCCCACAATATTCCATTTAGAGCAGTGTGAACAAACAGCTGTGCCCACACTGCATGGCATATAACACAGGTCCATGTGTCTGAAAGACATCACTACTATTTTTCAGAAATTTTAGGGTTCAAAATGTCTACATTGACATGAGTGCTGATGCAGTGGAATGGTAGTTTCATAGCCTAACACCAAAGGGGAGATGAGTTGCATGTCCTTGGGCATGACATGAAGGCTCGTGAGACCTTAAGGGCAGAAGATTTGCTGAAAGAGTGCTGGAAAACACTATGCAGGACAGAAAGATTTCAATCTGGGTATTTCAGTCTTGGTTATTGTGCTTATTTGAAATGGTCTTCTCTATAAGCTGCCTCTAAATCCACACATGACTTGGAGGAAACTGATTGGTTTGGTTTGTAACAGGGTGCAAACAAACTAAAATCAATACAGTTTGGATGATCAGGAGGTAGGGACACAACAGCAGATCAAAGTGACAGTGTAGACACAGATGCTCATTCGTAACACAAAATGGTTGTTTACTTTAAACATCCTAAAATACTAATTAAAAAAATCCAAAAGCCCATAATCACACAAGGCTTTTGGTCTAGATGAAAAGAAATACATTTTATCTTTTCCAAAACAGCAGGAGCCCTTTTTGCTACTGACAACTGTCACTCTTCAGGTAATTTCATAATCAGACCTGCAGTACAGTCTTTGGAGAAGAGTGAGGCTTGGCTGGAAGAAAAAAATTAAAAGCCTTCAGTAAAAGGCAGAGAGTGAATGAGCTTGATTTATGACCCTCATGTAAGAAATCTTTGTGCAAAAGAGATGGTAATGATGCCATTATGCTGGGCAAGCCCAATACAGAAGATTGTTTATGTAGATACAACTGTTAGAGAGGACAAGATGGAAGTAATTTCCCTAGGAAAGAAATCAACAGCCTTAAATGCATCTTTTAGAGAGACCAAAATGCTATTAGACTTCTGAAGTTTAGCTTCCCTGTTTTCTTGAGAGGATAATTATATTATTTGCTTGTTTTCTCTGGTACCTTTGAATTTTTCTTATGTCATTAAATAACTTCAATGTCATTTTTTGCTCCTGGCTGCTCCCTTGGGTGGCCCCTGGCCCTGGTTCTTCCCCTCACTGTCCGGAGGCTGTCACTGGGTCCTGTTACTGGCACTTGGCTGTGTCTGCATGTGCTTGGCTGTGTCCCCTCAGTGAGTCAGTGCCCATCATTCCCAGCACATTCCCACTTGCTCTCTCTGCCCCCCACGTGTCCAGGTTCAGGATGTGGATGGCCAGAGAGCAGTTTTTCAAGAAAGATCCGACGGTTACATCATCTGGATGTGAATCAGCTCCATGAGATTGCTGACATACATTGAGATGTACATCTCTGCCTGGTCAGTCATTTTTGCTCATTTTATTCATCTACATTTCTTAAAACAACCTTTAATTCCAGCTCAATTTTTCCACCCATTTGCATTCCCCATGACTTTTTATCACCTGCACATTTATGAAGTGTACAGGTTATTCCCTAGGCTCAACTGTCAATGAATAATTAAACACTAATTTGTATTAAACTATTAATTAAAACATTACATGATACCTGGGAGTGTCTCCTGAACAACCACAAGTGGTGTAAGCTTTATAACTTGACAATAATTGTTATAATGAGCTATTAAGATCTATTTTCTGATAAAGTTTTCCAGACAGTGAAACATATTCCTCCTAGTACTTTCACCCAAGACACATTTATTGCTTTGTGTCTGTGGCAATGTTAGAAGCTTGTGCTGTATTTACTAGGATTTATTGTAACACCAATTGGAGGAAGAAACTATGATAACTGACTGAGCTGCCTCTGTAAGGAATACAGATGTGGTCCAAATTTGCCCACATCCTCTAGTGATTGAATTACCAATAAACCATGGCCTGAAATCTCTCCCAGAGATCATCTTTTGATCACGGACCTCTCTGTTTCAGTTTTCCCTTTTGGTTTCAGAGCACTCCCTTCTCGTCAGTGACTCAGTGAACCACAGTCATCGCAGTGAGATAGCAAACTTGTACTCCGTGGGCTCCATCACTGCCTACTGCAGTGGTTTATCCAAGCCAGGCTGATCTTTTATAATCTGGAACAAAGCTAAGGATAAGAAAATGAGTATTGATAGCTACCTTTCCCCCCATATTGAATTTAGACATAATCTTATGCTTAGCACAAATAAACTGAATGGATTTAATGCTATCAAATAAACAGTGCTAGGTAAAAAGAGAGGAATGTTTCTTTTATCCCAGAGGAAGGATCACTTTTCTTCAGCAAATGATCCAATTATGGCCCAAATGTATGCATCTGGAGACTAACAAACACAGTTATAACACAAAGAAATAATCTGCACTTAAACTCGAAAATATTTGTTTTGCAAATATCACAGCAGCCCCACAGTAGGTGTCATGAACACTGGCTTCTGGATTCCAGGAGAAACAACAGCCACAATGCATTTTTGCTGCTCACACAGAAAGTTTTCCAATCAGGGCAGTGTCAGCGCTTCCATGTGAGTGCAATCAGTGGCAATCCAGAAAGTCAAACCCCAGGAAACTCAACTAGGAGAGGATGAGGGAGGATGGTCTGCCTGAAACCTTGCTGCTGTGAGGCAAGGAGAACGGTAGGACTGGGAGAAAGAGGAAGGAGGGAAGATGCAAAGTGATGCTGAAGTCATGTTTTGCAGCTGACCATAGGAGTGATTCACTGAACATTGTGTCCTCTATCAGAGGTAGGGAGCAATAAGCAGAGAACATTTGGCATTCCTGTCCATGAAAAGACCCAAGACAACTGCTCTGCTCCACTCATTCAGCTGCTGGAGAAACCAGCTACAGAAAATTTTAGGAAGAAAGTGGGAAAAGGAATGAAACTTGATTAAAGCAAACTTTTATTTCCGCTGCTGTGAAAAAGGAGGAAGAGGAATCTGATTGTTATCTTTTTGACCATAATTTTTACTGCAGACAGGACTACACAGTTATGGGTATAGTAATTCAGTGCTCTCAAATTCTATTTTGAAGGTCGAAAGTTTCTAAAATTGTCATATTTCTGTTTTTGACTTGCAGTAGCAGAGTTCAGAAGTTCTCCTCAAGTCAGAAGAAGCTGCCAAATGAAACCACACTTCAAAAGATAAAAAGTATCTTTTGGAAGAATTCCATCAAATTATAATCACCTCTCATTACTGCATAAGCAGCAGCTTCTCTGGCTAAGGTAGCCAGTTATAGCCCTTCTTAACCTACTCTGTCAAAAATCTACATAGTGGATCAGACATTTTTGTGGTTCTTAAGTTTTTGTTTCTGCTCTCCTTTCCTCTTTCTCCACCAAGTCATATTGCCAATGTTCCTCCACAGTTCACTGCAGTATATTGTTCATTTATATGAGCTTTATATTGGCTTCCATGAAATTAGTATGTGTATTTGTGTACATGTGCATATAAGCACACACACCTACTTATATATACAAGTGCGTAGCTGGATCACCTCAGCCTCTCTTTGTACCTCGTAGAGAGCTTATTAGCAGGATTATCACAATACTATCCCATATTCCCTATGGCAGAGAATGACTTTTTCAAAGTTTAGCACTTAAGGCATAACTTCTGTGTTTGTACATGAGCCAGCTCACTGGATGATTCTTTTTGGGTGTTTTTGCTATCAAACCACTCTATTTTTCCACCATCAACACAAATCAGTCAAAGCCTGAAAAGGAACATTGTCATTTAACAGTGTAGTAATGGTTTCTTACAAAATACAAGGAATTAGGCACAAAATTCTAGGTAAAAAGCAAGCAAGCAAATTAATTTAGGCAGCCATTTTATCACTTTGGGAAGCCTTATCTTAAGTTTGGGGGTGCTCGCCAATCAAAACTTTCAAAACTCAGCTTGCATTTTGACAAGAAGAAACAATACTTAAACACAGTCAGCAAGGCTACTTGCTCATATGCTGGTGGAGTTTTTCAAATCCTTTCATTTTTTGAAGAAGCCAATGATGTGGGAGTCCTTAGGTTGGGCTTTTTGTCGTGCTGAGCAGCTGATGCCTCATGGTAGACCAAGCAGTGGTGCCTATTTAAAACTAGTGCTCCTGCCTTTAGTTTCAGGCTGTCTGCCTCCCCCCTACAGAAAACCTGCAAACCCACAGCTCTAAGAATTAAACCCAGTTTCATAGCTCTTTCATTTCCAAGCAAGCCTCCCAAATTACCATGTCATGCACTCCTAGTGTAGGCAAGGGAAATTCAAAAGTGTTTAATCAATTCTTAGGATGTCTAGGTCTGCATGTTTCACTCTACTCCCATGTGCTTTTCTTCCTCCAGGAACTGCAGGAGAACTGAGGACATAGAGTGCAGGAAATGACCACTCTCTTATTCCATTCTCTTAGTCCATCATTAATTTGTAAGATGAACCATTAAGAAAATAACACTTGAAATTCAATATATATAATATATATTCCCAACATTTTCTGAAATGTGCCCTGGTTTTAATTAAAATGTGGAGTGTATACACTGAAGGACATATTTCTCTGCCAGGAGCAACTTTCCCGCCATAGACATCAAATGCCAAATTAAAAAATACTTTGTTTTGTTCTTAGATTGAATATTGTCCAACTCTATTACATTTGGAAACATAGCATAGTAGCAGAGGGCAACATTATGTCTGACATATATAATTAGTTCACAAAAAAATATAACCAGGGGACACATTTTTCATAGAATCACTTTTTCACACAATAGTTGCAGAGTAATGGATCACATTCATCCTTTTTGCTAAATGGTATGACAAAGTAAATGAGCATTTGTATAAAAATGCCATAACAGTTAAAGCTTGAATTAGGGAGTCTGCAACCTTTGTTTGTGCTCAGAAATTACCCTTTAGATGAGAATGTAACATTAAAAAGAGGGGAAAGGCATCCAAAGATGAGAGATACAACCCACCAAATACTGAAAAGCATTATATTGTGTACCTAACATTAATCACTTGAGATCCTAAAGTACAAATTGCCTCCAGCACTTTCTAAAGTTGTATCACAGGTTAAATGGACACCCACAGATAGAGATTAGTCATTTAAAAGAACAAAGGTATAAAAACTGATTTCAACTACTAAAGCTGTCTTAAAGTAATTTTTTCTTGCAATTTTGAAGCGATGCCTTTTTTCCCCCCTGTTTCTGGGTGAGAGGCTATTACTAGGGCAAGCCACTGATCTGGCAGCATACAAGGCTTTTTCCAATTAATGCCTTAGAGGAAATTGGGGCAAAAAGGTGTTACTCTTTCAGATCCAATAAATTCAGTTCTCTCAGTTCTAACAGCTGTGCATTAGCAAGTTATTAAAAATATCTGAATTTCAATCACTTATGCTCTCTCAAATTCTAAAATAGTGGTATGTCATCCTCAGATGTGGAATTAGCACAAAATGCCATCAGCACCTGAGAGATTCCCTGTGCAGCAGGAGCCCTTTTTGTCTGTAACCCCATCTCAAGAGGAATCTTGATATTGAAAAGTCAGATTCTACAAGGAGTGAGTCCCTCCTACCTGAGTTAGCCCTTTCTGTTAGCCCTTTCATTTGCTGCCTGGATGAAAAAACAGGTAATTTGGAGCTCACAGAGGGGAGGGAAGGAAAGAAGGAGGAGGAGGAAATATGGAGGGAAACTTGCTTCTCTGCAGGTTTCACTGAAGGCAGTAAGAGCTGTGGAGTCCAAAACTTCTGGGAAAAATGTAAAAAAAAACCAAACAAAAAACCCAACCCAAACCATCAGAGACTTGATTAATCTCTTCTTATGACAGTGGGATTTCTGACTAACCAAAGTCTACTTTATTTATTGTATTAACATTTCACAATGTCTTGGAGCTAATTACCTTTTTCCCTTCTTTAACACTCCAAGTGCTTCAGTACCCACAATAAAAAAAAAAAAAAAAAAAAAAAGAAAAAGTAAAAGAAAAAAAAAGAAACTTTCAGATATTTATGACAGGCTTGGCAGAAATCTGGACTTGGCAGAAATTGCCCCAAAGAGACAAGGTGTGAATGCTGATTCTGAAGAGGCAGAGGTAGCAAGAGCAATTTACTTACAGTACCTTAAAACAACCTGATCCAATTGCCACCTTTTTTGCAGTGTTCAGAAAGTAATATTCCTTGGAGATACTAATGCTTTGAGCAGTGCTGCTGACCAGTGACTTAACCCTTCATGTCCTACATGCAGGGGAAACAATGCTTCCTACTTCTATATTCCTGCTTTATTCAACACTGCAAAAAGTGAAGTGTGCAGTGTCAGCACACAAAACTTTGTATGACCATGAGCAAAGATTTTTTTGTACCCCCTAAGCAAAATGCTTTACTCTTGGGTCAACAGATCTTAGTATTTAGCAGACTAAAAATAACCAACAAATACACATTTTTATCCCATTTTAAACAGTAACAAGATAAATGGTGGATGAACATAAGTTTTTAAAGATTAATTCAAACAGAGATGTAATCTCAGCAAGCAGCAGTTCAGAGCAGAAACACATGCCAGGCACTTTGAAGAGCACGTGGGGTTCTGTCTCTCTACTTTGACTGCTGAGACCTGTTTCCAAGGTAAGATCCCAGCACCAAATGTTGTAAATCTCTCCTCCTTTTTTTTCCTTTCCCTTGCATTGTTTGTAGTCCTCTGTGGTTAAAAAACCCCAAACTCAAGTCCTGTGCTTGGACAGTATCAGGCTGGTGTGTGTGCCTGTGCAGGTGAATATGCACATACATGTGTGGGTAGGTAGATCAATACATGGTTTCCTTTCTGAGAAGCCAAAAAACACCCCAAGAGCAATGAAGCTGAGCTAAGTTTTTCTCAAGTCAGAATCGGAAGTTTAGCTCATATTTTACAGCAAAGTTCTGGTCAGTAATTTTTACCAACCATGTATACTCTATTTTTTTCTTATTTCATGAGAATAGAACAGTCTTTTCTCTATGCATACACTATTTTTTTATTGACTGATCTTTCATTTTTATTTTCCTCAGGTAAATGTCTGCTGGAATAATTAATACTCTAAGATGAAGAATAGTTATAGTAGACAGCATAAATGTCTGTAGAATTATAGTATATAACAAAGCAAAGACATATAATCCCCTAAAGTTGGTTTTCATACTATGCAGAAAGCCTGGGGTTGCCCAGTCTCATAAAGCATCCAAGTGATACAGTAACTGTATAAAATTAATAACCTCACAAACAAAAGCCCTTTGGTTTATGAAGCTGTACAAATTGTGTGAACTGCACAAATCACAGCATAATTCTATCACTGAAAGGAAACTAAATAATTACAGAGCTAAGAAATACCATCTGATTTGGCTTGAGTGACCGCTTGGCAGAATCCTCAAGTTGAATTAGGATGAAAACAGAAGACAGTCCACTTGTTAACATCATAAACTAAAGAGATTCAAAGCCTACTTGGAATTTCAGATGTGAATGCCAGCATACAAAATCAATCGACATATGGGATTGCCTGTGTGTAGCATACACACATCTTTGCTGTATTGGCATCAGCAAAAATTAAACTAAAGAACAAACAAACTGAAAGGGATGCTGCCACCGGAAATCTCATCTACGTTCAGGTTGATAAAACAAATGAACATATTTGCAAGGCTGGTAGGAACTAGGAACGTTTTCATTCCTCAGTGCAACTTTAGGCAGAAGCAGAAACCGAGTCCTCCTCCGTTGCAAACCGTATTTCAAGTCCTCTGACAGCACAAGATAAAGCTAATTAACGAAAACCAAAGGATGACGAAATGAAGCCAGATAAGCCATAAATATCTACATATATAAGCACACAGCAAGCAATATAATGAAAAGTTAGCTAGATTTACCGTTTTAATTGTCCAAGTGGGTGGTTTGTTTGGGTTTGTTTGGTTTTTTGGGTTGGTTTTTTTTTTTTTTTTTTTTTTGGAGTGGGAAACGTCGGGAGCTGCCTTCACGAGGACTCGTCCATACGCATCCACCTCCGGCTCCGGCGCGGGGAGCGAAGCGTTTCCCTCCGCAGCCGCCAAAAATAAGGCAAGAAAACGCGGTGAGGGGCGGGGAGGCGGCAGCCGGGTGGGCAAACTCCGGCGCCGCCCCGAGGGCTCCCCTGCCCCGCGGAGCAGCCCCGCCGCTCCTCCGCCGCCCCGCAACTCGCGGGAGCCGCCGGGGCGGGGCGGGCGCTGCCGGGGGCGGGCGCCGGGATGATGCCCGGGATGATGCCCGGCGGTGCTCCGCCCGCGCTGCCCGCTCCTCCCGGGAGATGCCCGGAGATGCGCGCACCTCCCGCTCCGGCGCGATGTGCGGGCAGCGGCTGCGGTGCTTTGCGGGGGCTGCCCGGCGCTTGTGCCCCTCCCCGGCTCCCCGAGCCGGACGCGGGCTGGGAGGAGCCGTGCGAGTCCTCTGGAGTGGGGGGGCCCTGGTGTATCCAAAATTGGGTGAAAAGAGTGCTGCTGCCTCGTCGTCGTCTTCTCAGTCTTTGCCTGATGGGGAAGATCTGTTTCAAGCATCTGGTTTATATCGGATTTTGGAGCTTCGGAAGTGTGTGCTAGTGGAGGAAATTGTCAACCTCCTCCAAAATGTTATGACCGGGCTGTGAGAAAGAGGTGCCAGGGTGCATGTGAAGTGGTGCAGATGTGGAAAATATGTGCTTAGTTCTGCAGAGAAAAAGCGCAGCTTTCAGAGTCCTGTATTTGGACCAGCAGATTGTGAAGTGACTGACATCTTACTGAGGGGCTTAGCCATGCCTGGGAGGTAACTAACCTGCTGTCCCTGGGCTGAACCCCAGGTTCTTTGGAACCAAGTAGTTGGAGACCTACTCAGTGCCTTTCCCCTCCTTCTTCTTGGCACTCACCACTGGCCTCCACACTCATCAGGTCGCAGTGGTTACTTCTAGCCCATTGTCTGAGAAGGCTGAATACCACACGGATGACCCCTCTGCAAGCAGTGCTTTGAGGTTCCCCTTTGCATGCTGTTTGCAGCTCACTTCTGTGATGCACATTTTAGCTTGGTACCAGATAATCCAGGTGGTAGTCAGTGCCCTTTCCTTTAGCTCATGATGCTTGTTTGCTTGGACCTCTATATATACAAATTTTTGGTTTTGAAGCCACCCAAAACGTGTTTCAATGAAATCAGTCCCTACACACCATTACAAACCTTTATTTCACAAAAGCTTGAAAGAGTTCAAAGTACTAGAAGTTAATTTATAACATGGTTTATTACAAATGGCAAAGGAAAGACTTTATAGATAGAAGGTTTCATCAGTCTAATTAGATGCAGTCTCCCTGGGGCATTTGGTGCCTGCCAGATTCTGAAGTGGCTTCTCAGGACTTGTCTTCTGCAGGCTTTTTAAGTTACAGTTTTATATCAGCTGAACATTTTCTTTTGCAGGTTTTGGCACTGGTGAATACCGTCTCCTCCCTCAGCTACCAATTACATGTGTCACTTGCCATTATTCGAATTAATGAAATAGCAGAAATAATAGCAAAAGAGTTCTACTCTGTCCATTGCTCCTGACCAGTAAGAGTCAACTGTTTATGATCAACCTGCGTTGCATCTGGTTTTAGATCAATGCCATTATACTCAGTCTAGCAGGAATGTGGAAGTCCCTCTCTAAAACTGATAATTTAGTATGTTATTATTCTGCAGTGCCTATAAACCTTTTCTCCTATGTGAAACTGCTTCAGTGACATTGGTAGTGGCAGAAACTACCTAGTAATTCCCAAAACAGTGTGCAAGGGCATTGGATGTCACAGTGTAAGTAAGCATTCTCTTCATCTCCATCTTCAAACATCTCCTTAGGACTTCTTGCTTCCTGTGGTGTTTGCTTTGGGTTTGCTCATTGCTATTTTGTCTGTTGTTTTAGTTTCAATCTGTGGCTCATCCTCAGATTGTGCCCTGCTCAGTGTAGTGGCATCTTGTTCAGCTGGTGTGTCTCATAGAAATAGGTTTGATGGTACAAGAAGCGGATTTTCTGTTTTGATTATAACAGATAGCAATTTAAAGCTTATTTTTCAGACCAATTTTTTGTTATGTTCTTTTACATTGGAATAGTCATACTGGGTCAGGCAGAATTTCTGTCTAAGTCCCTTGTTTTCTTTCTGAGGAGAGCTGGCAGCAGGTACTTAGGAAAAGAGTATGAGACCTGGGCAAATACAGAGAGATCCTCGTCCTAGAACAGCCTCTCATCTTGCTCAGGCTTAGGCAATGCAAGTTTGAAACACTAGCTATGCCTTTGTATCTAATCAGCTTGAGGGATCCTTTATAAGAATGTCTGCAGGTAATTTTTAAACACCTTTATTCTTTTGATATCCACTCTGTCACTCCAGCAAGTTGTTCTACAGCATATCCAGCTATTGTGCTCATGGAAAAGTATTTCTTGATTATTTTAAACTTCTGTTTAGAAAAAGTGTATGCCAAAAAAAGGTAAGCAATGATGGGGAAGTTTTACTTAGCTTAAGTGACATTTACATTAGTTTAGAAAAAGCTACTTAATCTCAAGAAAGAAAGAAAGAAAGAAAGAAAGAAAGAAAGAAAGAAAGAAAAAGAAAGAAAGAAAGAAAGAAAGAAAGAAAG
>JAWWEV010000001.1:5584996-5637718 GCA_035583235.1 Hafferia zeledoni
TAAGAGGAAGCCTAACCCAGGAGTCGGGAGTGGAGAGAGGAGGGGGTGTGGCAGAATAGAGAGAACTAGGCCAGCCCGTTGTGGGCTGGCACCTTTCCTCTTGGATACCTTTTCCAAGAGGAATCTTTGTCCGTCTTCAATTCTTGGCTGAAAAATGGCAATTTCCCAGCCCTACTGGTGCCAAGGAAGGACTGAGCTTTGTGCCAAGAGAACAGGTGGCAGCCTTGGTCTGTCAGACGCCAATGATGCTGCACCATTGACATTAAAGAAACACCCAAAGCGTAATCCTAACACAAAAGAGAAGTCTAACCCTAACCCTAGCCCTAACCCTAACCCTAATCAGAGGAGCAGGTTAACAGGGGTAGTGACAGACCGTCTGCAGTTTGCAATACCAGATGCTCAGCATCTCTCAGAATCAGGCTATTTGTTTGCATCCTCTAATTAAAACACTCCTAGTTCACTTAAAGTCTGATTATTAAATGATAATTAAGATTGCTTCTTAGGAAAGGGGTGATCACTTTGACTTAATGAAATGTGTGCACCTCATTGCTGTCTATCTAGGGATGGAAAATGAGAAAATGTTTGTCCCCTGTAAATAATACTTACACTGCACATATTCAAACCTGCTCTCATCACAAAGGCCATTGCATTAAGCTCGAGTGTGCCCTCTAGCACATTTAGCATGGGAAATGGGGCAGGACATGGTGTGCTACTCTCCTTGAACTCTTCTTGAACTCTCTCTTGGGAAAAAGAAATACCACAACCTCTGTGTCAGTGAGTGGGAAAGGAAATTTACAGCAACTGGCAATGGAAGAAAAAGGCAGGATCTTTAAAAAGCATGATGGACAGAAAAAGAAGAATGGAATGGGAAATCAGGACAAAAAGATGAGTCTTAACTGTTACCAGAATAATTCATTACAGTTTTCAGAATGTAGAAACTGAATATGACACACAGTTGAGATGGAGTATAAAGATTCTTATATCCTGATTTACAGCTAGATTATGTCACATAGAAGTTTAGTATCTCTTTCTTATATTTAGTAACTTCCATTCCAGTTGTCCACTGGGACTTTGGTGGCTTCCTTCATGATGGCATAATTCACATACTGAAAAGAACTGCTGATACTGGCAAAAAACCTATGCTTTCCTCCTTCCTTCAAAAGTTAGGATTCTGTGAAATACACTTGTTTATCCAAAGTAATAACTGCCTAAGAGACTAGGTGGGTATGTCAGACCTTAGCTGACATGCTGATGTTGGGTTAAAGATTGCACTTGATGACCTTGGAGGTCTTTTCTAACCTTAATGACTCTATAGTTATATGAAATCTATTTTTAATTATACCGAAGAATGTAGGAGTCTGACAGAAATTTTGCTCATTTTCACTACTAAACTACTGGGTAACTACATCTAACAGATAACTGATTTAGACAGATTGTAGTCCCTGGGAATGCAGGTTTTTATTTTTTGGGAATTGTATCTTCCACTTGGCTGGGTGCTGCTGTTCTGTCAGCTGCTGTGATCACATTTCCACACATGCATACACACATATGCAAACACACAGAGCCTGGTATCAGGGCAATATGCACCTGGAAAAGAATGAATTTGAATAACAAAAGCAAAAAAATGCTAATTACAGAGCAAAATGGTGTACAGAATGCTGATAGCTACAAGTAATAGGTCCCTTAGAGAACATGATTAAGTCTGTTAAAGTATATCTGATACCTGAAGCTAAAAGGTTTGTTGTAGCATGTAAACCAGTATTGTAAACAACTTCAGATCTCAGCTCAGTAATGAAAAAAATTACTATACCTTCTTCCCCCAAGAGGAATGCTTTGCAACATTACTGATCATGAGAACTATTGATGTCAGCAGTGCTTCTAAAAGTGTGTCGATGGCATCTCAGTGGGATGGAGGTGACTCCTGAAAATGACAAAAAAAAAGAAAAAAAAAAAGAAAAAAAAAAAAAAAAGAGCATAGTGTCTGCTTAAATACATGCCAAAGTGCCAGTAACAGAGTTCAGCTCTGAAGAGGGAAGGCCAACATTCAGTTGAGAGAAAACATATTTAGTTCCACTTCAGGACAATCTGAGAAAGTTTTAGTTCAAGAAAAGGGTATGGACTAGTCTCTGCTCTTTCCATTTATTATGCTTTCTCCTAACTTCTGCAGCCATTATCTTTTCTCTGATTTATTGCTCTTGTCTTTGTTTATGGGGTGAGTTTTTTTCTGCCATGTTGTGGGTTTTTTCCTGTATTTCTTTGTCTCTCTCCCTTTTGTACATCACCTGGGCTTTTTTGTTTGTGGGTTGTTTTTATTTGTTTGTTTGTTTGTTTGTTTCTAATTGCTTCTATTTCTCCCATTTTGTTTGTTTCTTTGTCTGTTTGAATGTGTTCTAGTAAAGTTGTGTTTGGAAGCCTTGACCAAGGATGGAGTGTCCACTGTGCAAGGACTGCAGGTACTATTGGCAGGGAGCAATATCTTCTTCACATCTATTTAGAGAAAACAGCATGAAAAAGAATGAAAACACTGGCAAGAGAGGTAACTCCATGGCTTTCTTCTTGAAACTCATGCATATTTACCTTCATTTTCCTACTGTTTTAATAGAGGGAAGGTTCCAACCAGTGGAATAACAATAGAGTTAAAATATATATAATGTGCCATAGCAGCTGCAAACAAGAAATCTGTGGAGAATGGAGGGGAAATTCGCACCTACCTAAAATGAAGAACTTAACTTTCATGTCAGTGCTAAAAAGCTGTGCCTTCACTCTCTCAAATTCACATGCAGGCATTTCAAAATCCTTGGGAATCAATACTTGTAAGCAATGTTAACTGCAACAGGTTGCCAAGAGAAGTTGTGGATGTCCCATCCCTGGCAGTGTTCAGGCCAGGCTGGAAGGGACTTGGAGCAACCTGTTCTAGTAGAAAGTGTCCCTGCTCAAGGCTGGGGAATTGGACCCAGATGATCTTTAAGGTCTCTTCCAACACCAACCATTCTGTGATTCTGTGAAGAGTTAAACTATGTCCCATAACACATTCTGATGTTACAACATTCCTTCCCTTTGGATAGTTTAAGATCATTTTGTTCAGTCAGACTTCTGTCTAGAAAACATTAATTCTCTCCAGTAGCCTATCAGAATTATTTTGAAAAGAAGTAACTCTGGGCTCTGTCCTAAGGTGTTGACTCAGTAACTGGGCTCACTTTGTTCCCAATCAGATTTGGTGAAGATTTACTGAAGTCTGCAGAGCTCAGTCATTTTCACTGAGAGCAAGAGTCATTGCCATATTCAAGATATTTTCAAAACTAGTGAGAACTTGCAGTGAATAACTGCCTCTCCCTGATGTAAAAAAAACCAAACCAGGTCTGACAATCCCAGTCTTATGAATACTTAGACCTATTTTCTTCAGGAAAAAAAAAGTCATTAACATCAGTCATCAGGAAGGACAGAGGCAGTATCTACATAACATTATTCAAAATGAACTTAGGATCCATGCTGGAGAAGGATCAGAAAAACAGAGATAAACAGTAGAGGAGCAATAAAGCATGTCTTCCAAGGTGGCCAAATAGTGTATATGCATTTGTCTCAGTGCTGCCAAGTCCATCATCCCTTACTCTAAGGTTTTTTTACGTAGTATGTATATTTGTCATCATTTTGACTGAATGAAACCAATATGACCTTTTCCATAGCTAGATCAGTACACTGCTTGCTTCCACAAAGTGCTGACTGGCCACAAAACCTGCAGGACTTCTTGAAAAAAAATCCTTCTCCTCTTCCCTTATCCATTTTATTTCAGTGTATTGAGTTTGCATGACAAAGTTTTGGTAGCAGGGGTGTATGAGTGTGGCTACTGTGACAAGCTGCCAAAAGCTGCCTCTGTGTCTGACAGAGCCAATTCCAGGTGGCTCCAAGATGGACTCACCACTGGCCAAGGCCAAGCCCATCAGGGATGGTGGATGCACCTCTGGGATAATGTGTTTAAAAAGGGGAAGGAAAACCTGCACAACAACCTACAGAGAGGGGAGAGAACATCTGAGAGATAAAGCTCTGAGAACTCAGGGCAGAACAGGAGGGGCATGAGGTGCTCCAGGCACCAGAGCAGAGATTCCCCTGCAGTTCATGGTGGGATCATTGTGAAGCAGCTGTGCCCCTGCAGCCCATGGAGGAGCCCACTCTGGAGCAGGTGGATGCCTGAAAGAAGGCTGTGACCCCTTGGGAAGCTCATCCTGGAACAGGGTCCTGGCAGGGATGTGTGGACCCATGGAGGGAGGACTGCATGCTGGATCAGGTTTGCTGCCAGGACTTGTGACCATGTGGAGAACCCAGGCTGGAGCAGCCTGTTCCTGAGGGATTGCATCCTGCATCTCTGAGTCTTTTTTTTTTTTTTTTCCTGCTGCTTTGATTAATATTTTGAAAATTCAATTGGAAAATAAATAGCTTAAGGGACGTATTTATTGCAAATGTTTTGAGTTTTCCTTTATTAAACCTCTTGACTGATTGCACTGTTCTTAAATAGACTGAGCCAAGTGAGGAGATAGAAGAATAGATGAGACAAATATTTTAATGGCTTCTAAATAAGTGCATCTTCCCATAACAGAGGTTGCTTTTAAAGATCCCACTCTCTGAAACACTTTCTTACATCATTAGTGAGTAGTGCATAGCTGGCTGATTGTTCATCTTTTGTGCAAGAGTTTGGTGGATTTGCTAAGAATACAGACTGTGGAATGAATATGACTGAGATTTTAAAAGTCCCTGTTTTCTAAAAAGCAATTTTGTCACCAAGCATCATCTCTGGAAATGTGCAAGATTCTCTCTTTTTTTTCTTGACTTGTGAAAATGTAAAACATATTTTAGAATTCTATACCAATCTATACGTATGTCTTTCTCCATTCATGAAAAACATACTATTTCAAAGTTCAGCTGAATTTGAAACTGTAAAAAGTCCTGCTGGAAGAAGAGAGGTAATGTTTCTTTGTGTATTAATTAAATCACTAGATGATGTCATTAATTTTCAAGAGGTATTTGCAAGTGATAGTAAGATTGTAATGGATGGATGGTATGTTTTCTAAAAAAACCCAATAAACATAGATTTATATTGATTGGTGGCGTATTGTATGAGATCCCCAAGATCTGAAGCTGATAAAGTTCATTCTCACTGTATCCAGCCTTCCTCTTATTTATAGTGGAGGGAAACCTTTTAGGAATAGGTAGGAATAGTTGCCTTTCTCCAAAGACAAGAAGATTGAGGAAGTTACTGGCAGTTCTGCTTTTACCATGAAAAATTTCAGCTAAGCACCTGTTTCCCAACAAAAAACCACCTTTGCTAAGTTTTCTGCTTTGCATTTCTCACTCCTGTGCCTCCCCTCTTTATTTATTTATTTTTTAATCAAGAGATGCTGGGCTCTCCCTGTCACTATGGAGATTTTGAAGTTTTTTCTTTCATACATTTCCCAGAAACATCCACGTTCTACATATGTTTTCTCTCTTATTTGTGTTTTTGTGTTTTTTCTACGTTGCATGCATCCAAAGCTATTAGACCTTCACCTACTCCCTCAATAGTTAAAGATGCCTTCTGAGATGTTCTTCTCTGTAATTCCTGCTGTTCATGCTTTTTCAGTCTTCATTTCACTCTCCCACCTCTAACAAAATCTTTGGTCTTCACATTTGATAAGGGAAATCTTTCAAAATCATTTTCATACAACAAAGGGTAGCTCTTGCTTCATATTCCCATTTTGTCTTAAAATAGCCTAGAATATTTATGAGGAATGGTAAAATATCATAGGACATCTGTCACATCCATAAGCTTAAGGTTTATTTAATATGGGAGTGACCAGTGGCTCATTAGTTTGTTCTTGGCACCATCTGTGTGAAGCTCAGCTATTGCTTTCTTTGAACTTTAATCCTTGTCTGCTTGTTATTTTTATGAAACTAACTTTTCAAAGAAAGAAGGAAGTCTTATGTGAAAACCAATATTCCTCCTGAGTGTATTTTCTGAATTTTGAGATACGTATACAAATAAATGAATGAATGAATGAATGAATATATATATATATATATAAAAATGAACATGGTAACTACATGCACCTCCCTCTTGCAAGGTGTTTATGAGAGAAAGCATTTACAGTTAATAAAAACCCCACATTCAAACCAATAAATACATTTTTTTTGAGTTTGTAAATATAACTGTTGACCACTTTTGCAGACTAAGTGGAGCTTGAGGGTGTCCAGCTGAGTTTGTGTGCAATCAGACCCAGCTGGGAAACAGCCAGGTGATTCCTATAAAGCCTTATAAACAAGGAGGTGGGTTTGCTTGTTTGAAGCAGGTGTGGGGGAGTCTGAGCTGCTTCAGCAACACAGACTGTCCTGAAAAACAAAACCTTAGTGGCAACTCCAGTCCTTCTGGGCAAGCTGTTAGCTTGCTTTGGTGCTCTGCAACCAAAGGTTTACCTACTGAAAGAGAAGATGGGAGATTTGAAGTTGGCACTTGAAGTGGTAGCGTTGGAGTGGCAGGCAAAGATTTGGCCTGTTGGATGCCAGGGAAAAGGTGAGCACCTCTGAGCTCAGTCTACCTCTCCTGTTAACTGTCCAGGCAAAGTCAAGGTAAGGTGGTTGGCTGTTCCATTTCTGTTTTGTTCAGGTTATGTGCAGATAAATGTAGCGTCTGGTTCCTGTGTCTGCAGGGTATGGGCTCCAGTCTTAGCCAGGACTGCTGGCTTAGGGGCAGTAGGGGCCTCTTGCAGGAATGGCCTTGGTTTTGATAGTCATCTCCCTGTCACTATTGCCTGAATCTTGAGACTGCTTTAAGAAGCAAAGTAAAGATGGTTTTGATGCATGTTGTAACTATTGTACCTGTTAGTGAGGAAGTGTCTGATGTGCAGTGCCCTGCTCTGTTGCCAAGACCTGTTGTTAGTGGGTGGTGTGGCATTTTACAGGAATGTTTGTGACTACAATCCAGGGGTAATGAGTCCTACTTGTCTGCAAAGCTGAAGCGTCAGCTGAGCATGATTTTGAGAATGTAAAATTATATTTTGCCATTGACTTTTAAATATATGTTTGGACTTAAGGTAGCCAAATGCTTTGATGGTCTGAAAAGACATATCTCAATATTAACTCTTAGTGTGAGCATTTTTCTTCTACTTTGTTAGAATGTGCATATATTAGTCTAAATCAAATTCTATTAAGGAAGTGGAAATAGGAATAGTTTGGATTTTTTCAAGATTTTTTGAAAGTAAAACAGTGAAATACCAAGAGGACCAGGTTCCTTTTCTGTGTAGTTACTTGTAGTCAATGAAAGCTTGTAGAAAGTCTTTGAATACTGCTGAAAATGTGAACTTCCTAAGCAGAAGTGTTCCTGTTGAGTGATAACTCTTTTCAATATAAGCTTGGAAAGAAACAAAAGATTCATCAGAATGGCACTTTTGGTATTACTGAGAGATTGTTCCTGAGATGCTGCTCTATTCTAATAAAATCTTTTTAGTATCCCTCTGACTCTTCCTGCTCTCCCACTATTTAAGGCTGACTTTCCTTTATGCTTTCTTGGAGAACTTGCATGTACTGACTTTTATGATGTGCTGGTTATTGATTATGATCCAACATATATTTAAAGAACAACAGGTATTTTTTCTCAGACCTTAATAACTTTGTTCAAAAACCTTTGCAGTGTGGATGAAAAAAAATCGTGATTTGTGCTGGTTTTGGCTTAAGTAATTTTTTTCATAGTAACCAGCACAGGGCTGTGTTCTGAATTTTTGCTGGAAACAGTGTTGATAACTCAGGGATATTTTCCTAATGTTGAACAGTGCTTGTGCAGAGCCAAGGCCTTTTCTGCTTCCTGCCCCACCAGCAAGTGGTCTGAGGATGGGCACAAGGGGTTGGGAGGGGACACAGCCAGGACAGGAGATCCAGCTGACCTCAGAGATATCCTATACCATATAACACCATTCTGAGCATGTAAACGTGGGGAAAGAAGGAGGGAGCATTCAGAGTTAGTGTTTTTCTCAAGTCACCCTTGCATGTTATGGGCCCCTGTTCTCCTAGGGATGGCTGAACACCTGCCTGCTTGTGGGAAATAGGGAATGAATTCCTTGTCTTGCTGCTCTTTCCTTCCCCAATAAACTGTCTTTCTGACCCTGTGACTTTTCTCATTTTTACTCTTCTGATTCTCTCCCCTATCCCTTTTTGGGGAGTGAGTGAGGGGCTGTGTGGGGATTGGTTGCCAGCTCGGGTTAAACCATGATGCCCTAAGGTGCAATTAGAAATAAAAATTGGTTGGGATAAAAGTCTGTGATTGTTTCAAGCAAAGGTCCAGAGATGACCAGCAATATGCTTGTTTACATGTTCATTGCTATCATGCTACCATTTTGGAAAGTCCTTTTCTTGAAGGATGGGAAGTGAAGAAGAACACAGAGTGCTCTGTTCTGTCTGGATTTAAGTGATTCACCTGTTTGATGCCTTTACAGTAATAATACACCAACCTGATAATAGTTTGGGGTTTATTTTTTCCCTTGAGTCATCCAGAATGAAAACTGTGCTTTGTAGGAATAAAATATATTGGAATGGTGACAGAAATTCTAATCTAGAGTGGATTAATTTCAAAGTAACTATAGGTAAAAGGAATGCTGCTTGCAATTAATGTACTTATAATTCAATAACTAGTTCTGATGCACTAGAGAATGTTGGTTTGCTTTTCTTTTTTTCTGGGCTTTGCCCTCCCCCCGAGCTTGCTCTGAAGTCTGGAAAGAGCAAAGCAACCTTTTCAGTACAACCTAAGGCTGAATATACTAACTGTACCTCAATGACACTTTGGCAAGGGCTTGCTTTTATAACCCAATAAAATAGAATGCATTTTTTTCAATTTGTTCTGCTTGCATTGTTGCAAAGTACTCCCGCTTTTTACCCCCTCAAGAGTGAAAAACAATTCCTGGTAAATGCTTTTCACTGAACAAATAGTTAGATATAAGTTACAACACTTGCTTTAAGCACTTGTCCAAGAATATGCACTGCTAATAGCTTTTTCCTAACAAAATTTAATCAATAAACATTAACTTGCATTTTCCAATTCCCCAGTTATTTGTTTTACTGTGTATCACTAAATAGCATTGTTGGATCAGCCTACCTTTTGAAATTCAAACTCTGAGAAGCCAGATTTATTATTGTTTTTCTTAGTTCATATCAATATCAAGGTGTTTTTTTGCTCCTGTACTCATACAGTGGATAATAAATTTTATCCAAACCTGCAGTACTTGGTCAATATATGCAAATGTCTTATTTGTATGCAGCAGAATTTGCACACTCAATTTTGTGAATGTAAAAACCAAATGACGCTATTAGAGTTTTGCTCGAGGCTGAAATGCTATAGAAGAAACTTTGGAGACTTAATACTTTGTAAAGCTTATTTTCTGTAATACCTGTAAATCTTGATGTAGCATGTCTACATCCAACTCTGTGTGCAATATGCTGTGTATGGTTACACTGCACCTTCATATCAGCATCTGCCTGTACATAAACTGGTCAATGATTCTTTTTGTGTTGCAAGAGTCAACACGTATTTGCACCGATGGCAGCACTATCCTTCCTTAAAGTTCAGGTCAAGGTGGGAGTTGGAAACTGCCCTGGGAGTGTTTTGTGGTTGATGTGTTGTCAGAGACTGAAGTGAAATGTGTCAATGCTGTTCTGTAGCCCAGGGCTTCTCTGGGGGAGCCTCTCTGCGAGGCTGCAGTGTCTGACTGCACAGATCCCCCCCCAGCACCACTGCCTGTGTTCAAGATCCTTGGCATGACCTAGCAACTTTTTTTGAAGTGTTCTTATGCTACCTTGCTACCTGTTTCTTATACTAGTCTGAAATACTTGTTTCTGTCAGCAGCAAGCTTGCCTTTTTTTTTTTTTGTTAGCCTCCCTTCTCCTCTCTGCAAAATCTGCTCCAGTCAGGACCCCGATCCTACACAATGAGCAGGGATCTTACAAGCCTTGGTGCCTAGAGACACAAGTGTCTGCTTACCCTGTAGAAAAACTGCCCAGCTCTTCAGAGTGGCTGTTCTCTTCTGGCAGGATTGCTGTAATAGCCTGAGCCCACTCACTGAATGTTAATACTTCCATGAAGATCAGCTGCCCTGATTTCTCTTTTCCTATGGAGAAGTTGGAAATAATTTGATTTCTGGGGAGGTGCCACACAACATCCTAGTAGCTGTTCAGGTGAAGGAATTAATTGTGTGATGTGACCCAGAGTACATGTGACATGATCAGCTGAGCTTTCCTGATATACAGAAGAAAGGACTTTTGCTTCAGGCTTGTAGATGTGGAGATGCTGACAGTTTGGATAAGGAGGGTAGTTCTGGTTTGTGCAGCTGATGTTTACCCTAATGTTCTTCTGGCATCTTTGTTCAGAGTAATGACCAGTAAATAAATACAGCTTATATTTTTTTGCTCTAGGCATAATGCAACTTTTGGACAATAGCTATGATAGTTTTGAAGTCCTATGAAAGTTTTTTAATGCCAGAAATTCAATTTATTTTTAATTACAGAAGAAACATGATTTTTCTGTATTTGGGTATTTTTTTAACTATTTGAATTGCTTAGTAGTTAATGCTGTGTAAACCAAAGCTAGTATCTGGCTTAAAAATATATTCTTGGGAATATGTAACCAAAATCAAGCATTACACAAAATTTGGGACTCATGGCAGATGGAGACTGGAGGCATCTCTTCCTTTAATACAGCTCCTGCCTTGTGTTACCTTTCATCTCACTGACCTGTATGATACTTTATGTGCCTTAAGGTCTAAGTGGTGTTTAGGAAACATGCCACAATGACTTGGCCTTAGCTTGATAGTAAATAGCAATAACTGCAAGATGCAGGTTTTGTTTCCATTTTCAATATCTGACATAGTATTTTGAGAATTAAGTCTTGCTTTCTGATTTCTGGACGTGTGTTTTCAAGAAACAGCCAAAAAAATTCCTTTAAACCACATTGACAGCTGCTACATGTAACATTTCCATTTTTTAATACAGTAGTCTAAATTAAAATTATTGGTTTCTTTGCCTTTTCCCGTAAAACTAAGACATTAATAGACAAGTAATGTTCTCTTAGTTTTGCAGATAATACGGTTAATGCAGCTATTAATCAGAGGAATAAGGGAGTCATTGTCCCAGATTGCAAGTGTTTTTTTCTACAATAGTATAAATGAGACAAACAAATCATCTTTAGAAGATTAGAGGTAAAAGAGAGTTTCTTTCTGTGAAAAAAACCCACACCCTGCTGAAATTGTTGGTTAATTCCTGAGTAAACAGCAATTTGAGATCTGATAATAACTGTAGCCTTCAAATACTTTGCACAGTAACGAGACAAGCTGTACCAGGGAAATAGCATTTCTGAAGACTACAATGTCTAGACCTGCTCAGGAGTTTGGTTAGGATCAAGGAAAATGGATTATCAACCTGATGCTGCATTTCTCTGCTTAGTTAAATAAATACATAGACCAGGAGGAATTCTTCACTCCTGTTTTGGTTTTTTTGTTTGTTTGTTTTCTTTCAATTGGATTGGGAAGGTTGCCTTAGAGAACAATATTCCTTGCATGGTTTGTGTGTTGGAGAAGGAAGTGAAGTGCATGATTTGGTTGTACAGCACCAGGTACAAAGCCAGGGCTTGGTGCTGTGATGCAGGAGGTTAAACCAGTCATTAAGAGGTAGGATTACTTTTATTTTGGTGGGTGAGTGCTTTAAGAGCTTGCAGATAGAACAAAAGTCAGTTAGCAGGTAGGGTACCACTTTTCTTTGGATGATAATTGAGCTGTGTTTCCTAGGACAAAACCCTCAGTGAATCTCAAGCTGTGGTTTAGCATGTTGTCTGCTGCTGTAGCACAGTCCTGAGGAGAGGGATTAAAGGATGCTTCAGATAGGCAGGGCAAGGGCAGCGCCTTGGGGAAGGCTGTTAGCAGGAAAGATCCCTGGCTTTAGTGGTTCTCCTGGCAAACCTGAGGCTCTCTTGTAACTGTCATTGGAGAGCTATTTTGTTTTTTCCAGCCCCACTCCCCTGCCACCTGCCCCCTGTGTACTTGAATGTGAGACCTCAGAATATTTGGGCAATAAAATGTTGGTTTAATCTTTTCTCCTTAACTTTGTACATGGTTCTTCTGGAACTATGTGGATTTCTGTGATATAAGGGGTGGTATCAGCAGAAATAGCACGTTGCTAAAATGGAGTCACTCTTCTGCAAACAAAATCCTTTTGTACAAATCCACTATCCCTTTAATTTGTGAGCTGTCCTTGCTGAATAAGCACTTCTGCTTTCTCCCCAGTCTCTCTCTGAATTACAGTTGGCTGCAATTTGTTAGTCACCTGGGGAAAGGGGATACATGTTGGGATGTTTCGTCTTTTGTGTAATAATCACAAGATATAGCTTGCAGTGCACTACATATCTGACTGCTTTGGAAGGAAGGAAAACATGCTTCTTCAGGGAAACAGATGCCATTTAGTATAGAGGATGTTTGTGATAAAGCAAAGAAACACTGCACTCCAGGGGAATTTGCCTTTTTTTTTTTTTCTATTTTAGAATATGGATATTTCTAGCAGAAACAACTCTGCCTACAATATGGGAACAGAAATGATGACAAGAACTGAACTGTCTTGACTTTAATAAAAAGTTTATTTAGTAAAAAGAAACAAAACAATAGGGTGATAAAGGTAAAATAGAGGCTTGCAGAGTGGTGGTGTGGAGACTTAAAAGGAAAGAATTTGGACTATAAACTCTCTTAATAGCAGTGTTGCTGTGGAAGTACCAGAGAGGTTGGTGTCAAGAAACCAGATTTTCTGCTATAGATGGGAACAGTTTATAGATTCTTTTTTTTTTTTTTTTTTTTTTTTTCTACTTGTATATCCTAATTAAATTAGTGACAATGAAATGCATTTTAGCTTCCAGGTGATGCCTCCAGCATCCACTTACAACAAATAGCTGTCACTCATGTTCTTCATCCATCACCATTTGTATTTCAGTAAAATAGTCCCTGTACTCAGCATCTCAGCCCCATAGGCGGGGATATCACAGAGGTATCTCAGCATCAGGCACTTTCAATCTGCCTGTTTTATTATTGAAAAGATACTTGATTTGAGTTAGTGTGAAAGGAAAACAACAATTGAAAATATATGAAAGAGCATGAGGGGATGGAAAGACTCACAGCGGTTGAGAACACACTTACTGTTTTAATGATATTTTATGGTGTGCTCCTGAATATGCATCAACAGGTAGTAAATAATCCTGAGAGGGGATTTGTACAGACTCTGAAATGCTTTCAGTACCCCAGTCCCATTTCAAGCTGTGACAAATAAGCTTAAATACTGCAGGCAGCGTTTTGCTCATCTCTCTAACATTCAATCAGTTATAAAATGGACTTAAAAGAAACAATGGTGTGAAGCCTGGCTTAACTGATTACTGAGAGAGTGACAAAAAAAAGGAAAAATATAATTTTAATAGACATTTTAAAATTCTCTGAAATGCTTCATGGTAAATACTTTTTTTTGGTACAAGGGTGACTTCTTGCATAATTCTAAATGTAAGGAAAATATCAATTATGGAAATAATAGTCCAGTGTTCCACCCACTGATAAAACCTTGTAAGCCTCAGTAATTTCACAGTGACCTCTTTCTCTTACTGAGGGGAATGTCAGTCTGTGGACTGTATGAGGGTGTTTCACAATAGTGGTGACCATGAATTTGCAATGGAAATTTCCTTTAGGTGCCAGTTTAGACAGGACTTATCCAGGACCCAAGAGTTTTATTTCCTAGTTAAATTTCTAGTCATAATTAGGAATGGAGAACCACCTGCAACAGAAAATAGTCCCTGTTTGGCTAAGGCTTTGTTGGGGTCAATTAAGACTGAGCACAAGCCCCAAATCAGCTGAGGTCTTTACTAGCAGATGAAGACAAGGATTCTTTCTTGTTCAGTTCTCTGACTCAGAAAGTTTTGGAAGCAGGAACCTCATAAAGATTTTCAGATTCATGATCCAAGTAAAAAGTGTTTATTAAATAAGTTCATTGCTACTTTTAGATAAATAACATAAATACACTAGTGTACGTAAAATACCTTCTGTGTGCTCTTTGTTTGAGCATTCCTGACCACATCTAGTGTACCAGCCTCATCCTAAACTGTCTACAGAAACTTGAATGGATCAAAGGAGGCTTTCACTTTGGTTCTTAGAGAATGGGCTCTCTGCTTCCTGTGAGCCTTATAAACTCCTTGCAACTTGTGTGAAGGTGCATGCACACACTTCCATGAACACACACTAAGCTATGGATGTAATAAGAAGCTGGTTTTTTTAGTTATGAAAAACCTGATCTATCCAATGGCTTGGATATCTAGATGTGAAATCTATCATGCAGGGAAGTATCTGCTTCTATGCCAGGAAATAAATCACACTGCCTTCATAAAATCGCAGTACAGAGAAGTTTGATGGAGTGCAATCCATCTTTCAAATCAAGGCATGGCCACTTGGCTACAGTCAGTTGTCTGAAAGAGCAGCAGGTGCTGCTCTTTCAATCAGCTGTGGAAGGGTCTGGCATCATTAATTCTGTAACCAAATAAATGCAGATGTTTGCAAGAGCTTTTGTGTCTTTCTCCTTAGAAAATCCAAAGGTTGCACAGCTTCTTGACAGTTGACTGCTAAAAATGTTTCTTATTCATTCAAGGGCAAAGTTTCATTCCTTGGAGACAGTGTCCATGCTGAAGATGGGAAGAATCCTGGCATGGAATTCTTCATTCTTGTTGTGTTATGAAATGCTGATGTTTGTGCTGGGTGATTAAAGAAGCACTAGTATGCCTTGCCATTGTATAACATCCATTTCAAACACCGTGTGTTGATTTTTCCTTTGAGCACAAGCAGCTTTTTAGCAGGATAAATTGAGATGGATGCTTTTCTAAGCTTGCCTGAACTCCACATTTTCAGTGAAATATGAATTTGTAAACTGGTGGAAATATAGGAAGAAGGATAAGCAGCTGTGTAAAATGGAGGAAGATGGAAGTTAACTGTGCTTGAAGGTGTTGCTTGAAAAATAAACCAAGCCAAAGCACTTCAAGGTCAACAAACAACTCTTTGCTTCTTTTTTTCTTTTTATTTATTTATTCATGGAAGAATTATTTCTTTCTGTCCTTAAATCTTGAGTTCTCAGCTGTCTCAAAGTTCAGACTGTGACTTAAGCTGTTGAACAGTAGGGTTCATACATATTTCTTGTACTGATATGAAATCAGGCTATTTGTTACTCCTTAAGAGGGGCTGAACAGCAATTTTACAAGCTTTGGTTAATACTAGGTTAGATCAGTATTTTGAGGCTTTCATTTACAGAGTAGGCCCCTGTGAAATGACAGGGTGACCCCAGATTTGTTATGTTTGTTGTAATTCTAATTAAGTTACAGGTTTTATAGTTAACAAGAAAATACAACAGATGTTTTCATATATATGGGTAGTTAGGCTTGCTCAAAATTTTGCTGTTCATCAATTTTTATGCACGATATAATAGCTTTAATGGATTTTAGGTTGAGTTACAATGGCAGAGGTGTTTTTGGTGCAAATCAAAAAAGATGCCTATAGAGCACTAATACTGTTGCATTGATATAACACATTCTGAAATATCACTTATGAATAAGTGAAGCCAGACATGGTTCTTCTTTTGATACTGCAGGATCCTAAACATGGGAAATTCAATGCCTCAGCTTTTTGAAGATCACTTACTGAAGCTATTTAGACTTTGAAATTCGATATAAATATAGAATTTTTTTTGTTGTCTTCTGCCTTTTGATTTGATATGATCTTCTTTAAAAGTTTCTTAAAGCATTTATCTCTCCATTGGACCCACTGTGTGCATGAAATGATGACACTGGCAAGTCCCCACTGGTGTGAACGTTGTAAGTGCTATTTCATGCTGGTAGAGCTGAGTTTTCTCATGCTTGAGACTGCTGCCTAATCTGCATGAATAAAAATGTTGTTTTCAGCTCTATGTACAAGTGCAGTGAGCTGCAATCTTGGCCTTCAGCAAAAAACATCATTGAGGGACTGTGGAGATGTGGATGCCTGTTTTGTTTTTACTGTAGTAGAATTTAGATTGAGACCCTGTGCAGATGTGCATATGAATGCACATTTACTGACATTGTACTTTTTCTTTATGTTTAGAGAAGTTAATGACCTCTTTCTGGTGCTCATTGGTATAGCTTCACTGATGAAGGTAATTTTATGTCACTAAAGTATTTTAGTCCTCTTTCACTAATCTAATATAATGATATACCCTGAAATTTAATAAATTAAATAAGTGTTTCTCCCTTTGTTATTATTTATATTAATTTCATTTTACATAAATCTTAAATACAGTTGTGTAATGAGGGAATATCTTTATCACTGCTATCTTTCCATGGCAAGTAACAATTCCATTCAGGTCTTATCAAGGACGTTTGTTAGAAAGTCATATCTGATGCTGCTGTTATTGGTTGTGTTAAGGGCCTTTTTCCATGATTCTTAATGCAATGAGTTCTTTGTCAACAAACTTGTTGCTGAGTTCTTCATCCATGCATCAAGAAAGATAAAGTAATGTGAGGTCTTTGAAAGGCTTCCTGCACTATGTTGATCACCTTAGCACAAAAGACAAGGTTAATAAAGGGAGAATTCAAGCCTAGACTGGTTCTACTAGCTCAGATTTAAAGCACTTATCTACTTAGAAAGAGGTTTTTCCACAAGCAGAAGTGAACTGGGCACAATAAGTAAAGATTTTGGTTTAGCTCCACAGTGAGCAGTAGCTTGTATGGGAATATGTTGCTTTGGATACAAGGAATAAGGAACAATAACTTCTAACCTTGAGCACAAGGTAACCCTCACACAAAGGTATGAAATGTTGCATTTTCTTGTTTAGCTTGCTTTCTTTCACTAGTTGCCTCCTTCTTGTCCCCTGAATTCCCTCATTTGTTTGGATTTCCTTTTTGATTCTTTCTTTCCCTTCTACTCTCTGGTGCTCCAATGAAAATGCACAGCCCTTTCTTAAAAGACTGAGACAGAGAAAGATTTGCAATAGCAATAATGGAAAGACTATGCAATCCACTATAAATGATAGTATACTTACTAGGAAATGTGATTTCTTATAGAAAATTGACTAGTTATCATATCTGTTGGCCTAAGTTGCATCCAAGTTATGAGAAGAACCAAAATGTAAACTTGTGGCAACGTAGAAATTACCCATTTTGATTTGGCATTTGAACCAAAATGCTTTGATTTCTCTCTAGGCTAGCTCTGGAACTAACAGAAACTAAGTTCTTTGAGGATGAAGGAGTAATGCTGTAAAGCAGGAGAAAGTTATGCTAAAATTTTCATTTTTATATATTTAAACCTTCATAAAGTGTTTTTAAAAGTGGTGCACTCACACCTCTAATTTTTCATGTTTGGCATGCAGTAACCAATGCTGTATCATTACAAAACACTTCTGCCTCACTAAAAAAACACAACACTCCAGTTATAAACTATCTGAATTCTGCACTTTGGGAGAATTTGACCCCTTTTGTGGGGAGAGGAAGAATTTTTATTTTTGAGATCTTGCCAAGAACCTACACTCTTTCAGTAACTGCCAAGTGTTTTCAAGTCTCACCTTGATATATTGACTACAGTTCTGAGATAGTCAAAAAAGCTCAGCCTGTAAGTGAGGCCACCATTACCTTGCTCTTTCCCATCTGTTGACTGTTCTCCAAGAGTCACCTGCACAGTGTTCACTGACTCTGACACGTTTAATTTGCTTTGTGAATTATGTGTGACAAGAAACATCTTGCTCACTGCTCAGGAAAGAGCCTGTGCTGTTAACTGTGGTGCTTGTTTGCTGCATGTGGTGATAATCCCAGCCAAAACACACCCCTAGAAACCTGTGTTGGATTAAAAAGAACAAAAAAGTATGTGAACGGGGAGGGAAATACACCTGAATAATGAAATTGTTTTGGAGAATCTTTCACAAGACAGAAAGCAAGATGAAGTAGTATTTTCTTTTGGTGTTCTCAGTCACTAGGTTTTACATCTGAAAGCCCCTATCTAATGCCTTTGCTGCCTGTGAGGCACCAATAAAGTATGAGAAAATCTCCCCATTGATTTTGGATGCAGTGAAGAAAATTAAGGGTATTTTCTTGGGACAAAAATGTGACTTAAACATCACAGAGCACCAGTGTGTCTTCAAATCTCTTGTGAGCTTTTTAGAATAGGTGAGGACCTTGGTGTTCCTGCCTACATCTGCTTGGGGAATTTTGAAGTGCGTGGCAAATTCTGATTTTGGTGATGCAAATGTAAATGAATGGATAATAAAATGGTATCAGGTTGACATTTGAACCAAATGGTCCCTCCCCTCTCTGGTGTGGTGATACACCAGTTGTGTGGATGTGAGCCTAAGGAGGTTTGGTTGGAAACCATTTATCCCTTCCAAGGGAAATGTTTGACTGTCAGTTCCCTTCAGCATCACTGTCTGGTTAGGCATGTTTAGCCTCCACTCACTGTGAATGATGGTAAACCAAACTTGGTCGTTCTTTAGTGTGGGTCTAAAGAATCTAAAGCCTTGCTAATAGGAATCCACTGACCTTTTCCATATAACTACGTAAGCTTTTTCTTGTAAGAACATGTGCATATGTCTGTTCAATGTTTATGGTGTATTATGATAAATAGTGATTTTTAACAAAGGTATTAAGGGTATTAAAAAGATTTGGTGTTGGTTTAGTACATTAATTTCACAATTTTATTGATAGTGCCAAGGATTAATCACATTCACAGGATAGAAAGAATAGCTACTTTTACTTATAAAACTATATTCATGAAGGTTGAATAACAATATGAATTTTAAGATCGAAGATTAATTTATACCTCCATGTTATACTATTTGATTTATAATTAGTTCAGTGGAAGATCTGAAAAAGTTATGGGGTAACATGCAGGGAGGATGAAGTTGATGAGCAAACCTATATGAAATGTTCTGAGATGGAGAACCAGAACCTTCCATTTGAAGTAGAAGGCTTAAAATCTTTACTCTTAAATGAGGTTGAGTGTTATTGTTTAAATGAAGTTGGTGTGTTTGCAGTGTTGGGATACTTGTTGCAAAAATAATTTGAACTTGGTGGTATTTTTCTCACAAATTTGTTTTAGGGTTATGTTTTTCTTTTTGAGAAAGGAATGATATTTTAAAATTTGCTCAGGGAGACAATTCAATTGACATTTCTACATCGTCAGCTTTTAAGTAAAAGGACACTGCTGTAAGATGAGTATTAAATGCGACACTTGGCATTGTAAGAGCGCTTGGACAGAAGATATGTCAGCTTTGGACTTAAAGTGAGTGCCAATTAAAATAATAAGCAAAATGCTTGCTTTAGTGAATTTTACTTCAAACCAACAGGGTGTCCTGGTTTAGTGATTTTTATTTTTTTTTCCCCAAGGTAACTTACTACATGTCTGAAACAAGAAATTATTTTCTTGCTGTCAGTTTATTGTGCCCTTTTGAACGTTATTTTTTAACTTTATCTCGCTGAAGTCTTCTAGTCCAGTGTTCACTGGTTTGCATCTATGTAAATTATTTTTAGTTCCATCTCAGTGGAGAAAGTGAAAATTCTCTCTGATTAACGATTTGGAATTTCTTCTAGTTTTTGCTCTTCAAAATAATAATAAAAAATGTTACCTCTAATCAAACTTCCTTTTCTAAAACATTGCACTCAATATGCAATATTTTGCTTGAATCTGTCATGTTTTTCTACTTTTGCTAACAGCACATGCCTCAATTTGTACTTTTCAGTCTCAAGTTGTCAACATAATTAGCTTAATTACACTATGTCATTAGACTAATAATGTATATCTTTGTCTATATCTAGATTCCACCAACGAAAGTGGGAGTTCGGCTATCAATTTCAGTGAAAATAGTTTCATATTTCACATCAAGGAAACTATTTTTCTTGTAAAACTTATGCTAATGATTGGAAAAATCTGAAGGTTTAACTGATGGGTAAAGAATTCAAAAATTGATATGTTCATCCCAAAACCTGCAATCTGGAAAACATTCTGAAAATATAACTTGTTGAATTTGTAGTACTCTCAATTGGGGAGCAATAAAAAGCCTTTCCATTTACATGGGGTTTTTGTTGCTGTTTTCTAGATTCGGTTGTAAAACAAAAGAGCAGCACAGTTGTGAAGTTGTAAAAGAAGAGAAAATAATCAATAAAAGCAACCAAGGTTTGAACTGCCAAAATCAAAATTTAGTTTTTGTTGATTGAGCCTATTTTTTTTTTTCTAATACTAATTCTTGCTTGAGGGATGATTTTTAGTCAAGATATGTTATACTTCAGTCTGTACACTGGAGTTTATTGATCCAGATTATGATCAATACTCAGCTATAAAAAATACTGGAATACATAAGTAATGGTAAATGTTTTCAAAATTCAGCTACCTGTTGGAAATATCAAAGTACCTTTTAAGACAAGTATTTTTAGGTTTTTCTCTTATTTAACATATAAAGATGCAACTGAAGTGCAGCGCAGAATCAATCTTGCAGCACGACACTGCCCTGTGCTAAGGCCAGTACTTCATCTGTGATATGGCTCATGTCCATCACTTGGGGTATTTCACGTGGGAGAGCAGGAAAAGATGACTGTCATCAAGCCAGGGAAAAGGGCAACTGGGCTCTAGTGAAGTCTCTCCAGTACAGCTGTCCTCTGCTGAAGAAAGTGTGAGGCTGTGGGTTTTCTGAGCACAAGCTGGTTTTCAAATCTCCTGGCAAGGTTAAGAATCTGCTGTCTCCAGATCCTGGCTATGAAGGGGAGCCCTTGCTAAATGACATGGGATATAAGTAGTCATTGTCCATTATCATGCTGAAACCTATATTTGAGCAGAGATAATGGTGTCAAAAAAGAGGAGAATCTGCTGTAATCCTTGCTGTAATGACTGACTGGACTGACAGACTTCTCTTACATCTTACAGCTCAAGATGCTGAATTAAGAAACAATTAAATCCAATAGAATAGAACAAAATTCTTGCTTTTGTTCAGCGCTGGGAACATGGGAGATAATTCCACCAAGGACATATTCAACAAGAATTTTGTGTTTCCAGGTTTATATACTTAGTCACAACTGATAACACCCCACCCCAAAGTTAAGCAGTGTATTTTGGGTGACTTTTAACAGATCTAATGGGCTGCTCTTTCCACTGCAGCCCTATATTTGCTTTTAACAAAACAGTGTTACAGCTTCAAGCCTCAACCTAGACAGGTTTTCTGATTTATTTCTTACAGTTTAGCCTCTAATCTAAACAAGATTTTGCTTTATTTCTTAAAGTTCATCTTAAAGCTACAGTTTTAAAGTCCTCTTTGTCTAAAGCTCTGCATGGTTAAGATCACTGACAAACTAAGGTGCAAGCTAAAATGAAAATTAATATAAAATACAAAGTTAGTACAGGTTTGATGAAAAATTAGTCAAGACCGTTATGATTTCATGGAGAAAAGGGATAAAATCTATTTTCTTGAGGGGTCCGTGAATCAATTGCTCTTGCCTTTTTAGCCTGCGTATGTGGGAGACTTCAGCAAAGTACTCATTGCTTCTGTGTGGATCTTCTGAGTTGTCCTGGCAAGCCTTGCAGTTAATGGAAAAAGAGAAAAAAAAACTCTTAAGCAAATGAAAATTGCAAGGCTATGAGCAAAAGGATCAAAATACTCTAAGCAAATATTAGAAGACAGGTCTTGAAAGGTTATTTTTTGTGTCACAGCAGTATTTTAACTGTATCTAACTGGTTATGCACTTGACTCTGAGGCCCAAGTTTGTGCAGGTGCTTTCTTTATGAAAAGTCGGTGTAGCTTAATCTGTACAGCTCTAACTGCAGCCTCTGAGCGAGATTCTCATGAAGAATTCTAGTGGTGAGTGGTCTTTTGGAAGTAAATGTGCAAGAGTTAATTTGCTTTGTCGCACTGCCGGTGTCACAGGCTGGGAGAGTGTAACTGTATCTCCAGGCATCCAACAGAGCTGTTTTCGTGCCTTCATGATGTTGATGGTGGTGCTTCCTGGTACAAATAATTGCTTTTGTTCAATTTCTTTTGTATTCAAACAGAGGGAACTTGGACTTTTTTGTTACAGAAAGAGTTGTCAGTAAACATGGAAAACTTCCTCTGTATTTCAAGTATTTGAAGCTACTGTGATACTTCAAGGATGAGAAGAGGTAGATGTGTTTTATCCCCAGGAATTATACAAAATGAGTGCCTATTGGAATTCAAGTGAACAAGTATCCATTTGAACAGCTGGCACACGTGAACTATCAATTTATTAGGAGAGAGATGGACTCTAACAAACTCTTACATGCCCCATGCTCTGATTTCTAATGATGTGCTCTTTGCATGGACTTGATATGCTTTTGGGAAAGGAGAAAAACGAAATCTGAAAATGGTACTGGCCAGAAACTTTGTGTGATCACAGAAATGTGGTGTTCGCTGCTCAAGCTGTTGCTCTGTCGCAAATGTTGTTAGAGGAGATGGTATCATCTTCCCTTTTGCTTAAGCAACCACAGGAACAGTTTTGCAGATAAGAAGGTTGAATTTTTAAAAGTTTTTAATCACTTTCAAAATCATCCAATCTTCAAGCATGGGCAATTAGAATGGATTTTCATGGTGATAATTATCTTGCCTTTCATGTACCACCTAAGAAACTATCTGGTCATTTTAGGGACCTATATTTGCTGATTAAAGTGGTGATATAACAGGTTTCTGCTAGAAACTCATCTTTAATTGGAGATGTACTTTGGTCCTGATAGTTTGCTATGCCAAATGCAGTTGAGTCCTCTGGGGAATAAAGCAGAAGAGCTGGTGTGTGGATTTCCTCCCTCCACCCCTAGTATTAGTATTTCTGGTCACAAATCTGGAACATGTTTGTGCAAGAAAACAAGCAAAGTGAGTTGCAATACCTGTGAATGTTCTCCAAGAACAGGATGAAAATGTTACTGCACTTGCTGGTGCCCTTCCCATGCAGGACTGTGCTGCTTTTCTGGTGTGACAGAAGCTGGGATTTCACCAGTGCTGTAAACGTACGGTGTGCCAGCCTGGCACTGAGTGCAGGAGTAGTGTGGTGGCTCGTTCACCCTAACAGTTGAAGTTGTGAAAGCTGCTGTGGTGGGAGGGTGAACCACTTCAGTTTTACAGCAGTTGGCCTGGCCCCTGAAGATGCACTGTGGGGCAACAAGTGATCATTTTAATGTAACAACATATATGTCACATGCATTAGATCTGTGAGGTGTGTCTATATGCAGTGGGCATGTAATGGGCACTTTTCCTGTAGACTGGTTCTGGTAACTGAAGCCATGCCTTTGCTGGCTGACTCAGCCATGCCAGTAGAGTAGAACATGCCCACTATGACAGGCTCTACTCTATGTGCAATCCCCTGGCTTGTGATAGCATATTTCTGGACATAATATACATTAAATCATGATCTGCTGCTCCTACTAGATATGTCTACCAGCATGGAAAGTATAGTCTAGTAGTGGTAATTCTGCCAGTATGGGCAATACAGCCTGATAATATTTTATGCTGTGGTCAACCATCAGTTGCTAGAAGAGCAGGTTGGAGACCTCTGTGTGGAGCACCACTGAGCCAGCAGCTGTTTCTTTTCTGCTGTTTTGTCACTAGTGGTGTAGCTGAAAGCAAGCCAGGCCTCCATCTCCAGTGATTTCCCTCCAAGACTGCTGAGCAGGCTCTTACAGAAGACAAATGGTTCTCTCTCTTTACTGCAGTCAGTCTGATATATGGAGAAAGATGCTGTTACTCCTCCTTATCTCCCCTCAGAGAAGCTGTTCTGAGGTCTGAGTGCTCTTCCAGCTCACCTGTCCCCCAACACAGCACCCAGAGCTGGTCAGCTCTAGGCTGTTTGTTGTAGGATTCACTACTGTAACAGTTTACTCAATTTCCTACAAAATTGGTTTGCCTCTATATTAGTCTAAACTGTTCTTAGTGCTGCTTAACATGCAGATGGCTGGTCATCTAAATAATCATTCACACTGTGCTGAGAGAAATTAGATGGGAAATGCTTGAGGGAGTAAGACCTGTCTTACCCTAGTGAAGCATGGAGGGACCCTCTGACCAGGTCCTATCCTGCAGAACTGGCTTAGGGATTGCCTTGGTACTCTGCCAGCTCCTGCTTTACCTTGGCTGGTGGTTGGTTTGCACATGACTTGTGATGATTTAATGGTATTTGGTTTGTGTTTGTATCTCTTAAGCCAGAGGCTTTTGTGACACACCTCAGGCTTCTCTGGCATGAGGCATACTGGCCTCATGTGAATTATCCAGTGTGTAGGAGGAGACTTATCAAAGTAGCACACTTGAAAACATTATGAAGTATATCTTGCTTCTGAGTAATAAAGATTTCTAGGAGAAAGGTGAGGTAACTGCTTCAGTTGAGTTTAGTTTTCATATCTTGACATCATCCTATCAGAGTTTTAGTATCTTAATATCGTCCTTCCCTCACCCCAAACCACAATTCGGAGATTTGCTAATCCTGTAAATAAATCTGATTAATATTTTTGAGCTCTAAAGCAAGCTTTGAAGCCAGCCCTTCGCTGGGGGAAGTGCTTTGCAGAAAGATGTGCTCTGGCAAATAACTCACTGAGAGGAGGCAAAGCCTCAACAGATCTTGTGAAGAATCTGTGCTCAGAGAGCAAGGGCATAAACAGTTTTTTGAGCCAGATCAAAAGCAGAGCACAGACTGAGAGGTTTGCTGCCTTAGGCAGAAAGGCTAAAATTGCTAACAGGAGTTTATACTGTACAGCATAAAAAGTTGCATGCACGGTAGCAGGAGTTCAGCAGATTATCTGTGTGGCCATTGGAGGTTTGTTTTTTTTTTCCCTCCCCACCTGCAGTGAGCTTCTATCCCCAGGCTATCTGTTTAAATCTTGCCTGCAACCACAAGCGAACTTGTGTATCACTTATTGGAACTGGGGGAGATTTCTTGACTGTTTTGATATAATCAGCTCTTAACTGGAAAGACATGTTCCAAACACTTCTGTCTAAAGACAACATACAGTAGTTTGACCAAAATTCAACACCATGAGACCTCAGGGGAACTGTACACAGTGTGTGTTCTTGTTCTTTAATGGCAGGATTGTGGTGTAATTAAATCTCCTGTAATGCCCAATTCACAAGCTACTGTGGGGCTCAGCTCAAACTTGCAGTATGACAGAGAAGATGGGTTATCTGAGGAGCCTGTGTAGGGAGAAGAATGAATCAACTCCAGTTGCAGTTCTGAGGGGCACCATTGTCAGCAATCTCTATGGAAGGAACTGTTTTTACTTGCTCTTTTCTGAATTGTTTCCTGTTGGTGGCCCACACTTTTAATTTTTTTTAGTCTACTTGCCTTCAAATCTGCAAATTCTTGATGTTACAGAGTATTTGAGAAAATAACACATAAAAAAGCTTTGATAATTTAGAGTAGTTGCTGCAACACTTGATTTACGATGGCTTTATGAACAGCAATTATTGCTATTTTTAAGGAAATAGGAGAAAAAATCCTTTAAGATGAACCAGAACTTTCAACTTTTAGTCAGCATGAGGAAAATTGAGTTCATCTTTTGCTTTTAGCACTCATCAGTTTTAGTAACTGTTGTTCTTGTATGTGTTGCCATGCACAGATGCTGTATTGTCACTTGTGTGATCTTTTTTGAGTTACTTGGTGTAGCAATGTATTGCTAGGTCTATGTATAATGTTATGCTATAACAGTCACTATAGACAGACACAGCTCCAAATAAGGCTTTCTGAATTTTTTTCCCACCTATGTAACTGGTGACAAGACCATTACATAAAGATTTCTCCTGGAATGAACCTCTAGTCATCAGAGGTACTGCAAACTGCTTGGAAGACATGCTTTTAAAGTGTGAATTTGAAAAGATTGTAAGGATTAATATAGCCAAATTTGAAAATAATGACACATCAATGCTGTTGGCATAAGATATTTTAAACATCTGAATCTGTCTTTGTAAAGTCTAAATGTTCATTTATTTTTTCATTAGCATTGAGTAAATATTAATCTTTCCATTATAGCTGTGTTTTGTAGTGCTTTGTCAGACAGTTAATTTAAAGCCATCATCTCTCAAACCCTATTTGATGGATGTATAAGGGGCTGGAGAACTGCAAACAGTTTTATTTGTGCTTTTGCAGCATTTCCAGTATCTTGAAATGTTACTATTTTTTGCCATTTCTAAAGACTTATGCTTGTGAAATTTAGATAAATATTGGCTCATTATATAGAGCAGGGCTATTATAAAATATTTATTCCTAGCAAGTCTCTGCTCCTTCATTTTACTGTCATATTGAGTCAAGCTCATTTTTAGTATCTCTTTACTAATAAATCAGTCTTCTGAGAAGGTTGGTCAGATTGTCTTTTCCTTCTCCTAAAGGAAAGGGTAAGAGAGCTCCCTTTGTCCTCACTTTTTGCTTCTTCCACTCCCAGCTCCCACCCACAACAGTAATAACTAATATCTTGTATTAAGCAGAAAATCTGAGTGTCTGACTTTACCTTGTTGTAGGAAAAACAGGCCAGCTAAAAGAGAGACTTTTGATTAATTGGCATAAGTAGATTAAACATAGGTGAGGACATGAAACAAAATTGTCTTTTATAAACCTGTGATTTCTCTAAAATTGTGAATAAATGCTTGGGCCGTTGGTTGGTTTGGGATTTTTGTTTGTTTGTTTTCTTGTTGTTGTTGCTGCTTTACATTTAAGTTGATTTGAGTAAACTATGAGTTAACAGGATAATAGCAAGGCATTCCTTAGTCAAAACCTGCGTGTCGCAGTTGGTGGGAAGCTTTTAGAGAGGATCAAGAAAATTCCTACTAGCAATGGCCAAGTTATGCCCAAAGTCTTGTGCATGAAGAAATTCGGTCCATATATCAATATCATGGTTTCACAGGAAAAAAAATTTACATCTACTTCATTGCCCATTTGAGTGTAGGTCCCTTACTGTCTATTGGCTTGGAATTCTGGGCCAGCATCTGGAGAGGCCTCAACTAAACTTCTTGTGAATTTTGGCAAATTCTGCTCTATTATTACTGTATTCATCTTTGTTACAGTGAAACTGAGGGTGTGCAATCTTTAAAAACTTTTTTAATTAAAAAAGACATGGGGAAAATGTAACAATATCTGATAAATAGGTATGATTTTGTTCACATTCCTATGTCGTGCTTGCAGTTGCATTACATGAAGTAAGGCAAGAAGGGAAAGAATGAAATTGTCCTGTGTGAGGGGCCACTGTGGAAGAATAAAAATCTTTTATGGTGCAAGGAAAAGGGAGAGGACAACAGGGCCATAGTCAGAGTGACACTGGTCAGAGAAATGATCTTTCCAGGTGAAAAATAACAAATTAAATTCTGCTGTTTGAAGTATTAGGACTGAGTCATAGACAAAGTATATAAATATTTTCAATGTTTGAAGATAACCATTTAAGATTGCTCTGCTTTTTTCAACTGAAAATAGTGATAGAGTAGTGTAATAAAATGGGTATAACACAAAAAAAGATGAGTATGAAAGGGAGAGATGAGCATGAAGCAATTAAAGTTTTAGTTGATCTTTAAGCTGAAAAGATGTTCCCTCTGAAATGGTGATTCCTCAGCTGCCACAGAACACATGCTGTAATTTTCACTCTGCTACAGTGAATGCTGTTATCAAGCAGGAAAATATTTGCCTCATCATGTCTTTGGGGAGGTTAATGATTTGGGCTATAATAGGACTTGTTTCCAGGAACAAGGTCTGTAATCCTTCAGTGCAGCTTGCAATGTTTCCAATTCAGTGAATAAACACATCCAGAACACACTGTAATTGATACAGTACTTACAAGTTAGTGCTGCCTGTTCTTGTAACATTCCTGCTGCAAAACAAGGCTTTACTTCTATCAAAGGGAGCCGAGGGGAACAGGTAAAAGATTCCAGGGTGAAGTGTATAATAATTTTGCTGGCTGAAGTATGAGGGTTCAATACATCTAATATATCTTATTGTATCTTCCTGACATCTAAGATGCAGATTCTTGAAAGCCATACTATTGCTTTGAGTATCAGAGCTGAGAGCTTGAATTTATTCCACCATTTTAGGTTACCATTGAGGAATTTATTTTTGGGACTTGAATTTTAATCTTAGAGGATTAATTTCCCCCTATATAGATGTGTACTTTCTTCCTCTGACTACAGAGAGAGTCTAGGTTGGCCATCCAGGAGTTGTGCATCCAATGTGAGGTTTAGATAAGGATCTTGCAATTTGCTATTAATGGGACTGTAAAAAGACTGATACCAAGCAGGAGAGACCTTAAGTTTTCAGTTTATGAATTGACCAGGTTATCATGCTGTAAATAACTTATTTTCAGGTAAATGTTAGCTAATTATCTTTAATATGGCTATGACTTGAGTTCTTGCTAGCATTTGGCTGCAACAGTGTAAACAGGTCAGAATCTTGACTCCGGGGTTTTGTCCATAAAGAGGTGTTAATTATGAGCATAGTTGTTAGGCACAAAACCCAATTCACTGTAGGAATATGCATTGAAGTGGTGCTGATTTTTTTTTTTTTTTTTCCAAAAGCTTAGGGCAGGTCCACAAACAATACAGCTGAAAGTTGATATTACTTTCTCATAATGGCTATGGTAGTGTTTCAAATTAACTCATCTTACAAACAGGCTTGCTACTGATTCTATTCTTTTGTGCAGTCTGGAGAAGAGGACACTGAGGAGAGACCTCATAGCAGTCTACAGCTTCCTCATGAGGGAAAACAGAGGGGCATATACTGATCTTTTCTCTGTGGTGACCAGTGACAGGACACCAAGGAATGGCCTGAAGTTTTGTCAGGGGAGGTTTGGATATCAGGAAAAGGTTCTTCATGCAGAAGGTGGTTGGGCACTAGAACAGGCTCCCCAGGGAAGTGGTCATAGCACCAAGAGTTCAAGAAATGCTTGGACAACATTCTCAGGAACAGGGTGTGATTGTTGAGGTGGTCAAGACAGGGCCAGCAGTTGGACTTCAATGATCCTCTTTTTTGAGTCAGGATATTCTATGATTCTTCTTAATTTGCTTTTTGGATTTTTACCCATTTTAATGTCAATGCTTTTCTGGTTTGACTTGGGAAAGAAAGTCATGCTGTGGTAGAGAGAGGGTATTCTAGACAAGATAATTTTATATCAAAACAACTTATGAAGGGTATGGAGCTGTGTTTTTTGGGTTTTTTTGTGGTGTTTGGGTTTTTTGTGGGGTGGGGTGGTCTTCTCTTTGAAGATTTGTACAGATGATTTGGTCTGAGGAAACTTTCAACCTTACGAGTGGGGACCACAATAAAGATGGTGTCGGAAGAATAGCCATCCTGTTCCACAGATCCTTCCCTGTCTGTCTACTGCACCTGTAGAATGTCTTTTCTGAGAATTTCTTCAGGTTTTTATTTCTGCTTTGTAACTGAGTGTCTAGTCTTACATGCCTGTGTTCCCTTTTCTATTTTGCAAGAGATGCAGTTGTGATGCAGTCTTGGTTCTAGGCTTAAAGATTTTGGTAGTCTTGGTTGTTAGCAATTCTTGAGCAACGTAAACCAGAGTTGAACATTATAATGGAGTTCAATTTATTTTTATTCTAGTTTGACACTATTTCTAGAAGAATTGAGACAAATAAATGAGCAAATGAATTATTTCCAAGGTTTTGTTTTATTTGAGCAAGCACAAAAGACAAATGTTGATGTCAATGTATTGAACTGATCATTATCTTGTGTGGTCGAACTGTGGTTTAGTTTCTGCATGCTACAGCAAGAAGATACTCAACTGAAATCTTTACTTACAGTTCAATAAATCAAGACTTTTAAAGGTAAACAGTTCACTCATTTACTTCAAGAGATGTGCCCACAGTGCTGTTTCTCAAGCTTTCTCTGTGCCTTAATACCCTGTCAGCTGAAACACCAGATGAGAGTTGTGATTCTACAGGCAGGTACAAACAGCTCTGATGTAGATCCATTTGAAAAATGAGTTTCCAGTACTGCATGCTGGGTGCCCCCAAGACCAGGAAACCTGTTCTGACATAGCCTAGCAGGTTTAATGTTGTTTGATTGCTTCCCTGAGCTCTGGTTCATTGTCCTCCTCTCACTTTCTGCTGGAGTTTGTATTTTTAATGTGTGAACAGGATTCTTAGACTGAAGCTCAGTCAAGAATCTGGACCTTTGTGTGCTGGTGAGGATGTTCCTTTTGCTCCAGCAATTTTGAGTGTTGCTTCTCTCTCTGTATATGATTGTCATGGCATCATTTCTGATGTTTCCTCACAGCTGTGTAGTATTTCAGTGTATTATGTGTCTTTATGGCTTGTTTTTCTTTGTACTCTATGAATTGCCTTCCAAACTGAAGATGTTTGGAGAGAGTGGCGAGCATTTTACATGTCCCTGGTGCACTTTCAGAAATGCTCTTGGAAGGCTTCTGCTGTGCAGAAAGAAGAATGAATGGTTTTGCAATGCAACAGCTTTCTTGCAAAAGGGCAGACCTCGGATTTCCCTCCTTATAGGCACATTACTAAGCTACTTGTTGTGCTGAGAAAAGGAAATAACACAGGCAAACACTAAAAATTAATAGCATGTATATCTTTGTGCACTATGCTGCCAAGGCTCTGTTCTTTCTGTGCTGCTTCATATAAATAAATATTCCCTAGGCCAATTCCACTATAGATTTGTCTGGAGTGCTCTTAGATTTCTCTTTGCTGATTTGAACCCTAATTCTTTAAGAATAGGTGTATATGCTGGCTGAAGTGTTCAAGGCTCCAGTTTTATCATCATCTGGGATTTATACACATGGTTTTTCAGCTTCTCCTCTGGAATAAGGACAGCTGTAAGAAAAACAACCAAATCTATGCTGTATCCTTGCTTTTACCAAGAAACTGAATTTTAGTAAAGCCTCAGGGAGAGATTCCACAGCTACAGAACAGATGCTTTGTGTGTTCATAATCTGGGATTTTATTTCTTCCTTAGACATTTGATCTGGCTGCTTATCCTGAGGTGTCTGCTTGTTGCTTCTGTTATAAGAGATCCCTCCTTGAATTGACAGAAAAAGTCCTTCAGCTGTGGTTGCAAACAGCAATTTGAGATATTAGGGATGCAAAAGCTAGGTGAAAGTGTCAGTGTAGGTGTGAAACGTGATTAAGTGATGGCTGAAAACATATGAAATTCTGATCTTCATCTGAGTGATAGTTGTTGCCATAGGGAAACAGTACTTTGCAAAAACATTTATCTCGATGCAGTCCAAAGAAATGAAGTAACCACAAACTATGTTTGTAGAGTTGAGTTATATTTTTTCTTCCTATATCCTCAACATAAAGAAGAGGGAAAGAGAAAAGAAACCTATTTTCTGGGACAGAATCAACTACCCACAACACAAATGAACCCTGGTCTGGATTCTTTCTCTGAAATACAAATACTAGTGATGATTTTATCAGAAGGCTCAGGACCTTTTGGAGAAGGAAATCAATATATTTTACTTCACTTAGTAGAACTCTTCATGCTAGTAGCAGGCTGGTGATATTTGCAACGGGGTGAAGTATTGAGCAGAGTGCTGCTTATATATAGCCTTTCTCAGGTCTACTGAAGGATTGGTTTACTTGTAGCTACACAAGGCAGATTGATGGCAATCTTCTTGTAGGGTAACTCCAGCCTTGCGTCTTCTGTACTTTTAATAGCCCAACTATATCTGCATCACATGTGGAGCTCAAAAAAGATTTTGCTTTACAATCACAACAAGGCTTTTGTATTCTTCCTGAGACTTCTGGTTCTAAAGTACTTGGGTGTCTGAATCCTAGACTTCCCACCTAGTCATAGTCATACTCAAAGGCTGTCTTGTAGTCCTTTTCAACACCCTAATATTAAAAAAACCAAAAAACAAACAAAAAAACCCCAAAAAACCAAACCAACAAAAAAACCAGCCAAACATTTGATGGCTCTTTCTATTTCTGAGGCATTTTAAGCCTCCACTATTTTAAAAATTTCCCTTTTTTTTTTTTCTTTGCCTTTAGAGGCTTTATTTCCTTTCAAAAGAAGCTTTCCTTCCCATGCTCTTCTCAGCCCCCACCCTGTGTTTTCAAATGAACTTTAATAGGCTTGGAAATATATTTGGTTTCTGCAGTCTCCTAATTGTGCAACCAGGGCATAGACAAAATGCCTCTAAAAGAAAACTCATTTCTATCTCTGCTTGTTTCCTACTGCCTGCTCCTTCTGATTGTTTCTTTTTTAGTATCTCCAATATTTTACAGCTCCACCACCCTTGCCTTTTCATATTCCTTTTAAAGCATTTTCATGCAAATGTTTAAATTCCTGAGTCATCTTGTGGAAGTGTTTTCTTGCCTTAGTTCCCATTTTCCTTCTTGCAACATTCTCACTGTGTTGCTCTTTTACATAAATTCGTGCAGCATGTGCTCACACACTGTTATTGCTAGATAGGTGAAACATGGAAGTCTGAGAAATAAATTTTCTTGGAGAGATCTACCTTGGATTTAGCCAGGTGGATTTCTTGCTGCTGTTTCTGATCACACTGCCAAGTAGTAAAACGTTGAGATTACTAAAAAGAGCATTCAGTGTCCAATTGTGGGCCACCTTGACTCATACTGAGTAACAATCTCTTTCATAGAGAGCTTCCAATATAATTCTTTTGATCATCTATTTCTGCAATTCGATGCCAGTTGGAGATTATGTAATGGTTACATTGGAACTTATTTCTTAGAGGAGCAGTCCTAGACTGAAATCCATCCAGACACTGAGTTTGCAGTAGTAAGTATCAGGAGAGGGACTCTGAGCTTTGTGGAAGAGGTATAAATATCCTTGGATGTGCAGAACCGATACCTTCTGCCTTCAAACTGAGATGAGGAGTTTTGAAATGCTTTAGGCTAGAGGGTGCCTCCGCAGGTTCCTGGAGGGGCTGCACACACCAATGTGTATTACTAACAGACTGGAGTCCTGCTGTTCAGTTTTACTTTGTGACTGCCTTCTGGTCATAATCCTCTGAAAAGTGCCAAGGAATTATACCCAATTCAGGGTAACTGAGAGAGGACAGGTCCTAATGGAGTGTGGTAAGCTATGAGAGCAAGATGACTGTTTCCAAGAAAATACCAGGTTCAGTTTCAGATAGGATGCCTCAGGGTTCAAGAAGCTCACACTATTTGCTGCCAAAAAATAGATGTGTGATGTACTGAGGAGCTTTGCAAGGACCTGGAAAAATACGGCAACTGTGTAACACTGGTAGATCAAAGGGATAGTTGATGTATCCAAGTTAATATACAACAGAAGGAATAATGTGTGCTGTTTACACTCTTCACAACTAGCTGCAGTCCACAAATAACAAATGCTTTGGTATCACAAAGGAAGATAATTGCCAGCAGGCTGTAAAAAGGATGAAGGAAATAAGACATGGTGACAGTCAACCTTATTGTGGTGTGCAGCCACCGGGAAAGCAGTGTGTGCTGCTTACCCTGCTGCTGACAAGAGTGTAGAGATGGAGGTGGAAGAAGCAAAAATTAGTGGTATGGAAAAATTCTGCTAAGAGGAGGCGTGCAAAGACTGGGAGCGTTCTCCTGGAGACAAAATTACTAAAAGAGCCACTGAAGGAATCTTCAAAATGGATTAAATGGTATACAAGTTGAATTGCTGGGCAAGAGAAGTATTAATGCTCTTTTCTCCCACACTTTCTCATGTGATTGCAGAAGTCAAGAAGTGCTACAGGCAGACATAAGAATCATTGGAAATAGATGAGGATAGTTGGAGTAGAAACATGATCACGGAGTGAAATGTGATGTTTGAACTGGCAATGTGAGAATTTATCTGGTTATATTGGGGAACTGTGGGTCAGCACAATTTTGGTGAACAACTCTGAAATATGAGAAGTGTACCTGGTGACTGCAGTTTTGTTGTGCTAACCCTACAACATCTATGTGCTGTAGTTTCTCTGAAGATGCCTTCAGGTACTATCTGGCTGAGTGCTATCTCCTGCTTCTTGGGTCTTCTGACCTGGAGGGGACACAGGGAGTTGTTCAAAGCGGGCTGAAAGCTGCAGGTATTTTGTAATTTCCTTTTCCCCTGTTTAACATGTAATTCAAATAAAGTTGCCCATTTGGCTAATAATTCTATAATCATATGAGGATTTTTGACAGAAAAAGGTAGTTCTAAATTGCCTTTTAGTAATTTTCAATTTAGAAATATGAGTGTAAGTGGTTTCAAAATTGGTTCCGTGGAAGTTGCTGTTCAGCATGGTCAATGTTACAAGACAATGAAAGATGTTCCTACAGATATGTGAGCAGTTATAGGAAATGTTAGCCCTGAGGTACTTGAGGAACTGCTAACTTGCTTCCCTGACTTTACCTTGGTTTAAAGTCAGAAGATAAACATCTTAATTTTTGAATGAATTTGTGATTTTTTTTTTTAGTGATATGAGTGATTTTAGGCAGGTGCAATTTTATTAGCTTTAAACAAAAGAGTAAATATATTATACCAGAGAATATAAGGCCTCTTGGAAACCTCTGAGTATTGTAACTGCAATTACAGGATTTTTGTTTGTTTAGGTTTTATTTTCTGTTTATGTAAGAATGATGTTAGTTTACACAATTCTTGCATAACAAAATCCGTTTTCCTTGTTTTGGATACTGTTTAACAAACTAGTAATGGCATTTGTATTTTGCATTCTATAAGCTTTGCTTTCAGTGTACAAAGAAGTTAACCAAATTACTTATTAGTACATGAACACTCCTGTGGCAACAGCAACAGCCAAATGAAATATCTAATTCCATTAAAACTTCTCTTCATGTCCGTGTAAAAGGAATAACTTTTAATGTTTTATTTCATGGTCCATAAGTGCTTAGGAATTGGTGTTCTTGGCAGTGGGGTGTCTTGAATAACACAACTGTCTGCTGCTCTGATGTGTGTGTAATATGTGCATGATATTGCAGACTTTGCTTTGGAGTACTGAGAAAATGAGATAAGGGTACATTGTTTGTTGATAAAGTTAACTACTCCTGTATTAATAACTACATTGTCAGGGCTGCTATATAAATCCATTTGACCTCCATCTACCTATAAAACCACAATGACAATCTGTAATGCTGCTACATAAATGCACTGGCTTCTCATGATGAACTGCAGTTAACAAAATTCACTGAAGACATTTCTTTAGTGCAAACTGTATTTATATACTACAGCTGAAAGCTGCTGAAGACTAAACAGCTGTTTACAATTGCTTATGCTTTACTGCTTAGTGGAGAACACCGTGAAGGCAGTTGAGCACGTGTCTGGCTTGCACCATCTTCACAAGGGTTTTTTTTGGAGGCTGCATGCAGCTTAACCCTCTGTGACAGCAAGAGCTGGCCAATAGCCACAGGGCTCAATTGACTTATTGGCTCATTTGCTTGCCCTGGGAGAGGCTGGGTGGCCCATTAAGTGGGAGTTTTTGCATGGTAGCAAAGCCCTCCTCAAGCGTTCTGGTGCTGTTTCTCATATGTCATGGAGTGGTCACTGGCCCTGTCATCTGTGGGGATGGCCAAGGACTCTGGGTTATGTTATCCCTTGGGAAAAGGGCAAGAGTTCCCAAGAGTTATCCCTCATGCCAGAAAGTCTCCAGCCATAGTTGGAGAGCAATAATGACCAGGTAAAGGTGGGGTAGTGCCCTGGGCCAGCTGTTTTGGGTAAGCTCTCCTCTCCAGTTCTATTCAGAGCTCCTGCCAGTAATAGGGGTGTCTCCTGCCAGTAATAGGGGTGTTTCTAACTCAGCCTCCTGCAGTGAAAGCAGGATCACTATAAAATATGGACAAGTGTCTTTGTCTGAAATGTCAACATTTTTAGAAACCATTTTAACCTGTTCAAAAGCAGGCTTTCACTAGAGTAGTGTTGTTAAATTTTCTAAGCCACAGCAGAGCTGTCTCAGAAGAGCATGGAAGGTATTTACATATGTCATTTATTCTACAGAATGTGTAAGATGTAATAAACTCTGAGCTGATAAACACAATATGCATGTTCTGGCTCTAGTGAGTTGAAATAATTTAGTTGTGTTACCTGTAATAGATGGAAATAGTTTGGTTATGTTGCCTGTAATAGACATGTTATACCTTCCCTGTAAAGTGCCTGAGTGCCTGACTAGGATGCCAAGATTCCTCACAGGAATGCAAACATCACCAAACACTTGTTTGCTTGTTTTAGCAGCCCCATCTCTCCCTCAATAAGCATAAAGGAAGAACTTTTTTCTTTTTTTTCCCTTTTTCCCTTTTTCTTTTTTTTTTAAGCCTTAAGCAGAAGAGTTGTCACTGGTCAAAACTTAAATTCTCAAGAAGAAAATAACACCACAAAATTTAATCATATCTGATAGGGCATTTCCTCTGGATCAAGTCGTGAAGAGTGCTAGAGCAGTCCTTCACTCTGGAATGGCTGAGTGGTGAGTGTTGCTGTTGTATATGATGTAGCTCTTGCAAACAGTGACATTACATATGATGTGCCTTGTAGATCTTGACTTGCCTGAGGTGATGAGATTTGGGTTGAGGTTGTTGGAGAGGTTAAGTCCAGAATATCAGTGTTGGGAGACACCATGGAATTTTGTCCTTTGAAGATTTTTTTTTCCTTTAAGACCCCCAGAGTTGCTGTAGCAGCAGAGTACATGTGCCTTTAAGAACTGGGTAACAGATGTTGCTCTTACTGTGTAAATTCAGAGTCCAGCATCTGGACTATAAAAGAAACTTTAGAAAGGACCTTTAATCTGAAAGCATAATCTGACTTTTGAGAATCATTGAAAACCTCAAGTTGCTCTCAGAACATTGTAGGCAAAAAATATACAAGTAGGAGAGTTTTTATATGTTGGAAGTGCATTGTTCTGGTAGAGGGGTTTCCTGGCCTTACTGCAATATCTTTGAAACAGAAAAAGGCAGGGGGAACTAAGAACAAGTCCTTTTTAAAGTTAATTTTTCAACTGCTTTGAAATATGTCTGGCATGGCCACAGTTACAGATATGCCTTCCTCTAGCAGGAGAAAAGGCTGCCATTCAGTTTGAGCAATAAAAGGATTTGAAAATTCAATTACTGAAATCTGAGTTTGGCCAAAATGCTTAAAGGAACTTTGGGTTTCTAGGATAACATGGTCAAGACAACTGTAACATTGCTTATTCTTAATAGGGAAAAAATAACAAGGGAAAGACTAATTCTTTTTAGATGAAAACAATATCCTGTGATATTTCACCATGGAGTCATAGAATGGTTCGGATTAGAAGAGACCTTAAAAGTCCATCAAGTTCCAATGTTTTCACCTAAAGTAGATTGCTCAAAGCCCTATCCAACCTGATCTTCAACACTTTCAAGGATGAGGTGTCTGCAGCATCTCTGGGCAACTTGTTCCAGTGCCTCACTCCCCTCACAGTAAAGAATTTCTTCCTTATGTCTAAACCTACTCTCTTTCAGTTTAAAGCCATTGTCCCTTGTCCTGTCACTACCTGTCCTTGCCAAAAGTCCTTCTCCAGATCTCTTGTCACCCCTCTTTAGGTAGTGGGAGGACAGTTCCAGTTGCAATTGCAAAGCTAAGGGAAATGCATGGAAACTGAAGAAGCACAGCTTATATTTAACCATAATATGAATTTCAATGTAGCTTTAATATCCCTTATAATCTTCAAAGACTGTGGTTAGAGCTGATGTGAAGATTAAGTTGCCATTATGGACAGTCTTACTGCAAAACCTTTAATGCAAGTGCCCTGGATCATTTAACTTAGTGCATGATCAACCCCTCATTTACGCAACGAAATAATTTCAGAACAGCTGCAATGGTACTCAAAACTCTTCTAAATTAATGCTAATATTTCTCTATGTCTTAAAATGACCTTTCAATTTAAGTAGTAAAGCAGTATTCAAGCTCCCTTTTACACTTGATCCTTAGTACAGTACCTTAACCTTGTTCATAAACACTAATCTGTCTTACTTAAAGTATCCTTTGCATTGTGTCCCCCCCCAGATGGTGTATTTAGCTCTCCTTTGTGCAAATTATGAATATGAGGTCAAAATTGGGCAATAAAGTAACTTCTAACTTTTCTTTATAGTAAATTTTACTTGCCATAGTCACCAAGTTTTTAATGTAGCATCATTGATTTTTGACACTTATAAAATATTAATGAAAATTTAAAGAATCTTTTTTTTTTCATCAATGTGAAAGTATTGATGTGTTAAAGCCCATTTTTCAACTTTAGAAGATTAATCTTTCAGTTTTGTGTTGTCATCCTTTTAAAAAGAGGTAGGTTTTCTGGTTAAAGAAACTTCCTAGATTGGTCTCATGTGTTAATTTTTATTAAAAAAGCCCCAAATTACCTCAAATTTTTCTAAGCATTAGTCTAGACTGTGCTTAGAGAGCAGGTTCTTATGTTCAGGATTATTCTGGCTACATGCAAACCACACTTTTCTTGTTTTAAAGAATAATGAGTGCCTTTTAAGTACTTTACACACTATGAACTGTGTCCTGCACCCAAATAGAACGAATACCATGTCATACAAACCAGGAAAATCTTATGATAAGATAAAGAATTATTTCTTTAAGCCAGCCTGTAGGGCTTGGATTCATTCTTGATTTTCTAGGAAAAGGTCTATCGTTTTTTGGTTTTGAGTGGAAATAACAATCAGAGTAAATATCCCTATGAATCTTTTATCTCCATAACTAAAGTCTTGTTTTAACCTGACATCCTAAATGTCATAACTATTAAAATGCCCTGGGGTGACCTGTATGTTCAGTTTGCTTTCTGTGGCATCAACTCAGCTGACCTTTGAGTTTCAGGCTCAGGGAATTATTTACCAGACCAAATTTTATCCTTTAGCACAGAATTATCTTTAATTCTTATAAGTTTCCTTTTTACATTTTATTTCATTTCTCTGTCACTGTATTGAGCCTTTATCCAATTGCTGGTTATTTTTATCAGCAAATAGGTAGAACTATATATATGCTGGGTTCAGACAGTGATTTGGATTCAGCTCCAGAAAAAATACCCTTAATGTAACATTGCTCAGAAAATGCATCTGTACAGGCTGCCACATTAGCCATGGTGTCACAGCCTGAAGGAAGGGCCTCCAGAGTGTAATGATGAGAGCAGATATATATTCTGACCTTAAATTGCCCTGGCTGTCCTATTTTCTAGGAACACAGGATATGGGTTCACTAAAGGAAGACAGGAAGGGTCTGCATTAATCTGATCACTGGTTGTTGTTTTTTTTTTTAAATATATAGCTGTACACAGATTAACTTCCTGTGCAAATGTTGCATGCTCAGTTTAATTTACCATCCATACTTGAGTAAATTTTATTTCACTAGATGAAGTTAAAAGCCAAGACATTTAGCTATTTTGAAAGCATATAGTTGATATTTTGGAAAGCATCAGTTCAGGTTAGGTTGATACACTGCAGAGAGAGGGAAATGTCACTGATAGGTAAAAGAACTATTTTCACTTCAGATGCCATTTCACACTTCTAAATATTCTTGATTCATGGAAAATAGAAATATCAGAAGTCAGGTTTCATAGTATGTCGGTGAATGCTACAAAGCCACGTTTTTCAGCAGCACTTCTGCCCCTTGAGCAGGAGGCCTCTGTATTTATATTTTTTTTTCCAAATCAGATTGAAGATATCTTCTCTATCAAGACTTTTTCAACTCTATCAAAAACACACCTTCAGGACAGGCAGTGGCTTTCTGAGCTTCAGTGGCAACCTGCTGGAAGGTATGGGAGGAGTGGAGGGTAGTGCTTTTGTTCTCTGAAGCCACTGACATCTTTCTCAGGCAGACTGGTACATTGCATTTTCAATTTTGCAAAGGCTTTCATAGGGCAATTTGTCCATTTTCCATTCTTTCTGGGCTATATTGCCTGCTCTGTGTGACATTGCTGCATCATGCAGAAGAGGCATTCACCTGCTGGAAATATCACTCCTCAGCTTTTATTATGATTGTATTTGGAACAGAAGATATTTGGTAGAGAAATTATTTTTTTTTCTGCCAAGTAATTATTGCTGTGAATGTTGCTCTGCAATATTGTAGCTTAAAATTCATATAGAACTGCTCCAAGGATAAGGTTGTCCCATTTGATGTCCACATGAGTCACATTGCAAATAAAATTTTCTGCATGAGATATATGGAACATCTTTGAACAAGCCCCTTTAAGGATTTTTATCTTAAAAAAACCCCAAAACAAAAACAAAAAACTCTTAAGTGTTGCTAGGGGAAAAAAGAAGGAAAAACTGTTACAGTGAAATCTTTCTTCTGTCTTCCTTTTGAAGACTGTGCTCTTAGTTTAGAGAACAAGTTTATGGACCGTTTGCTTCAGCAAAATAAAAATTGCCAAAGATGGATATCTCTGTTTAAGTGGTTCACGTTGTGCTCATGTTTCCTGATTCAGTGTCATGTAAAGGGCTCACTTGCTTGCCTTTGATATTTCCTTAAGTCATTATGCCATTGAGAAGGTGAACACTATAGCAAGAAATCTGAATTTAACTCAGTGGGAGGCTTTAACCATAGATATGTTTGAACTAAACATTATGAAAATGCCCCTTCGCACTTTCCCTCTTATTCATTATAATTCTTATTCATTTAAATTACCTCCAAGTGAAACCTCAGGTGTGTGTTTCATTGCCAGGATATGCTGGGACAGTGAACCAGGAGCAGCGGAAAATTTTACACAACAGGATGGCAATAAAATACCCCCATTCCCAATTCCAGGCCTGATCCAGTGTGGGTCCTTTAGGTATTGCATCATAAAGCCTGTTAAAGCTTTAATGTTCATCTTTAGCCGTAAAAACATTCAGTTTTAATACATCTATAGGTTTGTGAAGTGGACAAAGTCAGCTTTATAATCTATTAGAAAATAAATCTCCTGTTATGATATGGAGACCTGTTAGGGAAACTTGGTGGTGAGATCCACCTTCACCATGGACAGGAAGGAGGTGCAAATATGTATTTCTCTGATAAAGTTGCTTCAGATTGTGATGGGCAGGCTCTTACCCCTGCCTTGACTCAGGGCATAAAAGAATTAAGGTTTTTATAATTACAGTGATTTGAGATGTTTGCTTAAGTTAGTACAGCTACATAGTTTACAAAACTCAGTTAATTAACCTCAGTTAATCTTGCTGATGTAGTTCTGCAACTTATGCCACACACTTTAGCTTGGACAGTGCTGCATTCAAGAATATTATCTGTGAAATGACAGTGGGAAAAAATGTGCTTTATTCTTTTAAAGGATTCTGAAGTTATTGATGGCACCATGTCTTGTTTTACCTTTGCAGCGTAGAGATTGGTGATCTTGCATGTCCCTAAACTACATCTGTCCTTGAAATCTGAGGGTTGTTTACAATCCCTGGTATTTAAATGCTTGTTTTCTTACTGCTTCTGAGAAGAGAAGGGTTGAGGGTGTTGGGGGCTGGGGTTTTGTCTTGTTTTGTTCCTTCTTCTCCGATGTGTTAATGCAAACTGTTGAACTGACTTCATGCAGCTTCCAGGGAAAATGCAGTGGGTTTGCTTCATGTATTCAACTCAGTTCAGAAAACCTGTGCAGGATGGAGGTTATCCCAAAGTGTTGGGTAGCTGCATCTTGCCCTGTGATTCTTGGGAAATACTTGAGCTTGAGGCAAGTTCTAAATCAAACCACTGAGGTTCAACATCATGTACTTGTTGACTTTAAATCTGCCAGGTGTGTGCCCTCTAAAAGCAGAATACTTTTGAGGGCTGGGTGGTGAGCCAGCAGCTCTGAAGCTGCATTCCCACCTAATCTGATTTAATAATGTTTTGTCTTTCCGTTAGACTTCATTTTGCTGTCATCTTTCAGTTTTCTCTCCTTTCCTCACCCACAACTAGGCTGGTACTGAATGCTGCCAGCAGTAAAAAATCTGAGCATATTAGTGCTCTGTTGACACCTTACAGTGGGTTCAGATCCACGGCTTTGTCAGTGTTATTGTGCTGCTAAAAACAGTCACCTTTTAATTCTGTTTTGTGGGTTTTTTCCTTTTTCCTTTTTTCCTCGGGGTTTGACATCTTATTTCCTGTGGCCTGTTGCTAATGTAATATTTTATACTGCAACTGCTGGGCAATGTTAGGTGGTTTCTACATAGTTAAATTTTTTTATAAAGTGCAAGTTGGATTTTCCCAGAAATCTTCTAGTGAAGTAGCAAAAAGGCAGATGTTAAGGGCCTCATCTGGTATTTTAGCAAAGAGCTCACTGGGGGGAAAATATATCTTGCAGCTTTCAGAACCAAAATGCCAACTGCTTTTGGCAGTCTGATTATGGAAGTCCAGTAGATGTGGACACAGATGCTCTGATTGGCACTGTCTGATTGAGAAGTGATTTTCATTGAAACAAGAAAAACCTCAACAACTTTGTGCTGAGTCATCTGAGGTTAGAAATAACTGCTGAATATTCCTGTGGGGTAAAGTGTGCATGTTCCTTTAATGGGATATGGACTAATTTGGGATAGTCCAGTCCTTGGTGATGGAAGGCTGTGCTTCCAGTGATACCTTAGAGGTGAGGATCTGGGCATTAAATGAAAAGCTGCTGTTGTCTAAACTAAAATCCCATCTTTCTTGCATGGTAGTGTCTTCAACATAAATAAATAAACAGCAGAAACCTTAGGCAGAAATGTTTTGGGTGAAATTTCAGTGTTCTTTGGCTGCCATATCTTGAGAGTGTAGGCTTTGGGATAAGAGTTTGAAACACACTGAAGTTAATCTCATCTTTGGAGAACAGATATAATTTTGCTTCATATAGATGCTTTGAGCAGTCACAAGGTTAAGTGATACCTAATTTTAATTTAAAGTTGAATGTTGAAGATAAAAACACCTGACTTCCTGTTTCATGCCGAAGTCTTGACAGCTTTATTTCTCTTTTTTATTAAGTGTAGGTGTTCAAAACAAATAACACAATGACCTTTCTGCCTTAACCAAACTGTAGTGACTTGTCAGGTGGTTCCTATAAGTTCATCTTCTACAAGATGTCTTGTGTTGGCTTAAAATTGTTATAGAGTGAAAGCTCTGTCCTTAAGCCAGACATCTTGCTAATTAATTATCTTTGCTTTCTAAAGTAAGCACATTTATTGTAATGTGAAATTGTTGGCTGTGGTTTCTAGACTTTGGAAAGTAGATTTAAAACCCTTTATTGCCAGAATTCTTTCCTTCAGGTAGACAGTCAGTGCAATCCAATCTACTGCCTTCATCCATCTTTAGGCTCAACTATGTAGACTGAGCTTTATTCTGTACCTATTTTCATTTTGCTAATTCAATCTGTGGTGAAATGATACATCTTTCTATTTGAATTCCAAGGCATAGGCATAAGGGTTCAGTTTTCTGTTTCATTATGGAAGATTTCTGTTCATATTCTTTTGCATTTTCTGGTAACCCATTTCAATGAGTATAAAACCAGGATGAAATGCTACAAGTGCTCTAAGAGTTGAAAAAGTACAATATAATGCAAATTTCCTTTTGATTTTTTTTCTTTCTGTTTTATTATATTCAGATGTACTTTGAGACCTGGAAAAAATAAGTGTTGGTGTCATCTATGTTGATAGGTGAGGTATGACAAAGGTGGCAGGTAGAAGCTGCTGTTGTCATTAATTAGGTAAATAAAGTCAAATAAGTCTAGCATTTGGGGAGTACAGCTTATCCAAAAATTTTCTCAAGTATAGTAATATAAGTCAAAATAGTCTTGGACCATCAATAGTCCCCTTTTCACAAACTTGGAAGAAGCAAAGATGACTAACTGCTTGATTATGGGAAGAGGAGTGTGGCTAAAGCATTTAACTAAACAGAGGAGATAAGGATATTCTGAGCTTAAAGATGTGATGTCCCCATGGTCATGGAATGGAAGGCAGCCTTGCAGTAAGGAAATTAATGTCTTACTGACCTCAATTAACATTCATTCTGTTTGTGCCAGAACTGAGTGTTGTTCTTCAAGCCTCCTAGGTGCAATGAAGAGCAGACAAATGTAAATGACCTCATTTTATCGCTTGGATGGCATGAATACCTCAGAGTCCACCTTTGACTAAATTAGAAGCCTGGAATAAAGAACTGTAGTCCTGTGTGGTCCACAGAGAGAGCTGCACTCTTGGGGTGCCCTGGATTGCCCTCTGCACACTTCACTGATCACATGGGAACCTGGAGTCATAGCTCAGCTCTTTGTTAGTGTGAATTTGCTCTTCATATATAATGCAGCTGACCCTCATATGCCTAACCGTGAATTTGTGTGTCTTTTAAAGCTGGGGGTCCTTGGTAATATTTCTAGTGTTCTCTTACAGAAGGCATTGTTTTACTGTAAGATAAAAACCTCCAGAATTACAGAAATCACAAACAGGATGCCACTTTTTCTCTAATTCATGAGGAGATACTGTGCCTGTAAATCACAAAAATGTAATAGCTGCAACTGCAGTCAGATAAAACATTTTTGTCAGCTTGTAACCTAAATCTATAATGTGTAGTGTCTAAAATTCAGGTTAAATACTGTGCCTATCCACCTTTATACAAATAGACTGGCTCTGACAATATGAAAAATTACTGCAAGTGCAGAGAAGGTCTTGAATCAATTCTCAATCTGCTTTTGTCTTGGTAATGCTTCTAACTGAAATATCAAGTGTATAAATGTATTGCTGAAGAATAGGCCATCTCTGGAAATTGTCAGGTGGTAACTTAGCTTTCTCTCACCTAGCTTCCATATATTTGGAAGAGAGACTTCTTTATTTACATATAAACAGTTTATTCAGGTTGCACAGTATTTAAATATGGCAAGGAAATAATAAACAAATCTATTTGTTCCACTGTGGCAATGCTGTGGCTGCACAACTAACTTTGATGTGCTATCACACTTTATTTCTGAATTATTTTAAATTCTCACCATAATTACATGTTATTCATTTACATTCTCATATTTATTTAATATGCCATTGAATAATTGAAGTAATTGCAACAAGATTTCCTTCAATGTCAGCCTCATCAAGTGTCAGCATTTTTAGCCAAAGACACCTATGCTGGTACAGAAAATCCCTGATAATCATGGTTTTAGAAGTCTGTGATTTTCCTCATTTTATTACTAAACAGATAATGAAGAGGCAGACAGGAGTCAGTAATGAGCACCTTATTCAATGATCTTGATTTGTCTTCCAAAGCTTTTCTTTGCTTCCTTTGCCACTTAAGCTCACAGAGGTCCCTGGATTCCATTAAACCACTCTCTGGTACCCTTTACTTTTACCCAAGATTCATGTTTGTTATTTGCATTATGGCAAACCTAATTTCACTTAAACTTAATTTGATCCAACCATATGGATTTATTTTCATTATGGACCATGGGAAAGGATGACAGGAGATGTTTTCTGAGTCCCTCATTGCAGAGGTCCCAGTTTTGAATCTGCATTTTTATGGGACATGCAGAATGTGTGTATATATATGTAGAAGCAGTGGGAGGAAAGTGGACAGAGCAGGCAGAGATCTTCACATCAGTCTCTGAAGTAGCTACACTAGGGTTGTACTGTCACCTGCTTCCAAATTGCTTCATACAAACAGGCTCACTGTAGAGGAAGTCCTAGTTCCTTTTTTTATTTTAGGGACTTCTGCAGCAGATGAACTGAACTTTGATAAAAGTGTGACAGCTCTTTGAGCATGATTTGGTTGACTAGGTTTGTTTTCTTTGTGGAATTTTACGAAAAATGTGGTTTGAACACATCCCTGTAGGAAAACTTGACTCTTGGGCTTTCTGTTTGTGTTGTTGTTTGTTTTGGATTGCTGTCATTATTGTTTACATTAAAAATAAAATAAACCATCTAAGGCTAGAACAACTTCTGGCTCTAGTTAAATATTTTGACTCTACTGGAGTTTTAAAGATACTATATGGAAAGTAAAAGCAAGGCCCAAGGTGTAGAGTAAGTGCCTAAGGTGTGGAGGGCCTCAGCTACAGGCTGGCTGGGCCCCTGGTCCCCCAGCTGCTGAAAGTCAAAAAAGGACTGTGATGAGTTGCCCTTGGCTGGATGCCAGGTGCCCACCAAGCCACTCTATCCCTGCCCTTCCCAGCTGGACAGGGGTGATAAAATAAGATGAAAAACAACTTGTGGGTTGAGATAAGCAAAAGTGAAAGTTTGCATGTACACAAGAGGGGAAACAAATAGGTTTATTCTCTACTTCTCATCAGCAAGCAGTGTTTGGCCATGTGCTGGGAAGGAGGAACAGTACAGGCCACTCTTCTCATTCAGCAATCTGTAGGGCTAGTTGAATGGCTTTCACTTCTGAAAATTGTCTCTTCACTTGCCTTGTCCTTCAAAAGTCTCAACAACTTGCCATGTGGGACTTCACGCAACAGCTTCCTACCTCTGATGGTTTTCTCACATCATGTTTCTTTTATGCTTTTGATTTTTGTCTTTTTTTTTTTTGTCTATATACAAACTGAATAGACATTAAATAAAGATACAAGATTGTTTATCTCTCTCTATGGAAAACTGCATTCAGAACACGTATAATGACCTTGGCATTCTGCTTAATGAGTAAATGGAGGATTTGGCCATATCTGATAATGAAAATGAGGCATGCTTAATTAGCTTAGCACCCAGCTAATCAGCAGTTAATGCAGTCCTGAAAACTGATAAATTATTTTATCTTGTAGGGTCAGAGCATGCATGTAGAGAAGGGATAAAGCAGGCCTTTATACCTTAACCATGCAGCAAATATAAATGGCAAACAGAAATTGGTGTGACCAGAGATTTTGGTCAGTAGCATGTCCTTGATTCATGGTCTGTTTAGCCACCTGCTAACTGTTTATAACTCTAAAATGGAACTTTGTTAGTTGATATCTTGCAGGCAATTGCACTGAATGATCTGTCAGATAATGAGCAAAACAGCTCTGCCATTGATGAGACTAGCAAGTTAAACTGGATTCACTTTAAAAAGAAACACCCAAAAGTGTGGGTTTCAGTTGGCACTGTGTGAATATCCCAGAATAGCCTTCTGGGATGTCATTCAAAGTAAATATTAAGTTACAGTGCCTGACCGGACACCTGCAAATATCTCTGCCCTGATTTTAGTTGGCAACAGACAGTGATCTAGAACTGAAAGAGATTTTCCTCCAAAGTCTTTCCTTCTCAGCAGGAATTTTTCTATTGGTCACAGGAATGACTTAGTATTCAGAGTCCAAACAGGGATGTTTGAGGAAGAGGTCATTGATTTAGTTCCCTGTACTACAAGGGATAATCGATGGAAATCTTGCTTTCACTGTTCATGCTCAGAAATCACACGTTAACAAAGGACTTAGTACAGCAGGAATCCTCTTGTTCCATTTTTCCATGTTCTGAGAACTGATTTTTATTTAAATTTTTAAAATATGAAATTGTTTTCACGCAACATCTTGATCAGCAAGTAGCAGCTATGAGGATTTCTTGTTTTCTGAGGATTTTTGCTTTTATTAGAAGAGCAGAGTTAAATATGCTAAATGAAACAGTATCTACGTGCCCTGAATCAACAGGAATAGGAACAGTGTCCGGATATTGGTCCCACAGCCTTTGAGCTGCTGCCTTGTCCCTGATTTTGGCAGCAGAGGTGTCTTTAGAGGCCATAGGATTCACCACACTTTTCACTACAGGAAAGCAGTCCTGGGCATTGCAGGCTTCCCAGTGAAATGGAAGGGAAGTGGGGAAGATGAATCCTCAGCCTCCATGTCAGGCCTGTAATTCTTTGCAGACTTATTTGTCACATAAATCCCTGCAGATGCAATTACTGGTTTAGTCTTGTTAAGGTTGGACATTCTACACACAATCTTGATAAATGAGGGAGCAAGTGTTCAAAGGTGGAGGGAGTCTATATTCAACATTTTCTCCTTTGTTCACCCACCTGCTTGCTGGTGCTGTCTGTCTTGAAAAATCATCACAGATATAAAACAATGGGAAAGTGATCTTATTTTTTATATGTATGTGCTAGAATACTCCTTTCAGCTTTGACTTATTTCAGCATCAGGGTTCAGATGTGATGTTTCATGAATTGGGGCTTTGCAGACCTACCCTAAATATATTCTGAACATATTGGTCAAAATATAAATTCTTAGTCTTTCATGAGCAAACTTCATTTAAACTGATTTTTAATCTGATCACTCTACCCTGCCTGGTGCATCAGCTGTGAGGGGACCTGTGTATCAGTTGGGAATCTTCACAAACTTCTGGAGCTTTGGAATTTACTTGTGGAACAAAAGCAGAGCTTTGCCAAGCCCCTGCTGCAAAGCATCCTGTAGCCTTTCAAATGATAGATTTTACTTGGCAGTGTTGGATTTTGGTGCAGTCAAGAATGTACCACTAAGATATTGACAAAACATCCTGTCCTCTGAGATGAATGTTTCTTATAGTGATGTCTGAGGAGATTTAGCTTTTTTTTTTTTTATCAGACCAATACTGCAAAGTGTACATAGACACTGACTGAACTGTTAGCAGGGTTTGCAAAGAATGCTAATAGCATTGTTACAGCACTGATGATCTAAGAACAAAAGCAAGGTAAAGACTGCATGTAGAAATAGTGTTTTCAGACTTACTGATAACTAGCTATGTCCTGTACAGTTTCTAGAGTAAGGTATTTCTCTTATTAAAAATATTTGGACCCCAGGCTAGAGATTTTCTGTAAATATCTGTAAATAAAAAGGTTGCTTTTGGACAGCCTTTGGAAAGAATCCAGATGTGGCCTCTCTGTTTTGGTTGCTATGCTGCAGCACAGCCTTTGCTCACCGTGTTTTTAATGGAGTTTGTTTACACGTGGGGAGTAAATGCTGGGCACTTCATCCTCTGTGTGAAGTTGCACTAGGTTAGACAATGTGTTTTGTGGAGAATGGCATGAAGAAACACGGAGTGGCATGTTTTTCTTAGATATTTCTCTTTATCTTGGTGTTCTATAGTGTTCACAGCATCTGTACAGCCTGTTTGAGGTGACAATGTCCTCTTGCCCAGCTGTAAGGCTGGTGCTTGCTGACCTCATTGCTGGTATTGAGTGTGCTTTATCTGGCTCTTATGATTCACCCTCAGTGGGTATTAATGTTTATCCTTACAGCTGAAATGGATTTTAGAGAAGGAATCTGTGTGTTGCGTTTTAGTTATTTATCACTTTGCATGATCTGAAAATCATGTTGATTTCTTATGATATTTGATGGTCACATTGTAGAGTTGGTGAAACTCAAAGTGCTATAGAGGCTGTTACTGGAAAGAACAAGAAGGGAGAACAGCACCTTGCTCTTCACTGCCAGTAACATCCAGCTTGGACACTACTGAGCTGCCATGGGGCAGGAGGAGTGCATTGGGTTGGGCTTGGGTGCCAAGCTGCTCTTGGATACACTTGGGAAGGTACCCAGACTTAGCCTGTATCATGCTTCAGTTTCCTTGCCTTCCTGTGAGCCTCCAATCTGGAGGAGAGCAAAGTAGTGTGTCAAGGGAGCCCTGCCTCCCACAGAGACTACAATACAGAAATCAAAATTTCTTAGATGCCTTCAGGATGCTGTGGGCTTCTGCAGCAGCAGCTGATTTGAGATCAGAAGTTGCCTCTTTTTCGCAGATGGACTGATAGTGATGTGAGAATGGTTGTTCTTATCTCTAGGAGGACTTCCTTTTTCTGTGAGTGTGGGGAAAACCCAAATATGTGGCAAATGCAAGACAGGAAAGAGGGAGAGTGGTTCTTTTTGCAATATGCCAGCAAACCTCAAGTGAACACCTATTTCTAAAGTGAGTTAGCTCAGTGATTATAGAGGTCTTATAAGGATGGAGTTCTAATATAACCCTTAGGTGTCCTAGGTTGGATTCAACTGCATGTCGCAGTGTCCCATATTTTTTGCTCCCAGAATGTGGTCTGCTTTCCATGTTTATTTAACTTAGCTAAATGAGCAAAAGTCCTAGTATTTCAATGTAAAAAGAACCACCTGAACTCTTCAGAGGCAGCCCAGTTACAGAGAGAGGTTATATTCTGTAGATATGAAATCTCATTTAGAAAACTTACACCCAATATCATTGCTTTAGAATCATACACAAATCGATATGTATAAACATACTTATGAGTGTGTGCATAGAGATATATATGCTTGTGCAACATGACTCCAGAACTCACATGTGGTCAGAGCAGCATTTCCTTAAAAAAAGGATGTTTCCTGTGCGCCTGCACCTTTCTGGATTAGTGCGCCTGCACCTTTCTGGATTAGTGCGCCTGCACCTTTCTGGATTAGTGCGCCTGCACCTTTCTGGATTAGTGCGCCTGCACCTTTCTGGATTCATTCAAACTAAACGTTACTGACTAAAGGGTGTAATGTTAAAGATGAGATCTCGTGAGTCCTTAATACCATAGTAAGGTATTATGTCATAAGTCCTTCTAGTTGCCTCATATTTCTGGGATGTGTCATTCCTAGGTCTGGTCACAGCCATCCCAGGATTACACCACTAATCCGAACCTATTCAGTCACTTTCAGCTGATAAACTCCCAAACTGCTATTAGTTTGCACATACTGAAGTTATGATTTTGTGTGGGGTGTTAGTGGCGTTGAGTTCGCTGGAGGGGTAAGGCAGGGAGAAAGCTCTTTTTCTGTTTAATATTTCTCATTAACTTGTTGCCTACAAGATAGGGTTTTAGCATAAGATGCAGGAATTTGCCTACACAAAATTTCCTATTAATTTAGAGAACTAAAAATGGAAAAAAGACTCCCACTTCCATTGTCTCTTCTATTCTGTTCCTTGAATGTCCCAGTTGGACTTCTAATGAATTATTTCCTCTGGCTGTCAAGAAAGTTTACGCTATGATCCTAACTTTGTTTCCTAGCAACTCTTAATCCTTCTGCTCATGAAGGGGGGTGGCTTATACTTTTAATTAATGTAATTCTAAGCCACTGCCAATGGAAAGCAAATGCTGTTGAAGAATAAATGTCATCCATGCTTTAAACAGAAAGCAAAAAGTTCACATCATAATTGCTTATCTGTTTTAGTATTGCATTTAATTTTGATGAGTTGAGGGGGTTTTTTATATGTCCTTACCTTTTAAATTTAATTTTTCAGTTGTGGTTGGCAATGTGGTTGTGACTACCTTCAACCTTTTGGCTTTGGGACTAAGGATCACTGCTCGTAGAACTGTTTAGCAACTTGGTTTTGAGCATCACCAACATGGTACTTGGAGAGTATTTTATTATTTTTATTTTACTATTTTGTTTGGTTGCCCTGCTTTTAATTTCAGTCTTCTTACATGGATAAGCAGCCTGCTGAACTGGATTATGGTGAGATTGACTTAAGTCTACAATAAAAGATTTCAAATGGACTGCATCTCTGTTCTGCAATAATCATATAAATCAAGTAATTGAAATACTTGCACCAGTCCCTTTATTGTGATATTTTCTTTGAATTTCTCAGGTATAAAATACTAGATGTTAAAGTATTTTTCCCTGTTCTCTCTCACTTCTTTGTCATTAGCATGCTGTGAAAATGGAAGTTGAAATTGAAATATCTTTTTGCTGTAGTATAAGCAGTACATGGATGTCAGCTGTGTGGGAATTATGGTTCCTTTAGAAATTTAGGAAGAATTAAACATCTGATTTGTATCTGAGATTTCTGAAGAGACTAATGAGATGGCATGGAAGCAAAGTTAACTAAGCATTTACTTTTCAGTGGTAGATTTTCGACATTTAGAAAATATCAGTGTGTCTTTGTAGAGAAATTAAAGATCTTTCTCATGCTGTAACAAACTATCTTTTTTATTAAAAAGGTCAAAAGCTTTCAGTAATTTGGTTTTTGAACTCTGCAGCGGCCAGAAGGCTTCTATTTTTTTTTGTTGTTGTTGTTGTTCTCCTCTCCTTAACAGAAAGAGGAGTAGCCAATACCTCAGGGTACTGTGCAGACCTTCAGAAGGGCCTCAGCAAGTTAGACATGGGCAGAGAGGAACCATCTGAAATTCAGTGAAGGCAAATGCCTCTGGGGAGGAATAACCCAATGCCCCAGTACAGCTGAGAGAAGAGTATCTGAAGGGAGGGTGGCAAGAGGATGAAGTCAGGCTTTTCTCAGTGGTGCCAAACAATATGGTGAGAGGCAACAGGCAAAATGATGCACAGGAAGTTCCATGTGAACAAAGAAGAACTTTACTGTGCAGGTGACAGCACTGAAACAGATTTTCCATTGAGGTCACTGGAGATGCTCCAGAAATGTCTGGGTGCATTCCTGTACAATGTGCTCTAGGATAACCCTGCTTGAGCAGGGAAGTTGGACCACATGACCCCACTATGGTCCCTTCCAACCTGACCCGTTCTGTGAAACTTGTGTGAAAACTGCCCCCAAAAAAGTGATTAACTACACAATGTAGGAGATGCTATGATGGTTTACAGTAGTAATATATTTAGGGATCTTGTTTTCAATAGAGACTTAGAGATGATAAGAAAAGAGAAATGCTGTTTTTCCTGGATTTCATAGGAAAAAAAATATTTCTAGAGAATGCTTCCCTCTTTATATCATCTGCTACTGTAGTAATGTCTCTCTTATTTCTTTTGAACAAGTCATCTCAAAATTTTTCTCAGTTTCTTAATACAATCAATTTGTATTTCAATTTGCTCCTTAAACACCAGCTTACATAAGCTCCCTTATCCGTGTACATTACAATTGTTCTTATAATAATAATAATGGCCAACCTTTGTGAACGAAGATTTGGGAAGGGCTCTCCCCACGTGGGTGTGCTCTTCGAGCCTGCGCAGTGGATTTTTTAGGTGAGGCACAGCGTGCGCAGAACTGGCCCCACCGTTTAAGTCCTAAGGC
>JAWWEV010000001.1:5637818-5687058 GCA_035583235.1 Hafferia zeledoni
TTGAACTGCCGGGGCGGTCCCCTACTGAGACTCGAACTCGTGACCTTGGGAGTCAGAGACCGGAGTGCTCTCCATTATGCCATGGGACCACCACAATTGTTCTTATAAGGCTCTATGTTTCTCTCATGGATACTTGTGTAATGAAATTTGTAAGATGAATGGAATTACAAGCAAGTTAATATTTGAGATTTTAGGTTTTAAGTTGGCCCTGTGTGTTGCCCACATAGTATCATGAAAATCCTCATCTGAATACAGGATATTTGTTATAACTATGGTTTTCTGTAATGCTTTTCACTGTGGTAACTTACAAGCTTTGCTGTTATTAGTGTGTCTGTTTTCAAAATGAAGTGATGTCTTCTTTTGCATAAAGGTTATGGAGAGGCAGAAATAACAGGATTAAAAAAAATACTATTTTGAAATGCTTAAATGAAGACACTAAAAACTTGCTCTTTCTGTGCTTATGACACAGAACTGTGTACCTTTAAAGCAAACATCAAGTTCAAAGCTTAAAGGAAACCTTTAGCTACAGCTGCTGCAGACCTCCTGCACAAAAGGCTTTTGCTGTGACTGCTCCATCCCTGAGCAGCCTCATCCATCCCATGTAATGGCTCATCCATCAAAAAATTGTGAAGGTTTAACAGAAATTCTGCTGATCCCAGTGCCAAGTCATCTTCAGTATGAAGGAACAAAGCTGTCTCTTAGCAAATGGAGGCTTTCACTAAGTGAGCACATCCTCTTAATTAGGGGAGGACATGCACCTTGCCAATGAGGTTGAGCAGGATTTGCTGGCAAGGGAGGAGTGGTACAATGTGCACCCTCACTTGAGTACTGTCTGCAGTTCTGGGCACCACAATATATAAAACATATTAAGCTATTATAGAGGATCAAAGGAGGGCAATGAAGATGGTGAAGGGCTTTCAGGGGAAGATGTATGAGGAGTGGCTGGGGACACTTGGCTTGTTCAGCCTGGAGAGGAAGAGATTGAGGGGAGACTTCATTGCAGTTAAAACTTCCTTGTGAGGCAAAGAGGAGGGGCAGGCACTGATCTCTGAGGTGACCAATGACAGGACCTGAGGGAATGGCCTAAAGTCAGGGGGAGGATTAGGTTGGATATTGCAAAAAGGTTCTTCACCCAGCGAGTGGCTGAACACTGGAAGAGGCTCCCTAGGGAAGTGGTCAGAGTACCAAGCCTGTCTGAGTTCAAGAAATGTTTAGACAATGCTCTCGGACAATGGTGTGATTCTTGGGCTGTCCTGTGTGGGGCCACAAGTCAGACTTGATGATCCTGATGGGTCCCTTTCAGCTCAGCATATTCTGTGAATGTAGACACTGTGAGCTGCAGTTAATGCTGTGTGGAGAAGCATAGGCTTGCTACAACAGAGCTGCTGCCTTGCAGGTAGAATCTGAACCACTCTTGATAAACACATCTACCCACACGGCACCCTGATGAAACAAATAATTCCTGTAATTTCAGCTGTACAGGTAGGGATGAGAGACAGAGAATTGAGGCTGTGTTAGAAATATGTGACAAGAGAGACAAGTGCTATGAGCTCTGAAATAGTATCTCAGTTGTAATTACCGGTGTGTCTCTGTTTCTGGTAGCCTTGGCTTTTCCCTGAAGCCTTGTCATCATTCTGTTCTGCTATCTCTGCCTCTCCACCCTGTGTTCTGGATCTCAGTGCACTGTGCTTCTTTGCCTTCCTGCTGCAAACTGCAGGGCACTCAGCCTTAACCAGATGCCACAGTTCCCTGCCTTTAACTCTTTATTTTGGTGTACCCTGTAGTTGCAGCCTTTTGTTTTCTTTAGCATGTTTCTGATGTACAGTAGCATTTTTGCTTGTCATTAAAGGGCTTTTATCTTAAAACTGTGTTTCCTGAAGAGGTAGTGCTATTGCAAGGGGAAACTTGGATCTCATGCTATCATTCTGCCCTTTGTGCTGTGGAAATTTTATAGACAGGGCAGAGCCATTGAGGGAGACTCTTTTTGCAGTAACTTATGTGCAGTACTTACAGCACCACTAAGACATCTACTTCTTGAAACTGTGTTGAACTATAATTTTTGAAGTCAAGGATTAAAATTTGTCTCCTAGCTATGAAAGTCTTAATACCTCTGACTATTTTGCTTCAGTCTTCCCCCCCCCCCCCCTCCCCATACTTTGACTGAGTGAAGTTTTAAAACATAACTGCTCATCAGAATGTGTAACAAGGTAATATTGTAGGGAAATGAAGAGGGATAATACTTTTGCAAGTGCTGTGCTTAATGTGACAGAAGATAAGTTTTTAAAAACTCTTTAAATAGATATTCTGTAGTCATTTCTCCTGTCACTTTTATTCTGCTGTGTGGAAAGTGTTAGATACACAGAATCACAGAATGTCCTGAGTTGGAAGGGACCCACAAGGATCATTGAGTCCAACTCTTAAGTGAATGGCCTGTGCAGGGATCAAACCCATGATCTTGGCGTTATTAGCAACATGCTCTAACCAACTGATACAAATCCTTCCCCTCATTTTTTTTTTTTTTTAACTATAAGTGGTTGCTGTAATACAAGAGTAAAGATACTGAAAAATGTCTGCTTCTGTAACTTTATATAGTGGGAAATTTATAGGATAATATCAACTTTACTAATATTTTAGTGTTCCTATTCACATAGTCCTTCACAGACATGAAAAGAAAACAATCTCTTCCAAACAAAATTATTGCATATTTGTAATTGCTTTCTGTCTCAAATGGCTTGTACAACTTCTGCACTAACCAGAAATAAGGTGGCATGTTTCAAAAACGACTTTGAAAGCTGCTTAAAAAAGTCTTTTTCAGAAGCTGGAAGGCAGACAGTGTTGACTCAAAACTAAAATGTCCTGTCTAAATGTTCCATCTCCCTCATCTCATCTCAGTTTTGGTTGCTGACCTAGAAGTTCACAGACGGATGGGTACATGCCCTTTTGCTTCTTTTTGAAGTGACAGAACATCCCAAATACTTCTGTTACATCTGTGCTGTATTTGCTCAGCTGAGCAGCCAGAGCTTTCAAATTACTACCCATTTTGTGATGCGTTTATTTCCAGGACTAGTAAATCAAACACATATTTTTTAGAAGAGCTGTTTTGTTTTTGTTTTGTTTTTCCCAAGATCATGTATGCCCTGTATTCTCCCATCCCTAAAGCCAAGTTGGAGTTTTGAATTCTTAGAAGCTGTGAAACCTCGTGGATGGTTTCTGGTGTAAGAACAAACCGTGCCTCATTACAGGAATTGCAGCAACTTCCTGCACGGCACACAGTGTTGCATCCTCTGACAGAGGTTTGTGCTCCTGCCTGTGAGCAATTAACAAAACAATTGCTGTTACAATCCCGTTAGTACACTCTGAAATATTTTAAAGCCAGGTATTTAATCACTTAAGCTGGCACAGTACTTCACCAATGCAAAAGCTTGCAGTTGAACATCAAAGAGGACTAATTAACTTTCAACTATCTAATGGCTGAAATTACTGGCTCTGTGATTTCTTGATTTAAGCTAGAGTTGAAGAAACGTTCTTTGATGAGTCTGGTCAGGAGGAGTTGACAGAGGGGAGAGGAAACTTGCATAGCTTTCATTTCAGCATGGCTTACAGTACAGAGCAGGATCTATTAAATTACACTTGCAGTGAAGTATGTACGTGAGTAGCAGGCAAAAGACATTTTCCTTAAGAGTTTTGAAAAACTTATGGACTTGTAAAAATAGAGGCCATCAGTACTGTGGATCTGAGAGATCTGGAAAATGAGACTTCAGCACCCAGTGCTGACATTCATTTGTCAGAAGCATCTTTGAAAGAGTTTGTGGTTTTCCAGTTTCCTGGATTTTTTTTTAAAAATATATTTGGCTATTGTGGAAGAGCACAAGTGGGTTATCTTTAAAGAAGATTTTTAATACTGAGCATTCAGATGAAGTCCTGACTGCTGTGGATGGGTGATTTTTGAGTCAGTCTGGCATTGGGAAAGAGCTGCCTTTCTGCAGCTTCAGATGGAGTTGGTCTGACTGTGATGTGTGCTCATAACATACTACATACAGAGGAAAAAAGCATCAGCTAAAATGCTCAGGTTAGATGGATGTCATTGAGTTTCCATAGGTATTACTGAATTGTGCAATTATGGATGGAAAGTTTATTTCTTTGCAGTTTGTCATTAATATAAAAAATGGGGATCAGTGAGCTGCCTTCTTACTCCCCATATTCTCCTCTAAAATGGTTTATACAATGTGTAAAACGCTTCAGTATTCAGATGAAGTAACACATTTAGAATATTTATTCTTCTCCCTCAGCCCCTGTAATGTTTGGAATATGCTCATTTCATCCTCTCTTCCCTTTTTTATTTTTCCACCTATTTATACACATGTGCTTCAGAAAAGTAGTCTAGGATCTAGCATGAGATTTTTCCACTTTGTCAGTACATGAAGTCTTTTCCCAGGAGATGTTTAACACTGCTTGAAGCAATCTAAATGTAATTTTTCTTTTCCAGCTTCTCAGTCTGTCTGCTAAACAGACATACCTATTATTCACAAAGTGTTAATCATCTGGACTGATAAATCTGGACTAAAAGATGAATAGTGTGAGACAGTTTTGTGTAAAGAACGTTGGGGTGATCATCACACCTTGTGCTCCAGTCACAACAGACAGGATTCACATCATCGACCATTGTATTGGCACAGCACCGATGTCTTTGAGCTCTAGCCAGTTGAGACACTCGGTGGTGAGGGAAGAGCCACGGGTGCTTTTAGGTCATAGTTTGTCTGACCTGTTTTAGATCTAGTAGATGCCAGGACAAGATGACTCATACCCTGTGAATGCCCATTTTTTTCCACTGACTGGAAAGAGAACTGAAGGTGACTCTTGCAGATTTGCAGATTGACACATCAGTATTTGTTGTGAACCTTCCAATTCCGTTTAGGCTTGCTATTGTGAATTTAGCGGTGTTTTGTTAAAAAAAAATGAAGCATCATACGTCAAGAAATGAAATGAGATGTATTTTTCCGTCTTTATAAAAGTAGAGAGAAAGTTTGTTGATATTAGTGGCATTGTTAGCAAAAATGTTTAAAGGGGGAGTAAAACACTGTAACAAACTAAGCAAATGTGGAGCAATTTTCAGCCCTTCACTTCCTGCCTCTTTGCATCCTTGTGATGTGTCATGTCTGCTCATACCAGAAATGGGACTGCTCTGTATTTTTTACAGTATGCCAGGAATGTGTGTGCTTTAGCTGAAAGGAATTTGAAAAATTCACTAAACCCTTTCACACCTTTCTTTTAGTAGTGGAATTTGGTAGATTAAGTAAAATGGGTGGCTATTACAGGTTATTTCAGAAATGTCTCTTGTATCCTGTTTTATTGTCTGTTTACAGGGTACTGAGGAAAATACTTTGATCCTAGTGAGAAATCTGTTACTGAAGGGTGGAATGTGATGAATTTGTGGCTGAAGAGAATTTTTTCCTACTCCTTGGAATGGTAGGATAGTATCAGAGGAGGGAGAAATTTTAAGAATTTCAAAGTAAAATGGGTATGCCAAGAGGGTTAATGGAGGTGAAGGTGTTTATTCTTAATAGATTTAAGCCACGAGATAATGCTTTTCACTATCAAAAAATGTTGGTGAACCAGAAAGGAAACAATTCTATATGGAAGGGAATAATGTTTGCCAATGAAGGAGTTAATGCTTTGTACAAAAGAAATCTTACCTGTTTCTTAGCCAACCTAATAACATTAGCTATAAGTCACCTATCAGTAAGACAGCTGTTAACCTTGCTTTCACTTTAGGCATCCTGTTGAGCAAAGATTTTAAAGTTAATTGCTTAGTGTAGATTCATCTGTGGATTCTAGATGTTCCACTGAGGTTTAAGAAATAGATAATTTCTGTTCCTCAGAGTCTTTGTGCAGTAAACTGTGATCCTTCTTTGTATATCTGAAACTCAAGGTCCCTTGCCAAGGTTGCTGAGCATTTCTGCCAGAATTTCTCTAATGTCAGGTAGAAATTTAGAGGGTGATGTTGGGTCAAGTCCCACTGTCAGTAGGGAGAAGATGCTTAAAATGGTTGTACATGTTTATTATACTACTCTGAAAAATCTGAGTAGCATTTCCTCTTGGCATGTTATTTTGTGCATAAATATACATAAGTATACAATGTATACAAATGAAAGTGTTACTAGTAGCACCTGTACTGAACTGTGATGCAGAGAGAAGGAAAAGTGCCAGAACTGCACTAATAAAATTGTGGTAACAGAAAAAGAGGAAAAATAAAATGCTGATTTCCTTGTTACTAAGCTGTCCTCTCACATGTATTTTACTACTGACTCTTATTTGTTAGTTCAGTGTAGGCATTAGATCATGTGTCATATGAGGTTTGTGGAAATGGGTATGTTCTTAAATCTTTTGCACAATGTGAAAAGAGAAAATTTTGGAGACTGAACATATGGATACTGAAAATGACTCCTTGATTGCAGGTCATGAATAAGATGTTAACATCAGTAATGGTTGCCTTGATTCATTTCCTGCAATATGTCATGGGTATCTGGTTGAAAAGTTGCTGTAATTTCTGGTAAGATTACAAATCTTTTTGCCCATTTGATGGGAATGTATGTGGACAAAGTCAGGCTAGGTGAATGTTCTAGCTAATTTTTTAAAATAACTGAATTAAATTAATCAGGGGGTTTCATGATGACTCTGACAGTCATGTGGAGTGGTAGAAAGTACTTCTGGTTTTAAACTGCTGCTTCAGAATAGCCAGCTTTTGTGGCTTGTGATTCTTGTGCCCTTGCCCTTGAGGAAAGTTTTCTTATTCAGGTAACTTAAGTTCATCAAAATATTGCTCACACCAGGCATTCAGAAGATTATTTTTTATTTGAATTGTAAACTGATAATTCAGTTGCATTGATTTTGCATTTATAGGTATCAAATTATTTCTGGGGAACCTGAAACTGAAGGAATTAATACAGAGAAGGGCTCTATGAAGAGTATGAATTTTATTAAGAAATGTCCTTGTAGATGTGCAATACCTTCCAGTCTAATACTACTCATGCACAGCTACTGAGATCTCAAATACTCTCACTGCTCTGCAGTAGCCCATTTTGTGTTAGTAATGGGGTATCAACATGATTTTTTTAAAAAAGTAGGTCATTTTAATTCCTGTTTAGCACTGCAACATGGTTTTCCCCTTTAGCTAAGAAAAAGTGCTGTCCAAGCACATGGCTTTGCTGTTAGGTGGAATGGATGGCTACTATTGCTGGCTGGGTGAGGGAGAAGAGCATGGAATGACTCCTGTGCTCCTCATGGAGTAGGATGGAGCTTTGCCCTTTACTACCGCTCTCATATTTTCTCCCAGCAGTGTCAGGAGCAGCAAACCCTCCTGCTTGCAAATCTTTCCTCTGCCTCAAGCTGTTCTAACTGGGTCAGGTCTCTCCTCTGCTCTTCCCAGTTTTGCTGCTGCCTGTGTAGGACATGAGGTGAGCATGCACCAGATGTGGGAGATGGGAGTTTTTATTCCACCTGATGCTTCACCAAATGACATCATGTAGGTATTTCTGGGGTACAGTTTTGGAACTGTGAAACTACAGAAAAGGCACTGGTAAGCAAAAAAAACCAAAAACACCTGGTTGAGGTGAGTTACTTTTTTCTTTTGGTCGTATGGGTTAGAGGAACATCAGGCATCACAGCAGTACTTAAAAACTTTTGTGGAAACATATTTTCAAGCAGAGGGTTGGCGGGGGCACTTCTGTGCTTCTGTTAAAAGACTCCGTGGCCCACTTTGCACAAAAGGCTGAATACAACCAGCATAACCTTTAAAGAGTATAACCTTTAAAAATTGCAGCTCTTGTTTAAGAGTGTTTAGTCTATGTTAAAAAGGTTTGATGTTTGAAGCAAATCTCAGTTTTGATCTTGAGAATATATGACTAGAACCTTCTGTTGGTTCCTGTTCAAAGTTTTTTCTAGAGGAAATACAAGCTCTTTCCCAATATACTTGTTGCAAATGTTGTGACAGTGTGAACTTGCATACTTCTGAATCCAAATGCTTTTAAACCAATACTTTGTACTGTTTGTGAAGACCATATATTCTCTTACAGACTTTTATAATCACAGGGTATACATATTTGCACTGGCATTGCTGCTGTTGTGGTTTCTGCTTATTTAAATGAGAATTGAGCAGGGAAAAAAAAAAAAAAAAGTAGAGATTTAGTGGGCACTCCAGCCAGAAGATGCCCATCCACTGATATTGGAACTCAAGCTACTTCTATTTTTATACTACATTAGTGTGTTGAGTTGACTCCAGCCAGCAGCTGAGCTCTCCCCCAATAGCTCACTCATTCCTCACAGCAGGATAGGGGAAAAAAATTAGAAGAGCAAAAGGAAGAGAAACTTGTGGGTCAAGATAAAGGCAGTTTAATAACCGAAACAGAGCTGGATGCAAGCAAATCAAAGCAAGGAATTTGTTCATTGCTTCCCATCAGCAGGTGGATTTCCAGACCCTTGCTGGTAAGCAATGCCTCAGCACATGTGCTGGCTGCTTGAGAAGACAAAGATCATAACCACAATGTTCCTCTCACCTTTGTTTCTCTGAGCTTTAATTGCTGAGCACAATATATTGTAGGGGGTATCCCTCTGGTCAGTTCAGGTCAGCTCTCCTAGTTCTGTTCCCTTCCAACTTCTTGCATTACTGGGAGCAGAGTGGAAGGGGAAAAATCTAACCTAAAAAAAAACCCCACCTCAAAACCTCTTCATGCTGTGCATGCACTGCTCAGCAATAGCCAGTACACTGTTGTGAGTATCCAGACTGGTTTAGACATAAATCTAAAGCACAACATCCTGCAGGCTGCTATGAACAAAGTCAGATTTGGCCTGGTCAGACTCAATACAATTAAGCAGTCTAATTGTGCACTTGTTTTACTGTCTGTTCATTACAACTGTACCTGGTAATTTGGCTTTGCTGCATTTCTCTGGCATTCAAGGCTCTATCATTACTGGTTTCTTGTCTCCTTGAAAATCACGTCTGTTTTCTTGAAATCTGTCACTTAAATAACCTGAAGATCTCCTTGCCAGTTGCTGCTTGTCTGTTCAAGCTGCACCCACTTAGAAAAGAGAGGATGTGTCTGATAATTCCAGACAGATGGGGTGGTCTTGTCACAGAAGCTACAGAGGGTGGCAACTAAACAGATTAAACTTGATGAAGTCATTGACAGATTTGCACAATTAACATACTGATGCATATCTTGCTTCCATCTGTCAGCATGCCTAATTCATTTCATTACTTCGAAATTCACTTGATGTCCCAGGCTGATTTTGTGCCATAACTCACCTGCTCTGCTACTTGTGCTCTTCTTGAAACAACCTCTTCAAATTAAAGCTATTTTAAGTACTATGCTATGATTCCTTCACCCTTAGAAGAAGTTTTACATGTCCTAAAACTGCAACATCCACAAGCTCAGAATTATAGTAGCCAGTGACTTAAAAGTGTCTAAGTCCTGTCAGGTATTCATCTTTATAAATGTGAATAATGATTGTCTTAATGGTTTTAAGATATTTCTGTTAGTTTTGAAACCATGCAAGGAGTAGCACTATGAGGGGCTGAACTTGCCAGTGGAGCTGCTTCAAGGATCCTCTGACCAGGGTATTGGGAACACTGAACTATGAGCTAATCCTGTTAGCAGATGTTTTTCATATGAGGTAAATCAGGGTCACTGTTGCTCAGAAGAGTCCTCTCATACAGTTTCTGAAGTTATTCCTGTGCTTTGAGTGCAGTGAAATCCAAAAGTGCAGTGATACCAAAGAAGCTGATTCATTACAGCAGTTGTTGTAATGAAAAATACTTTCAGTTACTAGTTTGGGGAATGGAAATGTTTTGGGCTTACCATCCTTATTCCTGTTCTGATGCTGTTGACTAATAGAGCAGAATCAGAATCAGCTGTGCCAGCATTGTTGATTTGTTTTGCTTGGACCACAAGCAAAAGTGTTTGGCTGAAGCTGTCCTGTTGATAGTGTCTTTATGCGAGGTCCAGTGTGGAATTTCATTTGCAAGAGGTAATCTGATCTCCTCTGGAGGTGTCAGAGAATCCAAGGTGTTCATTTCAGGCTTTGTGTGCTGCGAGACTTACAGAACCATATGCACAGGGTGTAACCAGCTCCTGTATTAAAGACTTAGGTCTGATGCTGCTGCCAACGCTTTTGTTAATATGGATGTTAATATAACATCCTCAATTGCTATATTATCTTTAAGTGATACATTGTTGTTTAATAAGAAACATTCATTAATAAAAGATGTTAATCAAGAAAGTGCTGGCTTGTTTGGGAAACACTGTCATAAAAGTGCTTGGTAACTCCTCAGGGGGCAGTGTAACCAGTGATGTCGTCTCTGTGGGAGTTCAATTCACATGAATTAACTGAAAACCTGTAGAAAAAAAAGCCAAGCCTTGGGGAAATTACTGTTTCATCTTTGGAGTGTCTATCTCTCTTTTGAGCTGAGCTTAGAGAATACATTTCCTTATTTCAGGTATCATTTTTGTTTTTAAAGCCCAGAAATACTCATTTCATTCATAGCTCCAGTTTGCAGGCACAAACGGTGAGTGGCTTTGAGCGTGGGACAGCCTGTGCTGTTCAAGATCCTTGCTTAGGCTCAGGACCTTGTAAAATGGGAAAGAAATCTTTGGCTAATGTTTGCCTGCAGATGTGTTCTGTAAGTGTCTGATTTTAGTGTGTTCTGCAGCCCAGAGACAGCAGGTGTACTGTGTCCCTCTTGCCTCTGTCTCTCTTGCACTGCTGCAGGACTTTTCCTTGTTACACACAAGTTTTAGGGCAGACTGACTTTTGTGGCCAGGCAGATGCTTAGAGAAGCACGGAGCCATAGTAATCTGAGTTGAAAGGGAGGTACACAAGGGTCTTCAAAGCCAAAGTCCTTGTCATGTATAGGACACCCCAAGAGTCATATCACGTGCCTGAGAGTGTTGCCCAAAGGCTTCTTGAACTCAGATAGGTTTAGTGCTGTGACCACTTCCCTGGAGAGCCTGTTCAGTGCCCAGTAACCCTCTGGGTGAAGAACCTAAACCTCCCCTGACACAATTCATGCTGTTCCCTCCAGTCCTGTCATTGGTTACTAGAGAGAAGAGATTGATGCCTGACCCTCTGCTTCCCCTTGTGAGGAAGCTGTAGACTGCGATGAGCTCTGTGAATTCAGGCAAAGGTTTTAGCCATCCTGCCTGACCAGATATTTTATCTGCCTTAGAGATAATGCTCATGCTGGCTTCTGATTCACCTGGGACCTTTATTCCTACAGTTGCAAGTGGCACTACTTTTGATCCTACTCACTGCAGCACTGATGTCAGGATTGACAGAATTCCTTCATGGTGTCACAGTGTTCATTAACATATAGTGGGAGATAGGGGTTAAAGATGAGAAAAGAACAAAAGATGTGAAGTACAAAATTCTCACCCAGCTGGCATAACCTTTTCTTTTCTTGTATGTGACTTCAAAATGAGGGTCAGGATGCATTTCTTTGTCTCTATGCAGCTGGCAACTTGCTTCTCATTTTTATACAGGAACTGCTTCCATGATTATGATTAGGACATGAAAGAAGCCTTGTTTTGCATCCTGTGAACAGTTCTGTGATTTGCCTTTTTTTTTAATGTTTATAGTATATTTTATTAATTATCTTCATTTAAAGACATGAACTCTTCCTAGACTACCATTGTGTCTAAACACAGCAGAGTAAGAAATCAGCTATTGAGCCTTCTGTAGCTGAGAACTTTGCACTACCATGCCCATGTTTATCCTGGAGCTAGACCAAAACTCTGGGTTTTAATTATAGAGTTCTCAAAAATGTCATTGAAGTGTCCATGAAAATTCATACCTTCCCATGTTGATGGTTTTGAATGAAAAATTTCTACCTTAAGATAACAGAGCAGATATTAAAATATTACAATGAAATAGAAGCATGTGAATAAAAGCTTGTTCAAGAAGTCAGTGTGTTTGTACTTGTGAAAGCTGGGGATATGACCAGCTCTGAGCTGCCTAGTCTTGCTATAACTTGCTAGAACTCTGTGTTCAAATAGTTCTGCTCCTCCTTTGCCCCTCAGTGCTGCCCTTACTATTAAATTGTTTCAGAAATATGATTTTATAAAACTTGGACTTATAAAAGAGTCTGGAGGAGAAAATAATGCCAGTATGAACAATTTTTAGAGCTTTTCACTTTCCAGGGTCCAGACAGAGCAGCTGAATATCTGGCTATGTTGTTATTCAACATGCCAAGCCTTACAGAAGCTGAATAAAGCTTTATATAGTAAGGGGAAAAGGACAGAAGATTTGGCACAGATGGTGGATTAATTTGAGTAGTTATCCTCAGACAACAGTATTATGGCTTCCATAATCTTAGTTTCTTTTATGTTTTGTCTTTTGATTCATAATCAGGGAACATTCAGGCCAGCCCATGTGTTAGATGAATCTCTAATGAGAAGGAAGGGAAGCATTTGGAGGTTATTTCACTTTGTCTCTTATCTGCTATTTTATTCTCACAGAAATTTTGGCTGCTTGCTTTCTGCTATGCAAGAGAGTTCTTAGTTGATTGGCAGGACCAAAAACTTAGGTTTATAAATGCATTATAAATACCCAGATAATTTCAGACTAGTTAAGTCCTTCTGAATCTGGATCATAACCAGCAGACTGGTTTTTTTTGTTTGTTTGCTTTTTTTCCTTTGGTATTCAAGCTCACAAAACTTCTTGCAGATGCATGGAGTGGGGTGTTAGTTTGATCTGTTCTCACCAAGAGTCTCCTGCAAAAAAATCAAGTGCTGACCTTCCCCTGCCTAAATATGGAGACAGATGGTGAGTGCTTGTGCAGTGGCTACTAACTAGTCTTGGTGACAGAAATTGTATTGGAAGACTAGTGGTTAGAACTGCTTCAGTTCAGCTTCCTAAATCTGACGAAACAGCAAACCTTCATAGGTGGATCATGATAAAGATTTAGTTGCCAAACTTTTGGAAGCCCTAAAGTTTATCCAAATCATGAAATTAAAAGGTTTTGTCCTTTATTAGCACTTCAGAGTAGCCTGTATAAGAAGCAAACAAGGAGAAAGAGAGAATAAAAAGTAAAATCCTCGTTCTCGCCTGATCTATTTGAGTTTTGGATTGCTTTACCTATATTGAGTCCAGTTGAGCCACTAATATACCCATATTTCTTAGAGAGGACATGCCTCTGAAGAGGAGAGGCACAGATCCCAGGAGGGACTCAGACTAACTGAATGTGTTTTATAGATTCTGGTTTGGTACCTGTATTGCAAGCTGCTTTGGTTTTTTTTTTATACCTTTTCAGTCGCTGATCTCTGATATAAGAAGCAAAACTTTGGGCCCAAATCCTTTGTTTTCTGCTCCTTAATCCCAAAACCCAGGGGAGGGAGGAAAGAATATGAAAGGAATAAGAAAACTAGTGACCTGACAGATTTAATTTTGATTAATGTTACAAATATGTGTTGCTCTGCTTGTTCAGCTGGGTTTTACAGTATAGATGGATAATACCAATACTACTTGAAATCTGTTGAGTAGGAGAACCTCCTCTTTCTTGTCTAGTGGCAAAAGCCACAAGAGTAGGCAAGGGTAGGCTGGGTATGTACAGTGCATACCGACTCATTCTTTCTTAACCCATTGTAACTTCCTTCTAATAAACCTTCCAATAAAGAGAGCAGGGTGCTAAAGTGTACAAGTGCAAGGGGTGTTCTTGCCTGAGAGATGATCGGGAAATATCAGCAATTTTTCCTCTATCTACCTCTCTAAATGTGGCTGTGGATGCAGATTTCATTGTCAGGAGTTCTCAGTATGTATTCTGCTTGGATTTGGATGGTATCTTTTGAGTTGTACTGTTCATGTTACATGCTGGCCCTTTGTGTTGTCAAGTGAGTTTTCTTCCCATAGTTTGAGATTAAATACTTTCAGCTGGTAAATATGAATATTTTTTTTACTGAGATGATTCTTTCCTACAGTGCAGGCTACATTATTTGGCTGCAAAACAGAGTGTTCTGAATATGATTGTGTCAAATTTACTCCAGCCTGAGTCTGTGTTCATACCCATTTAGCATAAATCTGGCTCTAAAAGTTCAAAATATGGCTAAAAAAATTTGACACATTTCATGCCTCTGAGAGAAACTAAGTGTGTTAATAATTTCTTAACACTATATTCTGCCCCATAGTCATGTTCCTATCAGTGGTAATAATTATAGATATATAGTTTTCAGTGTGATCAAAGCTGGCAAAATCTGAGCATAAATCAGAATTGAATAAATATTGTCCAATTTACATGTGAATAATCTTTGAATTGGCTTATCAAATGTAAATAAATGATAGCATACAAGAAAGTGAAAATGTAGGAATTCACTCTAGTAAAAAGAAATCAGGAAACAAGAGTAGGCAGAATCATTTTATGGGGTTTTGTGTGTTCATTCATCAATGCCAATGTTACCACCCTCATAGCAGTAGAGAAAATATGAATTTAGTGTCAGATGTAGCAGAACAAAGAAAAAGCTTAAGCAGATAAATAGGTATGTTATGTAAAGCATTACCAATGGTTCTGTTTCTAGTCATGACATCTTGTCTGTGAACTCAAAGTGATACAGAATTTAGCTCTGATATGTTTAAATTATTCTAATTTACTTACCATGAACATTTTCATAGTGACATTTGGAACAGTTTAATAAGAATAAACATCTTTATACAGTGATGTCTCAGGCAATTATTGTAAAGATTCTAAGATTTATATGAAAATTTCATAATTTTAACAATTTGTTATAAGCTTATACTATTTCAATGCCTCTTATAAATTGCTTAACCTTTTGGAAAATATTTTTAAAAGAGAATTACTATGACTGTCTCCACTGTTTCCCCTCTGTGCATTATTACATCCTCAGAACATGCTCTAAGACTGAAACCTAGTTTTCATTAACTTCTCAAATTCACTTTTTCATTTGGTTTAAAAAATAAAAATGAAATTAAAAAAGGAAATAGACTTTTCTAGGAATGTATTTAGAATATTTAATTTTTAAAAATTACTTTAGCTCTATGGAAAACAATAAACTTACTATCTATGACCACACTAAAAAAAGAATGTCATTCAAAGTGAGGTGCTGTTTTTTGTAATATAAAGGCATTATATAGCTAATGTAAGGGGTAAAATCTAGAAATCAGCTCAGACAATATTAGGAAATAAATAATTTAGAAAATATTTCTAAACCCGTATTTTATCTATGAAAACTTACTCAAAATGAGGAAAACTTGAGTTAAGACAGTGAAAGCTTTGAAGCTTTACTGTATTCAAATTGGAAGATAAACAGATATCATGCGTTATGTCTTATTGGATTAGTCTCTAAGAGAGTCATCTTCAGAGAATGAAGGCAAAACACAGCTGTGAATGATACTGCAAATGCCATTCATCAAAAGCTTTTTTGTGTCCTGATTTTAGTGCTGCTTATGAGGTGAATTACTCCTGCTGCATCATCTGTCTCTGTTCTGGATCAAATATTAAAAAAACCCGTTCCAATTTAGCAATATTGTTATAGCTGTTACCCAAAACTGAAACAGCAAACTCCTGGTAATATTTCCTAGAATGTAGGTGAATGAGGCCTTTCTATTTTGAGAGAGACTTGTCTGGGGTTTCTACATGTGGTCTTTTTTTTTGGCTTTCTAATAGTCATTTCACTTGCAATGTTTACCAGTTGTTTAAACAGGACTAGGCATAATAGTTCTATAAATATAATGGATCATGTCTTGAATCCTGCAGAGCAGCTGTGCATTGCTGTATGAGTAATTTACTGCTTAATTACATATATTTCTTTAAACTACTAATTCATACCAGTTTGTTGTAAAGCCTGGAGTGTATTACCAGATGACACTGACTCGAATATGGCAGGGCTTTCTAAAACATTGGGATTCTTTTTCTAGCTGATGTCTTTATTTAGAAAAAAGTAATCCAAAGTTTATTTTAATCTTTCAAGAACCCAAGATACCTGATTATGTGACTTGTTACCTACTGTTCATCTCCAAGTGTGACCTGCTAAAAATACTGTAATGCAATCAAAAGCTGAGACCTAAATTCTGGCAGTTATAGTGTGATTTTTTAATTTTTTTTTTCCTTATGATTGTAATTTATCTGAGTGGAATCATGCTATTAAATTTAAGAAATAGAACTGTCTGGATAACAAGGAAAAAAATCTATTTTAATCACTATCAGTCTGTTTGAATTAAGTGAACAGTGTACAAAAGTTTCCTTATCCCCATAACATATGCACATAGAATATTACCATTGATGGGCTGAAACCTAAGACTTTTCTGTAGCTTGGTTGTTTTCTCAGACTTCCACTGCATTCTTCCAATCTCCCACCCCCTCCCCTTCCTCTGAGGTGAACAACTTAAGGGAAAATTGTCTTCTTTGGGAAGGCTCAGCCAAAACCAAATGTCAAATTAAGTGTTAGTTAAGAGTAGGTAGTTGTCATGTTACTCTGGCATGAAATATTAAAATCCGAAGAATTTTTCTAAAATGGGAAAAATTAGCTTATTTGGAGATTTGTTGAACTGAAAAGAGGTTTGCTTGTGTCTATTATTACATGACTCTTTATGCCAAGAAAATGATTGTGAAGGAGCATTACCTGTGAAGTATATAAAAGCCTGATAAATCATCTGTGTATGTATCTGTATCTGTGTTCCAATAGTCCTTTTGCATCTCAGTGACATCAGAGTGTGGAAAACAGCATTAGTTTGTACTCTTATAGAAAATTTCCCAAAAGAAAAGCAAAATTAGAAAAAGATGTCTGCATTACTTTTCATGCCCCATGGTACTGATCCCTTCTTCCTGTGATGCTCACATCCAATGTGAGGGAATATGTTGCATTAGCAGGTGTTTTTATGTTCTCTTTTATTGATGATGTCATGATTTATAATAGAGATAGCTCACAAAATTTGTTGTTGTTTCCTGGGGTTTGGCTTTGAAATCATGGTTTTGAACTGAGATACAAAACAACTTCCTTTGCTGTTGGAAACAGAAATAAGCTGAAGATTTCCCAGGTGCTCAGATTTTCAGCTCAAAGCCCCTGGGCTTTTAATTGCTGTGCCAACTGGTGATACCTCCAGTTAATTAGTGCATAGCAGAGCTCCTACAGGTGCACCAGGAAATGAGTAGTTTTGTTAAATGAACAAAAACCAAAATATTGTGGGCTGTGACAGTCTTGGACTGTCTTTGAACCTGTATGTGGATCTCTTCTCAGTTTGCTTCCACCTACTCCTGGCCAATAGTTGTCAGATCTTGCCTAAAGGCTGTAGCAACCGTCTTTAGACTTGATGTACTCATTTATTTCGCTATAATCAAAGCCTTCCTCAAATTCTTCTTCTGCTCTGTGACCCTGTTACACACTGGTTTTGTTTCTGCAGGGCAGATATTTTGAAACTGTTATGTATCTCAATCCAGGGGGCCAAAAAAAAAAAAAGAAAAGCAGCATTCACAATTCTTTATAAGCACTGAATCTGTTCTGTAGCAGCTTATTTATTTAAGTCTTATGTGCATTGTGTCTAGTTATTTAAAGCATTGTGAATTAAAAGCCCTGGGCTTTGTTTTGGTTGGAAATATCAGTGTTTCATACCCTTTAATTCTCAAATTTGAAAAAAAAAATTTGACCTTGACCAGGTAGAAAGACAAATAGTTTACTTCTTGCTGAAAAGCCAGCAAAGTCCAGTTTGCTGAATTCAAATTAAAGTGCATCAGGTATGGTTTAATTGATCTTTGCATTCAACTTCCTTGTACCTCATGTGCACTTGCAGATACTTTATTCCCACTATCTATTGTTTTTGTTGTCTCTGTCTTGTTCTGTGTCATTTGCTACACTGAATTTCCACTGTGGGGTTTGGTGCTTTATTTATCCACATACACAGTAATCAGTCCAAAGTGATGTAAGAATTATCATTTTGTGGAAAACTGCGATTTCTATGGAGTTCCAAACTATTCCTGTTGAAAGCCAGTACTGTTGCTTTCAGACAACTTAACACAAGCTTTGTCTTGGAGGTGTATCCAGGACATGTCATTCATCAGAGTAGATAGCTGTAAAATAGTTCACAATTACTTGAAGGTGAAAACAGCATTTTTGTCTCATTAGGAATTTAGAAGAAATGCAGTCAGAGAGACTTTTAAGCCCCAAAAATGCCTGCTGTAAAGATACAGCAGAAATGGGAAAAGGTCTGATCCTCAATTCTTTCTTTTATGCAATTTCAGCTGAATATGAATCCAGATCTTTCAGATAAACCCAGAAGAGCCTCTTACTAAACTGGAACATAAGAGCTGCACTTTCTATCTGCCACAGAAGCTGACAATGTTTATACTGAGTACACACTGAGCAATATAAACACATTAAAGTCTCTTGTAAAGCTGCCTTTTAAATAAGTAGCATTTTCAAAAGTGAACAGAAGTAGGTTTTGGTATGATGTGATAATATATGAGTAAAATAGAAAAAAAAAATGTGGCATACTTAACACTAAAGAAATGAACATTTAATTTAAGATATGATGTACTATAAGAAGAATTTTTGCATATGACCATTTTTTTCTCTGAGCTTGCTGGCTACTCCTAACACGCTTTAGTATTCATTGGCTACTTTTTTTTTTTTTATTTGATGTGATTCAGAAGTTTTCTGAATAGCTGTTATATGTTCTTCAGAATTTTTAAATTGTTGTGATGGTCATAATGACTTATCTATAACATATTGATGGAATTGCTTAACACATTCAGATTATTTGGGCTAAAAGTTGCTTTTGTAACAGTTTTTGTGGAGTTTTTTTCTTTTAAAGAACACTGTTGTGGTTTTCATGGAATTCAGTTGACAGGCATTTGGGAAGAGAGTATTTTCGCTCAAGCTCAAGGAATTTAGGTTTACAAGATATTACACTATTTTTAGCCATACTGAAGTTGTCTGGAAGTTCCACACTTTTAATACCCTCAGATGGTATCCAGGTAACTCTTTAGTAAAGAGTTAATTCTTAAAAAGCTGAAGAAACAGCTGTGTGACAGTAATGAGGAAAAGACATCAATGTCATGTACAAAAGTACAGAAGTACAAAATGTGTGTGAAGTGAGACAACTATAAGAAGCTCATGCAGCTCTAAGACCAGAGGCTGTGAGGTGCTCTATGAGATAAATACAGTGCAGAGATTAACATTGTTATAAAAGCTCTTGTCTGCAACACAAACATTTACTGGAGGAGATAATAAAGGTTAGTTTTGTGGGATATTATTTTTCTTTCCTAAACAACACGGTAAATAATCCTTGGAAAGCGACAAATGCTGAGCACTGGGTGGCTACCTGTGTGCAGCCTTGGCACATGGTCACAGGGAGCAGGAGCCAGCACTTGAAATGATGCACTATGTTTTCAGGAGGATACATTTTTCAGTGTGAAGCTCAAGTATCGATACTGGTAAAATTTTCCTTCTTACCCTGGTGGGAGTAACAAATTCAACTTCTTTGCAAGGAAGCTGCCATCTTCCCAGTCTCAAAATGGTTCTATAGCTTTGCATTTTGAAAGACTTGCTATGAGTCTAACCTCGTAGTTCATTCTTAAAATAAAGGATTAAATATTTCCTAATATCTTATAGATATAGTGGACAATCTGTGTTTCAGTTTAAGTCTACTGGGTAGAAATATCAGGCAAATGTTGATGTGCTGTAAAAATTGATGTCATTGGCCTAAATCTGGGGAAGCTTACCTGACAAAATTTGCTGTATGTGGCAGCCTAGCTATGGGTTATCTGAAGTATGATTCTTGAACTTAGAGTCTTCTGAATCCTGTTTTCACTTTAAAATGTAATTTAAAAATGATTCAGTTTGAATGCTGTTTAATTTTTGTTGTGAATGCACAGCTCATTATAACATGACTGACCAGAGGAATGGTGTTGCAATTGCTTAGTAAAAGTTTTAGTTTCTGTAATATGTTGCTATGTGACTATTTTGCAGATGTCCTAAATTCATGATATGGGCAGACAGGTAATGGGTAGCTTGCCTAATGGCATAATTTTTAAATAACTGCAGTGTTTGTGGGCAAGGGCTGTACCAACCCCAGTCTAAGTGTATGTGATCTGGCAACACAGAGAAACTTGAAGTATAATGCTTGGCTTCCTCTACCTTTGCTTTGGTCAGACCCCAATGGTCCCATTTAAGTCTATACTTGGCTTAGCTCAATAAAAGTGCATAAAAACCTAAGTAACTAACAAAGTCCAGTGTCATGATGATGAGCATCATGAAGACTGGTAATGAGAATTGATTTGTGTTATATTGAACTGTATGTTGTAATAGTATATTGTGCTTGTGTCGTGATTTCAGTATCTTGCAGTGTCACTGTAAATCAAAATACCATGTTAACATCCAATATTTACTAATAAGTAAATTTGGTGTTAAACTTTAAATCTTCCTTGTGCAGAAATTTAAAGGAACCTAGTCAGGGCATTAGGAAAGGCATCGAGACTGTTTTGTACACAAGGGAAGACAACTGCTCAACTTTTCTGTAACCATGTGTTGCAGCAATTCACTTCTGTCTTTTGAGGAATGCCAGGTCATTAATCAGATTAACTCCATTTGCTTTTATATTACCTTAGATTATATGGATTTTTTGTTTTGTTTTGTTTTTTTTAGTTATTTCTCACTGAGATCAAACCCAAACCTTTTTTATGTTTATTGAGTTGCTTTCTAAAATCCAGTGCTGAGCTGGGTTAGGCTACAGGTTAGTCTTCCTGAAACACACTAAGCACTAGTGAAACATCAATGGGGAGGGGGGGGGAACACACGGAAGAAAGAAAAAGGAAAAAAAGAAAATAAACTTGCCAAGTCTGGCCAATCTTTAGGAATTCCTGGGGTTTTTTACTTATGAAACTATTTGTTGGTGACATATATTAGCCACCTGAAACTTTCTGTTCTGTTTTTTTTACTATGGAAGTGTCTATTTCTACTGAGAATACAGATATCTACCATCCCTTTTATTCCTCATGTCACTGAGAAAGGGACAGTGTTATGAAAAGGAAGAATAAGAAATATATTTTCCACTTGCATCATTCTTCTAGGTAAGAGTGCTTTTTTTTTTAGCAAAAGTGGAGAAATACTATGGAGAGAGTGGAAAAGATACTAAACTCTCATGGATGATCATCAGAAATTGTGAGCTCAAATCTCCTATGGCTGACATATTTTGATAGCATTGCTTAGGTTTGAATATGATTGACATACACTTTGAGACAAATGCTGAAATATTTGATTCTGGAATGTAATCTGGAAATTCATACCTAATGAACTCATCTGGATTTACATGACAGTTAAGTCTAAATTAAGTGTTCTCTGGCAGGAGTGGAAGAAGGGTTTATACTCTTATGAAATTAGGGTGCTATCATCTACTTGTGTTTAGAGAGGGGCATTTAAAAATACAGGATCAAGGCAGGGATTAAATCCAACTTATTTTCCACTTTTTGTTTTCCCTTTTAGGATTGCATAAGTATCATTACAAAAGTTATTTTAAGACTGTTTATTCCATTTTTGTTGATTTGTATGCAAGGATAAAAATAATGCAGAACATATGAAATGTTGGTTCTTTTTAAGGCTGTGTCACACTTCAAACAAACAGTAAATTTAACCAATGAATTTTGATTTAAATATAAAGACATAGCCTCATACAAAAGCCAATGCTCATTTTATCCTTGGCATCAAGGCTTTAGGCTCTCACACTGTAAGATGCCATTGAAAGTCCTAAGATTAAATCTTCAATTTGCCAATTGACTGTTTCACAATATGGGGATGGCTTAAACATTTGGCTTTGTGATGGCCATGGAAAGGCTGAGGAATAGACTTCCTTCTCTCCCAGGGGCTGCTGGTGAGGGCTCTGCATGAAAATGGGGCTTCTCTGACTACCATCGTTTCTATTTCTTGCAAGTTGGCATTTGTTATCCAGGCTCTAATTCCAAGGTGCAAGCGCTTCATGCCAGGCTTATGACATTGGAAGGTTTTGTTTTGATTATATTGGAAGAAAGAAGTGATCTTTCCCTTTTTTTTTTGTGATCCAGGAAGCACTAAAATCGGCTGATAAAAATCATTAAACTCATGGTTATAAAAACTATTGTGTTTTCAGAGAAATAGAAGCCAAAGCATGTTCAGTAACTTCACAGAGTGGACTTCCCTCACTGGAAATAATTGCTGTTTCAGTCTAAGATGAAAGAGAATTGTATTGAAATGCTAGATAGTTGTTTGGAAAGCAGGATATGCTCTGTTATTTATATCTTATTTAAGTGATTGGTTATGCAAGATGGTTTGCTGTTTGGCCTGTTGAGGTTTTGATTAGCTGTGTTCTAGCTGTATTCTCAGACTAAAGCTTTTTGTGCTATATACATTTACAAGAACTTGGGAGTAACTGCTTTCTAAACCTCTCTTTCCCTGCAGCTCATACAGAACAGGAATATGTGTGAGTTGATTCCTTCTGTTGCCACCAGCCATGAGTTTGGTTTCTGTTTAGTCACTGCCCCATGTTCTATGTTTTGAGTATGGAACATGTTTTTGTGTGAGGTTGATGAAAACTTTCTGGAAAAAAATATGGCAATTTCAGCCTGTAAATAATCATAACAGTGGTTATTAGTGGTGTTAATTTGCCTTAAAAAGCCTTGCCCTATGTAGCAGAACCCCTACTTCGGTCTTTTCCTTTGTCATCTTGACCCATATCAGGGTAAATCTTGACAACGTGCAGGTTGCATATCCATTCTTATAGAAAAAACAATGGCAGCATAGGCTAAATATTAATCTGTTTGTCATTTGTTAGGCATACTAGTTGCACTTATTTTGCATCAGATGTTCTTCCTCTTCTCTTTTCAAGCGACTTAAATTCCTTTTGTGGCATTCTTTGTAGGAGCTAATATGTCAGTGGACTTTCCTTCTTGTCCTTTATGTATTTCCTTCACAAGATGAATAGTGGTTATTGTCTGTGAACAATTTTGAATAGAGTAGCCTGAACTGCAGATTTTCTGTTCACCCTGGTTTTTTTATTGTAATTCAATTTTTCAACAGAGTTCTGTATTACTAAATATGTGTCATTAAAGGCCTAAGGAGCTGCTTCTAAATGTGAAGGGGTAATTGAAGCTCAGCAAGGTATCTCCAGTCCCAGAGCACTGTTAATTATTGACACTACTAATGGTTCACATGTATGTGTGGATACCAGTCTTGTGAGATCAGCAAAATTCAGGGCTTGTGTTTGGCTGAATAGACAGGAAATAACATAGAATTTGGTTGCTTCTAGTCATTTTCAAGTGGAAAAATTAATAAACATTAGTTCTTATAATGTGTTGTTTTAAACCTGGAGGTACTAATGGATAATATTGTGAGATCTTGTGCTAAACTTAATTTTGTTCTATTCTTGGGACTCAGTTTTTTAGTGAATAAACTGTAAGAGAAGTCCAGAAAGGGAGAAATCCTGAAAACATGGTTGAAATAACAACATTGTACCTTTGAGTTTGTTCAAGTGAATGTGCAAAGTGGTGTCCTTTCTTTGCACAATGGTAATTTAAAAAAAAAGAAAAGAAAAAAAGTGTAAAGTATTCCTGGATAATTAGAAGGGTGGACACAACTTGTGAAGGATGTAATTTGACTGCTATTGTTTAATGTCTTCTGCCTGTGAAACAAATCATAAAATAAAATTTCCTGGGGTATTTGGTGATATTTGTATGATGTAGCACTTCAACTGCATTATGCTCAAGACCCTCTGTGTCTTGCTTCATATGATGATCAGCCAACTGCTTTCAATGTACAGCTGTAAATTCTTGCCAAATTTTTGCAGTATGCTCTAAGAGGCTGTGTTATGAAAAGGGGTGAAATAAAGAATTACTTGTCTTAAAGTTGATGTCACTTTCTTGTTGATAAAATTACTGAAACCATTCCTCCAGCCATTGCAAACTAGCATTATAATATTTGAAATGTGAACTAAAATACAGCAGCAAAAGATTTTTTTGAGTTCAAAGTTGAGCTGCCTTCCTGAGGTGTTGGAAGGATTTTGTAACTCGAGCTGGGAATTGGGTTATAGTCTGTTCATGCAGGGATATGTTCAGCCTGAGAACGGCTTCCCACCCATGACTGATACTGACTTTAGCCTGCCTTGGAAAGTTTCTGTAAGTGCTGTCCCAAATTACTGTTGACTTTGTTTCCTACTGTTTTGTGCCAAACAATTAATACTCAAGTACTCTATTTGCTTGTAGTTCTTTGCAGTGATCCTTCAGTGTTTCTTGGAAGTTTGGGATAAAAAACATCAGTGTAATTGAGTCCCAGATTAGACAGACACCTTTTCAGATGGTACTTAACTCATAGAGCAGAGTCTTATTCTGAGGGAGTGGAACAGCGGTGTGAACAATTACAAGGTCCTGAGCACATGATGTGCAGGTAGTGGCTTCTTTTCTTGTCATTAGATACCCTTTTTGACCTGCCTGCAGTTATTTCCTGCTTTTAAACTATGATAACATTCTTCAGATATTGTTCCAGATGAATAAGAGGGAAAGAAATATTTTTGCCTGAACATCAAATGCCACTGAGATTCACTTACCAGCCCACAGCTATTAAAAAAGAGAAAGGCTGAAAATAAAAATATTGATTCTTAAATTCCTCAAGGTGTTACCTGTGTTCTCTTTCTGTTTTGACTTGCCTTTTTCGTGTTGTGAATAACAGAGCAATCTGTATCATAATAGCACAGCAGAGAAGTTTTGTGATGAGCCAAGCTGCATCACAACACTGTATTTACTCTCCAGAGAACAGCCATGTATCTGAGGTTGTTGGCACAAGAAGGTAACACAGCTAAATCTCTTTCTAAAAGGCTTAACATAATGAAGCTTGTTGGGTCTTCTGAGAGTCTGTTTTCATTGGCAGAACAGAAATACCTTTTTCACAGAGTTTTTGGAGCCAAGTCATTTTGGGTCTTGAGCCTCAAAATCTTAAGCACAGAGTACTGTCTCGGAATTCAGTGACATTTTAATGTGTAAAAGGGAGAGACTGTGCTGCTGGATTTCATGAGGAGTTGTAGTTTTGCTGCTTAATTGTGATTAGATTGAAGATTAGAGAGCATCGGACTTTTTTTGGTGTTGGAGCTGATGTGTGTGTGTTTAATGGGACAAAGAATAAGATAAAGGCATTTTACTCTCTATAAGTATTTAAATCTTAAGATAACAAGTGTCATGGACTAAATGACCAGTGAGGAAAAGAGATTGAAAGCAAAACAAGGAAGGAGAAAACTCTGGAAACTTTGTGGCACTATCACCCGTTATCAGCATAATAGGACATTGCAGGGCTGTTACATGACAAGTTGAGACTAAGAAGGCAAAAATATCAAATAACTCAAGTACTGGGATTTGAGACCAAGTAGGCCTGTGCTCCACTGCCAGCTTTAGGAGCCTGCTTGCCTTGGTGTCACCTAGATACCTTTCCAACCTCAATAATTAATAACTGTGAAGAAGCATCTAGACCACAGATTTACTGAATGTAGCTTAAATTGTACCAGTTTGTCCTAGGAATTGTATACATCAGAAAGAACAACTCTTACTGATTTTGTAGATGAGAGTTGTCTTATATTTTTTTGAGTATGTGAATACATATGAGGCAAGAGCCTTGGAAAAGTGGATATTATGTTTCTGTGCTGTCATCAAGATGCAAATAAAGGAGTTGTCGTAAAGACACTAACTAGTTTTTGAGACAAGATCAGGAGCAGTTAGAAGCCAGGAGGGGTCTGAGGAGTGTTGGGGAACACAATTTCTGCATCTAGTCTAGGGGAAGTGCTGGAATCTTTTGCAAAACCTAAATCATGCAGACCTTGGGAAAGGGAATGGGACCTCATTGAGGTTGCTGTTTCTACTGACACAGGCTATTCTCTAACACAGCATTTCACTTCAGCCACTTCTGCCCAACGTCACGGTGTCTGAAGCCTTAGAATATGAAAGTTCTGCTATTCCCCTTTCCTCGGCATGTAAAGGGGATATTTAATACGATGTTTGATTGTGTTGGCTTAGAGCAGCACACAAGAATTGGCTGTTCTAAAAATGTAGTCTTTTTACACTGAGAACAAAGCATTGGTTACGTTTAACTGGAGAGTAATAATTATGCCATATTTTAAAGCATACCAAAATGACAGTGTGTTCTCAAACTTTCTTGGGACATCAGAAGGTGAGACTGCATCAGTATTAGCCTTTAACTTAGTTTCATGTGTTGTGTGAAACGCTCTCCCCTATAGATCCTTATGCAGCTTTCGGAATAATGGATGGGATTTTCGTTGTGGGTAGTAAGTACTGACTCCAGCCATTGAAGGCAAAATTCTGTTTCATCCATGTTACTTTGGCTTGCCCAGTCTTTGGAAACGTATTAGAATGGAATTACTCTCTATGTCCATTATGGATTACAATTTAAAACATGAACCTGTAGACAGGATCCATCCTTGTTGATAGACTGGAATTGCTTTTAGCTAAGACCAGTTTGGCCTGGCACAAGAAAGGAGCAGGTTGCTGAAGTCCTGGGGAAACTCCATGGAATTCTGTTGGCAATTCAACAGATATCTAGTTTGTTCTAGGTCATTTTAGGGTGAATGTAGCATGTCATTTGTCTGTCTTATGCTTACAGAGGAGGCATTTTTCAAAGGGACTGTAAAACCGAGGGCTTTAGTACCTGCAGTTTATCAAAACTATCTTAACACTGTCAACAGAAGTAAGGTTTTATTTTAATATAATATCTCTGTGGTTTGAACAGCTACTTTCTGATCATCTGTGTTTCCTGTTTGGAAATGTTTTACATATTTCTATTTCTTGAGATAAATGTTTATTGTAATAATGTTGATATGCTAGGCAACTTGCAATAAGCTCATTATTACGTTAATTATTAGTACTTCATTGCAATCAAGGCACTTCTCAGAACAAAATTAATTTTTTTCCTGTTTTCTTCCCCCTACCCAAAATAGCAAATAGCCCATTGGGTAAGAACAGGAGCAAAAGCCGCAGAAAAAGTAAAAAATTTTGATACAACTGAATTTAGAGACTCCAGGATCAATTTAGTGTATGGTGTGCTTTTGTTTCTGATAGTTATCCTATCTATTAAACTGAGGTCCATTTCTCTTGCTGTATTTGATTTTTATATACATTCCAGTAGTGGATTTTTTTCTTGGTAGGAGGGCTTGCTCCTTTAAAACACTCTAAAACGAAAATTCCATGAGATTTCAGGGCATATTCTAATAGAATTGTGGCATGATTGCTCTGAAGTCAATAGAAATAAAGGGGACTATGTATTCACCCTGGTGTTTCTTGGATCATGCAAACACACAGTTTTGTATTTAGTGAAATAACATGTTTGGTCCCACTGTGAAAAATGCAGTGCAACTTCTGTCTCTTAAAACTGGTTTTGGTATTTTGTTATAGAGTGTAATTTGAAATCATCCTTAGAAACCACTTTAGATGAAGGCTCGATATTTTACTGTGTTAGCCAACAGATACAAGAGCTCTACAACAATGAACTTTCTAAGGCCAGCAAGAAAGAAACAAGGGAGCACTGAGAAGATAACATTGCAAAAAAGCACAACAAAGCAATTTTTAGTGAGCAAAAATCAGGAGTATAAGTAGCTGCTGTAGGACTAAGGTTCATTCCTCATTTTCTTCTTCTAAAACTTTAAAAATAAAAGCATTATTTTCTAGAATCTCATTTTTGTTTGATGTATGAAGTCTCCCTTTGCATTTAGTTTTAGATTATTTGATTGCTGTTTGAGCCTGTGCTCTGTGGGAATAATCCCAGCAAAGTACTATAACTATGCTCAGGTTTTGGACTACTGTAGATTGTCAGAGTCTGATTTTGCAAGTGATTTTACAAAGTTGTCATTTCTTCAGGGAATTCTTAATCAGAAAACAAAATATTGCTTGTGTTCCATTCTCATTAACTTCAAAGCTACCACCTGCCTTCTATTGAATTAGTAATGCAATTGCAGATAGATAATGTCTTTATAGAAGGAGGTGATGAAGGATGGCTTACGGCATTACTTTGCTGCTGCAGTAATGAGGGGAATAGAGGTGTGCAGTGGGAAATACCAATTGTTACTGTTCACACAGTGTGTCAGTACTCTGTCTCTGTTAACAAGTACCAGTCTCAGCTCCAGAAATAAGGAAACAGGTAATTGCAGCCTCTGAATTATAGTCTTTGGGGAAGTATTTCTTTCTCTGGGATTCTCTGGTGATTTTTAACACACTAGCTTATATAAGAGCTTTTTCTCTCAGTGGGGGAAGAGCTGCATAGGGTCTGCAGACACTGTTTGGTCATTTCATGAAACTTGAATTACTCTTGCCTCCTCTGCATTTCTTTTGGGACTATTGGAGATAAGCCTGACAAGAATAAAAACAGACAGGGGAAAATGTTTAAAGGCAATATTGATAATATATGGCCCTTATACTTAGGAAAACTGGCATTTAATGAGAGACATTCTTGACACTGATTCCTTGGCATTATTTGTATTTATTTCTTTATCACACCACTGTATTTTCTGCTGGAAGGGAGAAGGGTTGTGTTTTAGAAGTTCAAGTAAGTATTCATTGGAAGGAACCACCTCTGTTCTCTCACCTGTGCTCCTGCTGTTGCCAGGTAGGCAACCAAACAACAAAGCAGAACATGAACAGGGTGTGTTCAGGTATCTGGGTGGTGCACGTGTGTGTTCCTTTGTGCTCTTGCTTCAGGACAGTCTGCACCTATGTATCAGTGTTTCCAAGCTCATCTTGGCCTCTTTTTGAGGCAACAAGCCAATAAAGTTCTTCCCTGACTACTAGGCTGGATTTGCATTGATTCACTTATCCGTCCAAGTCCTAGAGGAAATCATTCTGCTTGACAGAAAGTGTTTGAGAAATGTTGAAAAGTTTCCACGAGTCACTTAGGGCAAGACAAACAGCACTCTGGGATATATTTAATTCTGATCAAAATTAATTAGTCTCTGAATTCTTTTGTTATACAGGTCCCACTGTTAACCCTACTGTGAGTTATTGAAGTGCCTCAGTGACTGTGACACTTTAAAGATAGTATTTAATTACTGTAAGTTATAGTGAAAGTAGTTGTCTTTTTTGGAAGTTTCAATTTTCCTCATGTTGAGTATGTTTTAATTTATAACTAATTTATAACAAAGCCTGTAGCTTTGTTCATTACTCTGCTAGTGTGAAAAATATGAAAGCTGAAACAAGTTGAATGGCAAAACAACTTGTGACGTGCTTATTACAAATACCACTGAACCACAAAACCGGAAAGACAATCCTTCCAAAAATACCTTTGCGCTCTTGATAGTCTTTGCATTTTTCTGGTGTTCTCTATAATCGTTTTCTACTTTGTCACCATCACCCTGTAGGTAATGATATTGAAACTTGATTTTTCTCATGGCTCAAACAGCTTGATTCTCTTCATAGCAGAGGGAAGTAATTCTGTTCCACAGAATTTGTTTTTGAAGACATTAAAGACTGTGTTGTTCAGAAGGTCTTGTTGGGGTAATTACATCCTGCCTCCTGTTTAAATTGAACTTGACCATTCAGGACATTCTCCTGGCCCAGAATACACTCTGCCCAAAGGGAAAATTGGGTTGAAGAGCCAGGGTGGTGAGGCTGCAATCCCTCATGTATGTTTTTTGTTCTGTAGCATAGGCTAATATATTAGTATTCCTCAGCAGTGCTAGCTGTGTGAAATTACATGGCATAAGAGAGTCATTTGATGTGCAATCTGTCTGAGTCTATGGACTCCCATTGCTATGCCACCTGAATATCTTCTGGGATCTGGAAACTTTAAGTAGATTTATGTTTCAGCTATTTTCCTTATCTCTGGCTGTTCTTGCTCTGTATTCCCTATGCCTTACGTTCTGATATGGTCAAGACCTCGACCTCATGGTTGTGGAGTTGAAGGATTTGAATACTTTTTTAAGTCTTCAAATATTGTGGGAGGAAAATAAACTGAAACCCGCCTTTCTTAGCAAGTATGAATGTCTAATTTATCTATGAGCTGCAGATTTAGCACTTGCTGATTTAAGACTCTTATTTTTTTGTAAAATACCATTATTGGTTTTAACTATGCAGACTTTGTATATCAAAAATGGTAAAAGATTGCTAGCAAACAGCCCAGCTGAGAATACAATATGAACCAATATTTACAGTAATTAGTAGTACTTCCAAAACCATTCATGGCCAATCATACCCACCTGAAAAGGTAATAGTTTTACTTGTATTTAGTTAGCTTTGGATGACTTCCCAAATCCCAACTTTATCTTGGTATTTGTCCCATAGGCTGCCCAAAGGCCCTGTATAACACCACAGAAATTACATGATAGTTAATTCAGAATTGATGTTGGAAGCCAGGAATTGCTTTGGAAACTTTATACAGTCTCTAAAGTGGAAAAGATTAACAACATTTTCTTGCACTTCCTTCATTCCTAAATTGGTCACTACAGAGGATACCAATTATGGAAACTTAAAAACCAGAAAACATAGTAGGATACCTACAGAAATGAAACATTACCTGCTTCCTTGGTGTAACAATTACTGTGCAAGCACTTCATAAACATTACTTTACATCTAGAAATAAAACGATCTCTTTTGTAAAGATTATTGGCATTTGTAAATGTATGCAGAAGCACTTTATATTCTGGAGGTATTTACTCTGCCTCTCTTAGCAAGAGTTAATTTACAGTACTTTTGTGATATCTTAAAACATTGAAGCACATGTTCATCTCTGCTGTTTAATCCATGGAAACATTTTAGAGCAGTGTCATTCTGCTGTAGTGTCATCAAACTAAATGAACCAGATTAAGTCTATAAACAGGAAAAGTTTCACTCTTTTGTCCTATTCCCTGTGGTAGCACATGCATACTTCATGCACAGGTATCTAACCTCTCAAAAAGAGATCCCAGACAATTGCTAGCAAATTCCTTAAAGGCATGTGGGGCAACATATATTATATGAGAAAGCTACTGCATTTTAGAAGCTGAGAGGATTTTTTTATACATATATATATATATATATACTAGTGACTCTCTTGAATAACTTCATAGATTTAACTTTGTGTTTTCAGGGACCACCCTGAATTTTCAGTCTGTTTCTTCAGTTGGAAAAAAGTGATATGACTGGAGTTACAGGGACTGATCTTTAAATGCAAAAAACTCAGAAGTATTTCATGAGGTATCTAATTTCAGGAAGAAAAGAGACTGTTACTAGACCTTGTTCATTGCTGTGAATAGAGGAATGGACCTTATAAACAGAGAAATGAGGTTGTTGCCTGGTGTCATTGCTTAGCTGAATTTGTCAGTTCTTTAGTAATTACCTTGATAAAAGTAGAACAGTCTTGTTGACTTTATATTATTTTACAAATGTTTCAAATTAGCTATTAAAACCAGGCCTTGAATTAGTTGCTTTGAAAATTTTGAGTATTGAAACATAAAATACATTATAAGGATATTTTTGTTTTCTACTAGATTGTGTTTTTATGTACTTGGGTGGTCAGTTTAATTTCTGAGATCTGTGACTAAAATGACTTTAGATTAGATCACTAAACTGAGTAAAGTGGCAGCTTTTAATGATGACCAGTGAAAGATGCTTACCACAGAAATGTAAATTTACTAGAAGCCAGCATGTCCCATACAGGAATTTGTGGCCAAGTTAATAGTAAGTGCATAAGTTGTCCTGATGTCTTTTTACTACTTTTCCTTAGCAGAAGTACAGGAATTAATTTTTGGAAATAATTTATCCATTTTAAGTCATTCAAGGTTTTAATGATGGTACTTTTCGTGAATTAACAAAATACACCGGGTCTATAAGAAAAAGATTTTTGTTTATTAAATTAAAGAAACAGTACTCTAATACTACATAGCTTTTTTCTGGCTTTGTATTGGGAAACAGCAGAGCTCAAATAATTGCCTTCTCTTAAACGTAATGTTAATGTTTTCAGTTAATTATATTTGACATGACTATATGTGAAAGAGGTAGCAAGCTTGATTGCTAGTAAAAAGATTGTGAATTTTGTTCAGTTTTGGGGCATTTAAATATCTTACATAATCTCCATTTGTGGAAAGTGACATGATACAAAAAACCTGCATTAAATGTGTATACAACAGGACCTCAACCACATTGTTTTGTGAATTAATGTATGTAGCTTACTGAAGAATAAACCCAACCATGGCATAAATTTTAGTGCCTTCAAAAAAAATCCCCCACTGCACTCTATAAGCTTTCTGAAAAAGCATTTTTAGTAACTTCACTAAATGGTATAGTATTTCTGGAAAATAACTCCTTCTCCATCTCCTTCCAGAGGAGGATACCTCCTTCACTTACTCATGGAAGTTTTTGTTAATAGGAAGAAATAGCTTACTTGGATTTCATAGCTTCTGTTAGTACCTTACTAATGTGTGACCCCTGTGATCCTACATCCTTCCTTTGTTTGTTAGTCTCTTGTTCTTCCTCAAAGTTCTGTCCTAATTGGGTGTCTTCCTTCTAACTGACATTTCCCCTGTTAAATTACCTACAGGTGTGTCATGAGGGGAATATAAATACACTGACAGACTGCCTGTTATTTGATAAATGGCCACTTTGGAACATATGTCTCCAGTAGTACGTTATTCTACTCAAATCATTGAAATGAAAGGTGGCTTGGGCATGAAGTTATTCAAATATCCTGAAGCTACAGGGCATCTATTATGCTCCCACATGAGACAAACGAAGCAGCTAAATTCAGTTCTCAGCCACCTGTAGCCTGCAACACATTTTTTATGTGTGTGTGTAATGTCCATATTCAGGCACTTGCTTAAAGATTTGCTTGTGTTTGTGTTTGTACTTTGTTAGGAACAGTTTGAAATATACATCTGCCTTTAGAATGTAGTATTGCCTGACCTAACAATTATGTATTTTTCTAGAAGTTTTCGAAATATTTCGTATTAAAAAAAAATCCCATGATAAAGTAAAATGGGGACTACAGACTGTATTAAAATATATAGATACTTTTTGTTCCACCTTGGTTAGAGCATTTCTTTATGTTCATTAATATCAAATAAGCCAGTTTTTTTTATTTTATTAAATAATAGCATCAGAAGGCTTAAAAGTGCATGAGGAAAAACAAACAAATCAAATGTAGAAACACTTTCAACTGACTCTGTGCCTGCACATGTCCTATTGCTCAGAGATGTATTTAAAGTCAGAGAAGTTAAAACAGAGCTGAGCTTAGTTTTCTGGAGCTTCTCCAATTGATACTAACCATCCTGGCATTTAAAATTCATTATCTCATGCATTCTCTTTGTATTGCATTACCTGGGTCCCATTTTTAATCACTTAAGCAATGTCTGACAATCTTTTTCAATGTTAAGACTTTTGATTTGGTAATAGTAGTGAGTATATCTGGCACTTTTGGAGTCACAGGCTTTATCAGGGCAACTTAGTTTTGTTTTACTGAGATACTAATGGAGCTTTCTCTTGTTTAAAATAGAATTAGTGCATAAGGGATACTTTGCAAACACAAGATAAATGCATGAAGGAAAGATTCATCTAATTTCTCTGTACACCTTTACAGTTAAATTTACTTAGGTGTTTAAAGAGTTTTTGTTTAAATATATAATTTTGTCAACTACAGAAACATGTTTTACAGTAAAATTTGGGCTGTTTTATATTGCTGGTGACCATGAAGCCTCTTTTCTGATTGGAAGTGACAGGTGATTAACAGAGCACACGTTTTATGCGAGTCCTGGCAAAATTATACGATTAGTAGTGTGTGTGAGCATGAAGAGGTAAGATGCTACGACTGAGGGCAGAAATTATTAACAGATGAAATTATCAGCTGTTTATTCCTTGATGTTACAAACTATTCTACCGTTAGATCTCGGGCTATGGCTCAAAAGCAGCTCTTCACTTCAAATTAGTTAATATGACAAATTAAGATGAAATGTGTGTTAACTAACAAAGATTGCTGACTGTTCTTGAAAGCAATAAGTTTCTTATGTGTCTGCAAACAGATTTCACTTCTGGCTTTCTTCCTTATCTATTCTGCAGCTTCTGGTACTGAAGTACCAAGCCAAAGACATTTGGTTCCCTATAGTAAAAGTTGTTTAAACTGAATGCATTGGATTTTGGAATTTAATAGTTTCTAGTCACTGACAAAAAAGGGGTTTTTTTCTGCATTTTATCTGCGTTTCAGTTATTGGTAATCATGGAAGAATTGCTCTGAAAAGCCCTTGAGCTTTTGTAGTGAAATCTACATGCATTCTATTAAGATACATGCACATAAAGTACTTTTACTTTTTTTTTTTTAGGAAATAATCCCTTAAACTATTAAACCCAGAGAACTGTTCATGATTTTCTCTTTACCCAGAGGTCCTACAAGGAGGATTTACTATTTTGGAATGAAGAGGTCTCTAAGCTACTCCAAATTGGGCCAAAATAATAAATACGCAACATAAACAGGAAAAAAACCCCATGTAGAATGTTCAAAGAGGGAGAACTTCCAAAAAGTTGCACATTTTCTTTATAATTCTATGAAGCAGAAAGCCACAGATGAATCTTCAGAGTCAGGTTATTGCCTGTGGTGCACTTGTTGGTTATTTCAGGATGTAATATCTGATTACAGATAAGAGTCTATGCCAAAACAGGCCTTGCAATAAAAAATAGAGGACAAGATTGCAGATGGGAGAGTGCAATAGTCTGAAATATGGATTGAGTCACCTCTTATCTTACTCCTCTGCTTCAAACTTTCTTTGCAGTGCAGAACTAAGTTGTTGGTAGTTCACAACTAGAACTGTGTCCCTGTAAACTTATGGGGACATCTGATAAGTAATGCATTTCTTTTATTTCTTCCTTTTACCAAAAAAGGAACAAACAAACCCTTTCTACCCACTTTTCATAATGAAAGTTTGCTTTGTGTGACTTTCTTAAGGAAAGTCCCTTTCAAGTAGGATGTGTGTGCAATCATTATGAGTCTTCTCCAAAAGTAGGAATTAACCTTTTTATTTTATTTGCTGCCCTAGACCAGTGGTACTTGGTGTAAGACTCATTGCAGATGTATCTGCAGCTGATTGTGGCTTGCTTCCTTACAACTAGTTGCCAGCCAGCCCAACTAATTAACTCACCCTGCATAATTTGAAGTAAGATCCTTAGCATCTTTTTAATGTCTACCTAATAGGATTTGTGATGTTATTTTACTTACAAAATCCATGCAGACCAGGAGCATAAACTACTCTCCCCGATTCCTCTTTTATTGTAGTAATGCCAAGCAAACAGGAAGACTGGGTTACAATTAAATAACCCTTTTTATTCTATTTTTCCTTTGAACACAATGTCATAGGTTTAATGAATTGAGACCTTACACTTTAAATCTATTTTGGAACATCAAATTCCCATGAGGACAAAACGTCTCTGTGCATTATTACCATGTGGAAAAGATGACCTTCTAATTTTTATTGTTTATAGCATAAGGTAGGATTGGTCTGTATATCTGCCACTGAGAGACATAAATAATACTGTTGCCATTTATCCTGTATTCAGTTACCTCTTGGGAGAAGGAGACAGGAGGAGAAAATAAAGAACATTCAGAAGAACATACCACTGAATCTGAATGTGGTTTAAACACTTAACAGAGGGATAAAAATCATAGATTAAAACCTCAGGTAAATGGACTGTACTGACTCAGTAGAAAAGTGTGTTTATAATTGCCTCTCACTGGGGTCTTCCCTTCCTTCTGTGATATGATGATGGAGAGAGAGGCTGGATGGAAATACAGCAGGACTCTGGTAGCGTGGCAGGTAAATCGGGGCTGCCTTTATTTCTGGAGCATGTCATGGCATTCAGAGATGTTTCCAAAATGCATAATCTGCAGGCTTGATGTCTGTGTCTAGACATAATTAGGATGGAAGAGGGAAGAAAATAGCTTACAGGACATCTGTTAATCCATGGCACGTTCTGTTTAGAGGTCAAGATAATTTTCAGTGCAGTTGGATTATAGGTATAGCATCTTTTAAGAGTAGGGGTCCCTATTCCATGCCAGGTGCTCACACAGACTCTGCTGTGACAGCAGCAGGAGAAAAAGCAGCTTGAGTGGTCAGAAGTGTTAGAGAAGCAGCACATGGCACCAGCAGGTATACTGCTGCTGGCCAGACTTCCAGACTCCCTAAAAGATCACTCACTAAAACTTTTCTTGAAGGCCATGTCTTATTGCATTTTTTTTTTTTTCCCCCCCCTCCCCAGATCCCCAGCTCTGACAGCTCTGACCTTGAATTCCTGACAGGCTTCTGCCTCCTGACATTCGTATGACATTTCCTGAACCTGATATAGCCCTCTATGCTCCAGAAAAAAATCCTTGATGTGACTAAATTCCTGGATCAGCTCCTGTGGTCTATACAGCAGAGAAGGTGCTGGAGGACGTTGGTCCAGGGAAGTTTGTGGTGTTGTCTCTACCTTACATGATGTCAGTCACTCCCATACCAGCTTTCTTCATTACTGTCAGAAGTAAATCTGTTCGCTGTTGTGGAAACAAACACTAAAATACATGAAATCCAGAAAACATCTAGGCATATAAGACTGTTAACATGAGTGCCTGAGTCACACCTCTGATAGCAAAGGTCTCACCTGCCACAGCTTGGGGTTCAACATCAGCCCCAGAGGGTTTTCCTGAGTTACTGATACCATTTTTTTGGGGGACAGAACAACAGAAGTGATTCTTTTATCTAGTGCTATATTTGAGCTTGCAGCTTGGGGTTTTCATGTTCTTTGTCCCTGGTCTAAAGCAAACTGCTGAGGGATTTTAGGCCGGATCCCTCCTGCCCCACACACAAATACCTGTTTGTTGAGTCACTGGCTGTTCTTCAATTAGTCTCAAAGGTGCTTAGTATGGAAATAAATAAATTCCATGGAATATGGTGATTTTGTTGTGGTGTTTTGGGGTCTTTTTGGTTGTGGGTTTGTTTTTTTGTTTTGGGGGGTTTTTTGTTTGTTTGTTTTTGTTTTGTTTGTTTGTTATTTTTTTTCAAAAAAGAACATCTCATCCTCCCCAAAAATATCAAACCCTTTGATTAGTTTTCAGAACAGTGTCTGAGAAGTTTTCATCCATTCATATTATTCAGTCTCCTAGCTCAAATCTGACTGCTTCGCTCCAGTCAGTTACTAATCTAATTCACAATACTGAGAGCTCATGTTTTATGCAATTTAATTGGACTCGGGTGATTTTGACAGGTAAGAATTTGCTCATTGGAGCTTGATACAAGATGAAAGCGACAGACTTCAATTTTGAGTGTAGAAATTTAAAAGGAAACCAAAGCTGAACCAGAACTCTGTGTCTGAGAACATTGGAGCTCTTGGTGTCATGGTGCAAGGAGGGCTGGGAGCTCCAGTGGAATGGGGATGCCCAGAGCTGTGCTCGTTCTACAGATCCTGAGCCCCCATAGGCAAATATCCATGATGGGGGAACACTTCGGGCCCTTCCCTCTGGGAATTAAATGCTGGTGTTGACTTAGCTGGAGGTTTAGGAGTGAGCACTTCTATAAATGGTGCTTCTGTGATTTTACAGCCTGTCATGCTGTGACAGGGCACTATGCAGCATCATTGTATTGTAAGTTGTATGAACTGTTGGAAGTTGCTTTATCATTAAACGTCTGAGATCAATGTATAAACAACCTATACCATTGTATAGTTTGTATAAATATATACATTTATAAATAACCATTAGACTGCTTATGTCAGCCCTTTTTAAACAAGAAAAAAAGATGAAAATAAACATAAATAAACATAATCTGGTGCTTGAAACCAAGATTTAAATATTTCACCCTATCAGCCAGCTGTATGTTGCTGCTTTACTTGCATTGCTGAGACAGACACTGTGATTCTTGTAAACAGAAATGTCTTCTCAAGCAGGTATAATGTTGTTTTTCTTGGGGAAATTTGGCCTGATGGTTGTTGTTTAAGCATCAGAGTTTTATAGTGTCTGTGGATTATGAGGCTGAGTACCTGGAAAGGTGCAACAACAACACTGTCTTTGTTCCTTCTTGAATGTGGTTTAGACTGTAATCCCATATCAGGCAGTGTATGAGCAGCTCTGGCAGCAGTGATCTTGCTTCTTTGGGATCACTAACCAGCAGGCTCAGGGGTTCTCCTTCAGTGATGGCAAGAACACTAATGTATTGCTTTTGATTTTTCTGTCCCCTGATCTCCAAAGATGGCAGAGCTGACAGCACCACTTTTTTTTTTTTTTTTTTTTTTTTAAATTTGCAGTGGGGAAAGGGGCAGAGTGAAGCAGCAGATATTGTAGTTTAAAAGGAAAAGAAGGGAGTAGGAAATTATTAGATGTATTTGAATCCAATTATTGGCTCAAAACCTGAAGCATAAATTTAAGAGCTTGTTAAAAAAAAAAAAAAAGGTAGGGAAAAAGTTAGAAACTTCTTAATGTTCTGAAATTTTGAAGAAAGGATATCCCCACTCTGCACACAGTGGCTCAAATGAAGAGCAGAACATATTGCAGTTTGAAATGTCTCAGGATTGCTGCTTTAATGGTATTAATAATATTTTTAAAGCAGTTCCTCTGTGGACCTCTTAGAGATGAATTGCTGCAAACCTACTCCTTAATTGATTCAGTTAAAAATAACAAATATTTCGTAACTGTGTCACTGTTTTGGTCATTTAATTAGCCTGATGTTTCAATCAGGTCTGTTCTTTAAACAGCATCAGTAACAGTAGGGCTGACACTGACAAGTGACATTTTATTCATTTTTTGCCCTATAATTTGTCAGCATTTATTCAGCTCATTCTGCATATATCTCATGACAATAATGACTTTGAATTTTAATTTAGGGTCACCTTGGAGCTTTAATGAAGGCAAGGCATTGTGCATTACACTTTGGATGCCCTCAAACTCAAGTGAAAAACTAAAGTTTCATCAAAAAAAATTCTTACAAGAAGGTGATGAAAACATAGGGGAAAGCAATAGTTGTCTTTGTGAAATGCAACATGGACTGGTCAGTATCAGATATACTACATCCTGAGAGGGAAAAGATTAGAATAAAGGAAAGAAGAGCAACATAAGTGGAACTTAAATCCTAGTAGTAAAATACATAAATCTCTCACCATACATTTCATGTGGTGAAGGTAACACTCAGTGGAGAAAACTCAAATCTCTCTCCATAAATGGCTAAGTTAGTCTTCATTTTGATTGCTCTCTTAAGCACTGTTTCATAAAAACAAACAAACAAACAAAAAACAAAACAAAACACCAAAAAAATCCCCGCCAAACCAAACAAAAAACACATCAAAAAAGCCCCCCAGAACAAACCACAAAACCCCACCAAATACCCCCTCAGGATGCTTATAGTGTTTGAGGCTCCACACAGACACCTTGCAGTGTCACTGACTGAGGCTTCTGAAGCCATGCAGGTACCTTAAATGTATGATCCAGAATTTGAAAACATTTTTGACTTTCTATCTCTACTTCTGGAGAAAAATCTCATGCTTCAGTATGTAAGTATAGCCTTGATAGGGTCCTGACTTAGTGAAACCTAAACTTTTTATGTCAGGTTTGGTCTTTGTTCTGAATTGCTCACAATTGAATCCAGTAAGGAGAGATAAGAGTCAGGACAATGGGTAGAGGAGGAAATGGCTAACAGTGCCTCATGCTTTTTCATCTAGGGAGGTAAAGTATTTGAGAAAAAATAAACAAAGATACTGATGAATTGTAGTAGTCAATTATGAGCAATTAATAACCTTAAGAAGATAAATACTAAATAAAAAAAAAAATCAAGGCAAGAGAATTATTAGATCTTTCTCTGGAAAGTTGCAGTGCTGGATAAACTACAAAGGTCTGAGTGGCTAATTATTTTGTGAGTAATATTTCAGAAACTAGATGAAATCTTAAGAATATAGCTTTTTCCATTAAGGGAATGTTCCATTGCTTCAGCTTTTACAATGATTTAGTATGGTGTAGAGATTATTGTATTCTGCGATATTCCTCAGCCAGAACTTCTAGATGAACTGTATTACTGAGAATTCGACTCACTGCTGCATTTTCAAACTAAAAAATACCCATCGCAAACTGTGTATTTCTTGGCATCAGACAGACTAGATATCTCAGAGCAAATTTCCTTGCTAAGGCTCATCCTAGAAACAAAACTGAATATCTTTGATGCTTTGTTTGGCTTTTTATTTTTAAGTTTTCTTTTTTTTTTTTCCTCCCAAAATCAGTTCTGCTTTGTCACACTAAAATTGTTGAAGAAAGTTCCAGCAGGAGTCCAAGATGTAGAGGTAATATTCTTTCTTATTAAATTTCTACTTAGAATAAAAAGGAGGTAATAAAATAAGGTTCTAATGTGTGTTACTTTGCTTGGTAGAATAAGGTGACTTTATTGGAGTATATATAGAGAATTTCATTATAAATTTTCCTTTCATATTACATGTCTGCACAATTGTTGTGAGTTGATACGATGAGAGGATAATTCAAGTTGGAAGGGACATGTGGAGGTATCTAGTTCAACTTCCTGCTCAATCCATGGTCAGTCATGAGGTCAGAGCATGTTGCTTTGGGATTTATTAAGCCAGGTGTTGAAAATCTCCATAATGATTCTGGGCACATTGCTCCAGTGTCACATCCTGTCTCTGAAAAAGTTTCTCCTTATATCTAGACTAAACTTCCCATGCTTTAGCTTACTCCTTCATCTCATATCTTCCTTCCATGCAGTGAAGAGTTGGGCTCCACCTCCTTGATACCTTTGATCACTGGTAAATTGCAGTGAGATTCCTCTGAAAGCAGCTCTTCTCTGGGTGGAACAAACCTCAGTCCCTCAGCTCCTCCTTGCAGAGATGAACTTTGTCAGTGTTTGCACCAGTTTTTCTATGTCTCTGTTATTACGGGACCCAAAGCTAGACACAGTGTCTGTTTGTGATCTGTCACATGCTGAATAGAGAAAGGATCATCCTTTCTCTCACTCTGCCAGCTGTACTCCTGTTGTTACACCTGAGGATGCTGCTGAACATGTTTGCTGCCAGGGCACACTGCTGTCTTGTGGCCACATCCTTCTGTTAGAGGTACTTCCAGCCAAAAAGTGCCCAGGAAGGGCTCCTCCTTTCCATGTCTTTGTACTTGTAGTCATTGTATTACAACCGTGGATTTACTTTGGCTTTTGCAAGGAAATATTGCTTAACTTGTATGTAATTTCTCTGTTATGTCAAGGTCTGTGGTACGTCCAGTTTTTACCTTAATTTCCATTTGTTTATATGACATGTAGGATACATCCAAATATCATGTATAATTATTGGGCACTGGTTTGTCTGACCACCAATGAACCTTCACAATGTAGGCTCCCTTTATTGCTCAAGGAAGGAGATGGCATCTTTTGCAAGCAACTCATTTCTTCCTAAAAGAAACAGCAAAAACAAGCAAAGTGAAAGTACCTCTCTTACCTGACTGTAAGAGAGTCTGAGTGCCCTATTTGTACTCAACCCTTATGCTCTAGGTATAAAAGAAAGGGAAGATAAACCCCTCTTCTCTCTCCTGAGTGTTCCTGAGCAGTGAAAGCTTTCACACTGTGAAGACTCCGCTACAGCTTAAGATTGGAGCAAGTCCAGAGGAGGGCCACAAAACTGATAAAGGTACTAGAATACCACCCATATAAAGACAGGCTGAGAAAGTTAGAACAAGGAGTAATGGGTTTAAACTGAAAGAGGGGAAATTTAGGTTAGATATACAGAAGACATTCTTTACTGTAAGAGTGGTGAGGCACTGGAATGAGTTTCCCAGAGAAATTGTGAATACCCAGTCCCTTGAAGTGTTCAGGGCTGGGTTGGCTGCAGCATTGAGCAGCCTGGTCTAGTGAATGGTGTCCCTGTCTATGGTGAGGGTGTTGGAACAAGCTGATCTTTAGCGCCTCTTCCAACCCAAACTGTTCTATGATTCTATGGTAAGATGGCCAAGACTTTTTTGAGAACATTCAGATTTAGTGCCTTTAGTTAGGAGGCTGCTGCTGTGAAGGGACTCCTGGAGCATGTGCAACACAACCTATGAATACACAAGAAGTACTTACAGGAGCAATTCCTGCTTGAAGCACAGTTTCAGGCCATGGCTCAGCTGGCAGGCTGTTTCACTGGGCATTGCCCAGACCTTTCAACTGCTCTGCAGCTATTTAATGAAAATGGAAGGATGATATGTGGAAGTAAAGAAAAAAGTTATTTCCTTTATGTGGAGTCTGATCCAATTTTGCATGAAAATATTAATGTGAGCTTTCTGGAGGGTTCAGTGAGAAGTACAGCCAAGGACAATTTGTGAGGCTAGTCTGTGAAGACTTGAGAATCCTTTAAGAGTAGCCTTGGTTATAGATGAAGAATGCACAAATGTAACAGAAGTAAACACTTACAATTGGCTGCTGTGTTCTCATGAAATGGGGCAGAGAGATAATGTAAGGAAAATAATACAAGTAGGTCAAATTATGTCCTGGTGTAAGTAGGTACAGGTCCACTAGCTTTCCTTGCTTTGTACTGCTTTGAAGTTTGACCTTCCTATGATTTCTCTAAAGAGCAAACAATCCCAAACCTGAAGTTCTATTTATCTGCATTTCAAATTATCTTAATGACTCTTAGATTGCTTTAGTGGTGAAATAAAACACCAAAATTACACTGTGTGTTTCAATTTTCTCCTGCTTTCAGTAGCTTTGTTCTCTGATGAAGTTGTTCCCCTATTTTTCCAAAGTACTTGTAGTAACACATGCAAATCTATCCAAGACTTGCAACCAAGAGTGGAGTCTGCTGTTTGAGCAGCTGCTTCTGCTGCCTGGTTAGGGATTGGTTTTGTTCTACAAGAGATGATGATTGTAGCCAGTATAGTGGTCTGGTTTTTACTGGGGCTCACCCATGTCAGACCCTAATGCAGGTAACATTCATGTATAACACAGTACATGGTTGCCCAAGGGTCTAACTAGTTGCCACTAAGAAGAGAACAGAAGTCTTTGTCCTTTAATTTCACAGTAGCCATTTTTGAAGCTTTTCTTTCTGGAGCAAGTGTGGCTGGGCTGGTTCCTGCCTGGGTTTTTTTACTCATGCTATTTGAAGTTTTCCCATTTGGACCTCTAAATATTTAATCATTTGAACACAGGAAACAAAGACTGGCTGGCTGGTGCTGTAGGAAAGATGGTCTGCACCACAATGAGAGATTCTTTTTCCTGTCTCTGCTCTCAGTCGGGCATAAATCTAAACCCTGAGTAGTTGTGCTTTGAGGGGAGCTCTAGCTCTCTAAAACATCTCAACCAGGTTCTTTAGCTTTCTTTTTCTCTGTGTAACAAACCTCCATTTAAAGTGCTTCCCCTGCAGAATCAGAAACAATATTATCTTCTTTTGTTCCCTGTTCCTCAGCTTCCCAGGGAAAAAAAAGAAAAAGAAAAAAAAGGGACGAGAATATTGCAAAAAACTGTGGCAGTTAACTCTTCTACTTCATAAAACAGGCAAAAGATGAAGGGAAGTTGTAGTATCAGAAAAATACCATGATTAGGTAGCTGAGAGTAGAAACTGAGCTTTAATTTTTCAGTGTTGTGCTCAGAACATTTCCATGTTCATTTTGATTCTCTGCAATTCTTGGAGCATTTTAGTTTTGTGCTGAAATACATTTCCCCCCCCCCTTTTTTTTTTATGTCACACTTGCTCATAAATTCCTCAGTGGACAGAAGGATTTGGATGCATAAATGAATATTCTGTCTTCATTAAACTCAGTGCATAATTTCTATTACCTCTTCTGTATGCTTTTCATGGTAACTTAAATGTAACTATCTAGGGTTGAGCTGGCAGAACATTTTATGAGCAAATCATAAACCCTGAATTTACTGGATTATAAAATCTTCATTCTTTCCTTGGTCATCTCTTAGCTCCAATATCACAGAAACAAAGGAAAATATCTTTTATCAGCCTTGAGTGGTACTGATGCAAAATGTATTTACGCCTGTGAAACTTCCACTATAGAAAACTGATTTCTGATAGGTCAAGTTGCTATGGAATAGTTTATATTTCCAAGGAACAAACAAAAAATGCATATAGGGTGCTGTGACCTGCTTCTCTGTGCTTAACATAAAACTCAGTAAAGTTAAAAATAAACAAAATTGTTGTTCTAAAAGGAAACCAGTCAAATTCAGCTCTGGTGTACCACATGTTTGCACTACTGTAAGCAAGGGTATTTGTTTGAATGTCAGCTGGGGTGTCTGCAGGGTGAACATTGCCACCTAGTGGTTGACAATAGTGCAGAGGGGTAAGAATTGCACACAGTTACTGCGGGTAGGCCAAGCATTTGCTTGTAAAGGTCTGCCCACAGTATGTGGAAGCTTAAATACCTGAAAGCAGAGACCTACTGGGTTTCTGTTTAGCTTCGTACCTAAGTATTGCATTGTACTCACTAAATATCTTCAGGGTGAAAACACAGAACAAAGGAAATGTTAACTTGCAGTTGTGATGAGAACTCCACTTGCCTCAGATTTACTACAGTACCAGAACTGCCACTGTCCATCAGATGTGTAGAGCTGCTCACTGGGCTCTGCAGTAAAGGTGAAAAAGCTTCAGCCAGTGTTCTGCCTGGTGAGAACAGACAACTCATCTGCTGAGGGGCTGGCTGAGCTCAACTCTGCTTATAGAAACACAGGAACAGAATTTGTTTCATTTGTCCTTTGCCAAAACATTGGTTAAAAAACAGCAATTCAAATTTTTAAGTACATTTTTCTATATTTAAAAAAAAAAAAAAAAATTAAAAAAATCAATTCTCTAAGAAGTTTAATTTCTCTTATGCTGACAGTCCCATTCTGTTATTTGTTCCTATCATGAATTGGCTCATCCAAAAGGCACAAAACTGGCTGAGCTTTGAGTGTCTGAAACAGCTCATGTATTTGTGGTTTGACTGGGGCTGGTTTGAGTAGGCAGCAGTCTAGAGAGTAGATTGTTTTTGGTTTTTTGGTTTTTGAATACAAACATCACCTATTATAACTTTGCTCCCTGCTGCTGCCACCAGATTTTGCCTACACCCCTGGAGAGTCTGAAGTCACTGGGACTTCAGTAAATAAGCTAGTAAAGACAGTAGTAAGTACCGGCAATTCTGTCAAGAGGACCAAGCTGGAAGTTGAGTGGAAAAATCTTTCTTTTGTCACAAGTGTGATAAATGGGTCAGAAACTGGGATAAAAATATCTCTATCCACTCTAATGTCTCACTGTTTGTCCCTAAACCAGGAAGAGTAATGCTGAGATTGCAATTGAATCAAGACAGGAAAATGAGGCAAAATATTCATTATGAATACTGAAAACAGTTTTACTTATGAATTTATGTATTTCCATGCTTGGTAGTGTAGTCTTCAGAATATATTATTGTCAGCTTGTGGGTTTTCTGTTCTTATGGATTGATTTTAAATCTTCTTGCATACTGAAAATGCTCCAAACTGCAAATGAGGCTTTTTTGTTCTACAGTAACATATAGCTATTTCCTCTTGAGAAGTCATAGATCTGCCCAAACATCTTCCAGTATATGCACAAGGAAAAGTATCTGGAATTTTGACAATGACATTCTAAGCAATTGTATTTCTATGGTAAAATGAAACTTTAAGTGACTAAAAACACCCAAGGGAATTGATAAATACATAAAAGGGGACTTTTTTTTTTTTTTTTTTTTGCTTTTAAGCAATCATGAAGTTGCTTCATCAAAAGAGCTGATACGACATCAACTTGTTAGTTCTGAGAGGTTTAACTTTCTGAGCTCAAATGTGCTTTGTGGTGAAAAGGACTTTGCAAATAAAATTCAACAGCTTGTAAATGAAGCTTTGTAGCATCTGATGACAGGTTGTTTTTCGGGTGTTAATAGTTGTTGAAGATTTCACTGGCAAAGAAAGATTGACCGCAAACTCGAGATCACTCTCTGTTCTGTATGAAACAGGAGAGGTGAAGCTATTGTGTCCTGAGAGGAGCATCTCAGTGATGGAGAATAAAATGTGACAAAATCAGTATTTTTTTTTTTTTTTAAGCTAACATATATAGTGTTCAAATACTAATTTTCTTCATCTGTTCCACACACCCTCATGTTGTCCACTTCTCCCACCCTCAAACAGAGGAGACTTGCAAGAGGAGATTGGAAGCTTAAGATACTTTTCCTTTTACGTTCAAATGAGACTGTTTAAAATCAAAAGTCTAGCAGCATGCTGATGCAAGCTAATGATCTTTAGAAACCTTGGGTGTTTTTTGAAAACAATCATTTGTAGAGACAAATACCACCAAAAGAAAAAAAAAACATGTAAGGCAGTATATTGAATATTGTGCAAAATTGTTCAGGGAGTCCAGAAGCTAATTTTCTGTCTATATGAGAGAGAAGGCTGAGAAAAACTCTTCAAAGTGCAAGTGATTTTAGTCTAAGATTAAATGAAACTCTAAAGAACCCACCATTCACTCAGACATTGACAATATAGTTCTGACTAGCCTTTTAATGCAATCCTTTCTTCAAAAAGTAACTGCCAAGGCTTTATTATTTTAACATTTCTCAGTGGCCAAGGAAAGAAGTTCCCGTAACTGCTGAAGAGACAGGTAGAAACCTATGAATAACCCTCATTAGTGAAGGAAAGGTTTCTTGAATGTATGAGTCAATAAACTGTTAATCAAAGATGTCATTTGTTCTTCCTGATGGCAAATTCTTTATATAAATGGCAAGTGCAAACAGCAGCAGTGGCTGCAGAAAAATCCAATGTTTAAAGAGTTTGAGGTGATGTATGGTCCGGTAGTACAAGGCTACTTGTATTGAAATTGGCAGTGTGTATTGGCTATTGTAAGTAATTTCTTATTATTAGCTGGGTAATTAAGTATCTGTGATGGAAAATCATCTTTCTTCAGCAAAGAGAAGAGTGACGAGGAAGGTGACTTTTCATATGTATGAAAACAGTGAAACCGTTTCTGATAAAGATGTACCCATGGTAATTCACTACAAGGTACTCAGTTTATGCTTCATTGAGTCCTACAGGACTTGGGCACGTCCTAATTCTTAAGTGGTTGAACTGAATTTTTGCTAGTGAGAGAATGTTCAAAAAGTCATCTTTGTGGTGTCATCTATAATAATTATGATAGTCCACTCCTTTTCACTCTGAGGTCTCAGTGATGTGTACTGATTAGTGGTTCCCAATCTTCTTTCATAGAATGATTTGGGTTGGAAGAGCATCTAATGTTGAAATCTCTATAGTGTCTAGTCTTCACAAAATTTAGGAATTACTAATAACCTTATTAATTGGAATGAATATCGAATATGGTGAGTTGGGAAGTACCCACCAGGATCACGGAGTCCAACTGTTAGCCCTACACAGGATGCCCCAAGCATCACACCATGTGCTTGACAGAGTTGTCCAGACACTTCCAGAACTCTGTCAGGCTTCGTACTGTGACCACTACCCTGGGAAGACTGTTCCAGCACCCAACCACCCTCTGGGTGAAGAACCTGTTCCTAATATCCAACCTTAACCTCCCCTGACTCAGCTTCAGATTATTCCCTCACCTCCAGTCACTGGTCCCCACAGATAAGAGATCAGTGCCTGTCCCTCCTCTTACCCTCACAAGGAAGTTGTACCTGCAGTGAGGTCTCCCCTTAGTCTTTTCTCCAGCTGAACACATTGAGTGCCCTCAGGTGCTCCTCACACAACGTCCCCTAAAGGCCCTTCACCATCCTCATTGCCCTCCTTTGGACACTCTCCAGTTGCTTAATATCTTTCTTATATTGCAGTGCCCAAAGCTGCACCAATATTGCAGGTGAGGCTGTGCCAGAGCAGAGCAGGACAATTCCCTCCCTCGACTGGCTGGTGATGCTGTGCCTGACATCCCCCAGGACACGGTTGGCCCTCCTCGCTATCAGGCCACTGCTGACTCAGATTCAACTTACCTTTGACCAGGACTCCCAGATACATTTCCTAGCACTGTTTTCCAGCACTCATTCACCAGTCTGTCCACACATCTGGGGTTGCTCCTTTAGAGGTGCAGAATCTGGCACTTCCCCTCGTTGAACTTCCTATGGTTGTTGATTTCCCAGTCCTGTAATTTGTCAAGGTCTCTCTGCAGGGCCTCCTCTTATAGCTGATTAACATCCTCTGTTCTTGGTTAAGGAACTCCATGAATTCCATTAGGTAGTATCTGCTGGAGAGGGAAGCAAGCAGGATCTAGCTCTTATTGATCTGTGGATCTGTACCTTGGAATTTTGCCAATGGTATTTAATTGAAAGGAAGACTGAGATAAAATTATAGCCTTTTGAATGCCAATATGTGCTTGCAGCTTTGTTAACCCACTTGTTTTGAATCTCAATGAAGAATTCTTGCGTAACACGCTATTATAAAATAAATGATGCACAAGATGTATTTTGTGAAACTAAATAAGGGATAACAAATTGGACCATATTACTGCTCATATATGGCTTAGCTATCTGAAGTACCAAAAAGTAATGTATCTGAGAAGTGTGCTAATAGCCTTGGCAAGAACAGCATGAATAGAGAGGTTGCAGATGAAACAGAAAAACATACCTGCATAGTCTATGTTCTTGGATATTCTTGTTTACACAAGGGCTAAAAGGGAACATGATAATTGAATATTAAGCCAAATCCTGTCCATCTTTTTTCTTGGAAGAATTTGTCTTGAACAATTGACAGCTTTGGTATCAAGAAGCCTGTCATGGGACAGATCCTTTACGGTGTATTACCTGAACATCAGCTCATTACTAGTCTATTGAAGGGCAACCTCAACTACTCTGTTCCTTTACTTGGTAATTAGGAGACCACCAGATGGCCCTAAATGAAATGATTGGTGTGGCATAAATGCATAAAAAGAAGGGGAGAGGAGGAAATGCAAGGAAATATGGGGCCTTCTTCCTCCTGTTAGTTTTTAGGCCTACTTTGGTTCTTGAGGACAGAGAGTATCAGATACATTTGATCTTAATGGGACAGATAAGCACTATCTTACAGATTTAATGTAGCCAATGAACAAGTCTGACAGCTGGTGTGAATCTTACTCTTTGGCATTAGAAGAGCCAATCCAGGTTAGCAAAAATGGCCTGGAAGAGCTTTTCCCTGGTACCAACCCAGCATATTGACACCAAGACACAATATACAGCTAAAGTAAACAAACTTTCGCGGAGGTTAAATGGACTCCACATACGAATCTATGAGATTTAAAGTGAAAGCTTTTTATTTCACACAGCACACAGCTTATATAGGGTTAGAGGTACATCTTATTGGCTAGAAAGGTCTCACCACAACACTC
>JAWWEV010000001.1:5692065-5704694 GCA_035583235.1 Hafferia zeledoni
AGTGCAGGACCTGACACTTGGCCTTATTGAACTTCATCCCATTGGAATCAGCCCATCTCTCAAGTCTATCCAGATCCTCTGCAGAGCCCTCCTGCCTTCCAGCAGATCGGCACTCCCTCCCAACTTGGTGTCATCAGCAAGTTTGCTGATGATGTACTCAATCTCCTTGTCTAAATCATCAATAAAGATGTTAAACAGGACTGGATCCAACACTGACCCCTGGGGAACACCACTAGTGACCGGCTGCCAGCGGTATAAATTTTGAGGTATAAATTTCTATTACTCTATAATATAGTATGAGCATGAGGTATGAAGTTTGTTTCCTGCAGCCTATATCACCTCTGGCTTTAAGAGCACAGAATGTTATTTACAAGTCTTTACTCCTAATGTTTTATGCTGGAAAATTATCTTGCAGTAATCTTCTTATGATGACACCTCTTTTTCATATGGTATGAAAACAGTCTGCAGGAGGAATAGTTATCTTGAAGTGTTTCTTAAATTTTTGCTTAGATGAATAAATTGTCTTGGGCACTTACTGATCATCAACTGCTTGTGAGTGTTTTGTGGAAATTCTCTTGGCTTAGCAACAGAGAAAAATTCAGTTGCTTTATTTTAAGTGAAAGACAAGTAGACCTTTTTGTTCATGTGGGGTTTTTTTCCTAATCTGAGTATGCCAGCATGGTGGAAGAACATTTGTAAATTTAGTGATTTTACAACAACTGTTTGGAAAAGCTTCACAAGACCAGAGTATGCAGGTATGTGAGACATTTTTCCTGTAACAACCACCAACTAATTAAAATTGCAGTATTTGCTACAGTGTGCTTTTGAAGTTTGTCCACGAAGAAAGGCTGGAGATCCCTATGATGTTCCTAAGGTGGGGACTAATGGCCTCTGTCAGAGGCTTTTTGGGCCCATGGACTGGGGTGGGGGCAGTAAGGCCTTTCAGTGCCCTCAAGGATCTGATGCTGGGTTTCTTCACCTTAGAAAAGAAAGGATTCAGAGGGTTTGTAATTGCTGTCCTTGAGTACCTGAGGGGTATTAGAGAGATGGTGTTGTCAGGCTCCCCTTGGCAGTGCACTGTGAGAGGACAAGAGTAACAGTCATAAGCTGTGAAAATGCAAATTCCAGTGGAAAATAAGAATAGAAGTCAGAGAGGGGAAAGCATATTCACCATGAGAGAAATTTAATACTGCAGCAGATGTCCAGAAGGGCTGTTGAGTCTTCATTCCTGAAAGTATTGAAAACTCAGCTTTGAGAAATTTGCTTTGAAGCTTGTCTTGCTTTGAGCAGAAGCTTAGAGTAGATGATATCCAGAGACCTTTCCTCTAGAATGATCTGTGGTACTAAAAGAGGGCAACTTTCATCTCAAATATCCAGACATGTGGTCGAGCTCCCTGGTATGGAGACAGAGGATATATAAACAGCATGTTCTTTCTTTAAAAAGGGGAAAAAGGTAGAACTGTTAAACGTCTCATTTTGTCCTCATGGGAAGTGAAAGTGTGCTTGAAACCAGGCTTATAGATTGAGAAAACTGTTTCCTACGGCACTATAGCAGCAAAAGAAACTACTGAAATCTCAACTTGCTACTCTCTACCAAAAGCAAGCAGACTTCTGCCTTACCTTTTCAGTGATTGATGCCATCCAGAATAGCAATCTGAACAAAGAAATTGCTTAGATCTTGAGTTTTAACTCATTTTGCAATGTCCCTATTCAGCCATCATCTTCACTACTGGTTATTCTACTCCTTCCCAAATCCCTTAGCAAAACCTAAAAGAAAATAATTCCCCTCAGTATGGCTCATTGCCACCCATCGTTATCCCTGGGATTAATAGCATTTGTGATAGCAGCAATAAATTGGACCATTTCATGTTACCATGGCAGCCAAGTTGAAAGTAGCAATCTTTTCCCCAGGTTGGCTGCAGATATTGTTGCAGGTAGAAGATCTAAACTAATATTGATTAATAATTTTCACCTGTTACACCAAAATATCTTTTCCTAAATTTCTCATTCCCTGTGATAACTACCTAGAATGTAGGAGTATCTCAGTAAAGAATAACTTGAGAGAAGAACTTCCTCTTTGAGTGTATCAGTGATTAAATGAATTTGACATTTTGTCTTGAATGAAGGTGAATTTAAAGTACTACTGTGAAGAACTCTCACAAAGCATATAATTAGAGATTGTCAAAGAAAGCTTTGTAATATTGTTGTTTTAAAAAAATCAGGTTATGTTTTAAATTAAAGCAAAATAAAAACAAATAGAAAAAGCGAAATCAATAAAAAGACTGAATTTGTAATTAAAAGAAAGCTGTCTTTTTTGTTCTTCATGGGCAGTAAAAATCTGAAAAGACATAAAATAAATCTCATAGAATCTTGTACAGACAGTTATAATCTGCCTCTTCTATGCAGGTTCTAATCATCTTTCACAATTTCCACAGAAATTTAGCTCATGCTGTAGTAGCCACTTTCGTGTGAAAAACTAAAACTGCCTAAAAAACTGCCATTTCTGCAACCAAACACATTCAATACTTTCCCTGTGTATTCAACTGAACTAAATGATTATCTGTTTATAAAGAGAAATTTTTGCGGTCATCTGCTGGAAGTGTGAAATACAGAATAGTTTAAAAAATTAAAAATTAAGGTAATAACTTGACAATTGGTAATAACCTGACAATTCTGTCATTTTTTAGTAACTCAGATAGAGAGTCTGACTTTAAACAAGGCCTCCAAGTTAGAAAACACTGAGAGGCCAGAAATGCTTATGATTTTACTTCAATGTGCTATCAGTATGATAGATGTGGTATTTGTATGTGCTAAAGAAATATCATCAACTCCAGCAGCAGGAGGGTGATGGTTTTATTGTCACATTGTGGAAAAAGTGAATTCACTACAGCACAGTCTCTCTGCAGTCCTGAGGTCCTTTCTCCTCCTGTAAGCAGTGTGTCTGATGGCCAATTGTAGCAGTACATACAACATGATGATACAGTGCTTAATCAGAGCTTAAATGGAAACCTCAAATTCTTGATGGTTGTGTGTTCCAAACCTTTGCGTGATGGCTGCTGTTCTACACCTTAGTTCCTAAAAATCCATTGTTTGGTAGAAATCGTTTAATGTTTTGTAGACATTCAGCACTAGTAAAGCAAAAACTTCGGAAAAGACAAGGTATGAGTCAGTTTGCCTTTCTCAGGAATGCAGTCAGGGGTTTTGGTGCTATTTTGCTAATTCTTTTCAGTTTGGCTGTGAGGGTTCCATTCTCATAATGGTTTTTAGCCCAAGTGTAAAGCTGTGTGACTTCTCAGCCTATGTGCTCTCTGAAGCAGGTAGTTGGCAGCTTAGACCATGAGATGTTTATTGTTGCCCTGTCATGAGCGTGGCAAGGCCCAGTCCCACTCTGATCTGCCTTTAGAACAGAATCAAATGCTCGATGTTTATTGTGTGATATTTGCCACAATGCACAAGGCATTCAAGTGAAATCATGTTTCCTTGTCCAACACTGCCTACTCCTTGATATTCTACATTTTCCTAGTCTAAAGACTGGCTTATCAATTGACCTGAATATGTATCTGTGTGTCTGACTCTCTATATATTAAGCTCTATCTTAACACACACACACACATATATATATACACACACATACACTTTTATACATATACTGTTTTGCTCCCTACTCATAAGATTGTTTGAGAGTCTCATTATTCAGATCAGTAGGCAACAGGTTTTAATTTCTGATCTAAGCCTGATCTCACCAAATCTATGCCCCTGGTTTTTGTCCTAGTCCTCTGCCATGGACAATGCTGTTTTTTCTCTGTTGTGATGCCGTGAGAGACCCCATGAAACAGACTCCAAGCCAAGTTAGTGCGGGATAAGATAAAAAGGTAGATTCTTTAATGTCTAGGCTTAGGGCTTTTATGAATACATGCTGACATGCTCCCCATGAACATTGATTTCCATCATTTTTATAAAATTGCCCACCCAATCCCCAGTTCTCACATCTCTCGGTCTAGCCCCATCTTGCTTCTGGTCACATCTCCTTACGATTTGGGTCTGGGGTCAGTGGGACTCTCTGTTCTTCAGCACACAAAGGGCTCTTGGAGGTTTTCCAGTGTTCTTAGACTCAAAGTTGTTGGTTTATGTTTATGTCTTGTGCAGGCCTTCTGATATTCTTTAGCCTTCTACCTTGAAAAGATGTCTAAACACTAAAAGAATTTGAGCTACTGATATGGCAGAGGTTAGGATATGTAAACAATGAACTTTAAGCTGCTAGAAATATTAGCACACCAAATCTACATTTTACTACAGTTACAAGTACTTCTAAAATCTATAAAAATGAAAAATCAAAAGTCAAAAACCCCATAGGCATCAGTTGCATTTGCTGGTTGTGAGCTTAGCCACTTCAACTTGTCAGAGAATCATTGCAGTAGAGATGCATCTCTGGGGACCACCTGACTCAACTCTTTGCTCAAAGCAGAGTCAACTAGTACAAGTTATGCAGGATCACTCAGGCTGTAAGAACACTCCTTCAGAGCTCCTTCACTTGGGACACTCAGAGCCTGTTGGATCAGTTAGTAGACTCAGGTCCTTTTCCTCAATTTTTTTTTCAGGCAGTAAAATCCCATTTTAGGTAATGCATTTTCTTCAGTCCCTAGGTGTATGTATTTGGGAATCTGTAGTGCTCAGATTCTTCACACTTTTCTTCCTCTAATTCACCCTGACAGGGGAGTTTGTAGTGAAACAGAATTCTTCTTCCTGAATCAAAATTAATTTTTTGGAGGAATACAAGGGATGAGTGTGATGGTAGGACCGGAAAGAGGGGTAGCTGGGAAATGGGTGTGGAAGAGGCAGGAGGAGAGGTGCCTGTGAGTAAGATGGGTGTTAACTGCGGCTTGTATTTCTATGGTGAGTGCTTAATGGTCTGCCTGCCCTTTAGACTTATGCACTTCTGATCAAACCTTTGCTAGTTGATAATGGGTGATGTTAACAGTGTTACCTAGGTCTATGTGTAACCCTAAACACTTTTTTATGTTTGCAAAGTTACTGGTGTAAACAAATAGGGTACTGGATGTCTGGCCCTGGATAAACAGCATTAATGGTCCTCATCATACCTGATAGTTTGGCTTTCAATGCTACTCTAATCATAAGAAGTGGTGGAAGGAGGTTCTTATGCTTGCATAAGCTCTGCTGCAGTCATTGCAGTGATATTTTTCAATTGTCACAACTGTTTTTACAAATAACTACAAAATCTTTGCTTGGTATTCAGTCAGTTTCACCTGATTATGTTTGCTTGCAATTATCATATCTCCATCTTTCATCATATATTCTGTAGTATTATTCTCAGGATGTTTATGTTGGTTTAAACAGAAGACAAAAAAACTGCAAAAGGTAACTGGTAGGGTGCCTTCTTCCCTCACACCTCTCTCATAGCAATATGTGAAGAACTTTGATTGCACAGCCCTTTGGTCCTGAATTCATAATTTCCACTCCAGTTGTTTCCATCAGTGTTCCTGGGGTTTGTTTCCCTCTCGTCCTTTTTTTTTTTTTTTTTTTTTTTTTTTTTTTTTTTGTATGAGGATGCTGGGAAACACTCAAGTAGTTTAAGATCCTCAGGGACCTTTTTAACATCAACTCTTTCAAGGCTTAGCTGGAATCTTCCTGTCTGAGATGCAGCTTCCTCATACAGCTGTACTTTTTCCCAGACTGTCTGGCAAATGCTGTCCAGTAAATGTAGGCTGTCTTGCCTATCATGATGCAAATTTACTTTCTTGCTTGTCTTACTAGTATTTTTTTCTGAGAGTGTGACAGTTGTTAGAGTAGAGAAAGATTCCTGTATTTTGAAATGATTTTGTATTAAGTGTCTTAATAGGTTTGGTGTTCCTTTGTTTAAGTCAAAGAAATGCCTCTGCAGTGGGTTTGGATGTCAAATCTTGCCTGGAAACAGTTGCTAAGTGAAACTTACTTTTGTTGATGAATAATTTTGGTTGGAGTGTCTATCAGTAAGAAAATGTGAAGCAGAATTGTAGGTGTGAGGGCAAGCAAGCTGGGAACAGTAGGCTGTGAGTAGTTTGGACTTTTGCGAAGAACCACTTCTATTTGTATTTAAGGCTAACTTTGTCAGAAAGTTACATAGGCTCATCATTGATTCTTTTTAATTTTTTAAGGAGTGGCTCCACTGGCTGTTAGCAGCTTTTGCTCTTATGGTGGCATTATTAGAAGTAGGATTTTGTTATGGGTTTTGTTATGGATTTTTTTTAACAATCTCACCAACTCTCTTGGTTGAGCTCAATTTTCTTTCCTTTATGAGGAAAAATCCTGATAATTTGGCAGGAAAGTGACAGCCACGTGTGTCCTTGGATTTGTGATTAAAAGGAACAACTTAAACTTATGCATTAGGCATAAATAACTCTCATATCATAACAGGACAGAAGAATAATAGGCACATATGGTGTGAGAGTGGAACACAAAGATATCTCTGGGTGATTCTGTCAGAGAACAGGAGAAAGACAGCATGGAGTGAATACAGAAGCATTTGTTAATAGGCCAGTTCTGAAAAAGACTTTTTCTGGCTGCCAAGAACAGAAAATCCCATGATTAACTCAAAGTAGCAGTGAACAACTGAACTGTAAGTGACTTGCTGTAGAGGGTCAGATTTAAGGAGCTTCTGAGGTGGCAGCCTTGACAATAGTCAATACTGGAACTTCCTCATCTGTCGCCTTTGATATGTGGAAACTGAGCTTAATTAGCTCCTGCCAGTGCATGCCAGGTTTTCTTGCCTGACTCCAAAGTTATCCTGAAGACTGCTAGTTGAGAAAGTATGTGATTGCCTTCCCTTAAGAGGCAGCAGCTCTTCGAGTGCAAACACGAATTCTTGAACTCTCCAGGAGTCTTTCTCAAGCACTTCTCCTTCTCTGTGCTAGCATAGTGGTTACAGCAGGTCTGGAATTGTGGTACTTCAGGATGGGAATAGGAGGAAATCTTCAGGATGGATTGCAAAGTCATCATGGCCCCCTTCTCAGAATGTGGGAAAGCAGAGTCTGTCCTCCCACTCATGGCATTTATGTAATCTCTAACCTACCTGTCTTTTCCAAACATATCTCCTTTGTGGTTGGTTCTTAGATATTTGGAGATGAAGCGCCATTGAGATCGATGTTTGTTTCCTTTGGTAGTATATGAGCCTGGGGATTCAGTGATATTGTTCTGTTTGCCTTTTAACTTATGAGGGTGATAATTTGGCCATCTAAAGACCAATTCTCTTTGGAATTATTGTTTTTTTTTTTTAATATCATCTTATGTCCAAGAAGGTTCATTCTTGCTCAGATTTGTAAGCAGTCTAACTTACTGAGACTTGGGGTACGAATGGAGATGATCAGGATTTGGACCATGAAGGAGCATCAGGTCTCTGCCAATGATTTTTTTCAAAATAGTAAAGATCAAAATTACATAATAATGACCTTCTTCTACTGAGAAAACATGCAATTCTATAACGTGCAATCTCTTCATCTGTGACAGAAGGTAACTCATAATATTTATAAGTTTTTGGTCTTTTGGGGATCCTTCAGAGAGAATTTTTTTCACTCAAGATGTTAATAATCTTTAAATAGGTTCTGTGTGACTAAGGGAGGCAGGTTTTATTTGTATATTTTTATTTGTATTTTCAAAACAAATCATTAGTGCAGTGCTGTTGATTTTATGTAGGAGGACCATAGACTTAAACAAGGACAACGTTCATGGGCTCTCACTTTATTCATGCATCACAGATAATGTTATTTTTCTGTGTACTGGCATCAGTGGGAGAGGTTGACTTCTTGTTACAATCATTTCTTAAAAACAGATAATGATTCATTGCGCTGTCTATATGTGCTTTTTGGCCTTTAAGCATCTTTTGAAAATTGGGTTGTAAACTTGTTAATATAGCTCAACTTGACCATTTCCAGCCTTAGGATTTCTATATGTGTCCTTACATGTGATAGAGAGGACAAACTTATCAAGACAACATTTACCTGCACTATTTGCAGGCTATACAGGGTGACATAGTCACATTTCTAGTACATGAAAAAAAAGTACTGGACTCAAAGATTTGTTTTTTATGATGTTGAAAGGCACAGAGAGAAGATAGTCTTTTGTTTGGGGGTTTCTTTTCCTCACAAAACTGGGGCTGCAAGTGTAGAGTCCTCTGTGTATGTGTAGAGGTGAATGGAGCCTCTCCTGTGTGACCCACTGAAATGGGCTATAATGTCTTAATCTTTTAGGATACAGCACAGTATTAGCTATTCTGTGCTCCTTTCTTCTGCTGACTGTTCCTCATTTTCTCCGGTGGTCCCCCAGGCACATTGCATGTTTGCAGTCCTTTCTATTTTCTGATTTTTTTTGGAGTGTCATAGGGGCCTACCAAGTTACAAAGGAAAGAGACTTTTCATTGCAGACAACTCTGTTCTCCCTTCTGAGCATATTTCACAGGCAGATAGAAGGGCAGTGTCTCAGCTTTACAGGAGTAAAAGGCACAGGAGTACAGAATGTCTCACAAACCTATCTGTGAGTACAAGGCTCAGCAACTTTTCTGAGCCTAGAAAATCCTGAGTTAGATCACGTAGCAGCCTTCCAAGCTGCACAGCATAACTATTTTCCTCTTTGTGAGTCTTCCCCTCCCTCATCCCAGTACACGATATGTTGTATTTGACACTTACAAGAGAGAAGATAGTCAGCAAAATCTCACATTTTTTCCTATGTAGACTATTTATGTCTTGAGAAAAAGTCATTAGAACATTCTTATTAAAATAGAATATTATTTAAGTGCAGAGAAGCAAGAAACACACCCATCTTACCCCAAAAGTATGTATTAAGGTCTCTGTGAAGTAAAAATAAAGAAACTGAGAAGTCGACAGAGCTGTTATAATCTATACTATAAATCAGTAAGAATAATTTTTACCATGTGTGTATGAGAGAACGATGTTTAGGTGTCATTCAGTGTGTTTGAGATGTTTGCCATGGTATTTGAAGCAAAAAACATCCTTAGTCAATTTAAAAACAGTCTCACAATCTGTGTATAAAGAGCCCACTGTTAACCTCAGACTGGACTGAGACAGGCACCCTGATGCAAGAGAACCCAAAACACTGAAGAACCAAAGGATATAACACTAGGAAACATTTTCTCACTCTGAAGACTTTGCAGTGAATGCTGCAAGGGAAGAAACATGAGAATACCGAAATTTTCATTGTGCTTTGTGCACTACTAATTCATATGCTGTTCCCTGCCTAGAGGAGAGGCCTTGTGGAAAACCAGGGTATTCAGTGGAAGGTGGTACAGTAAATCCAGAGCTAACCTTGCATGGTGTTCTCTTGCATTCTAGCACTGAGTGACCTGCGTGTCTGACTTTGTGACCATAACAGTCTGACTGTTGCTGTGATTGGGCTGATTTTTGTCTCCCCCTAATGGAAGTGGAATGGTCTGGAAAGTATAAACTGCCTGTTTTGCCTAAGAATAAACAGAATAAGGGTCTTGACTAGTCATGCAACTGTTGGTGGTGCAGCTGAGCAGGTCACTGTGTAAGGCCTGGCTCCTGATGCCCGTTGGGTCCTTTGCTCTGCCATCACCTCTAACAGAGCTAAATCACATGCCAAGGAGCAGAGAGCAGCCTGACAGAGCAGCAGTTTAACTTTCTCATACTTAAGTAATGTCACTCTTTTTCTTTTTTTTTTTTTTTTAATCTTTCTCTACTAAAATGTTTGACTTGACATTAAAAATTAGTTGATTCAAAGTCATCCTAATTTGTTTAACTGATGAACTCACTTAAGATCTGGACTAAATATTAGTACATCACTTACAGGTTTTTTTCAGTGGTGATGGTGGAAGCATATTTCAGCAGCAGAGTATTAGTGAGATTGTTAATTGATATTTGCATGTAATGAACTCACCAGTAGTAGTGCATTAAAGAAGAATATTTGATAGAGAATGTGAAAAAAATTCGATGCCTGCAGAATAATTAATTTAGCAGAAATTGTTGTTAGCAAGACCAAGAGTGCCTTTTTCAAGGATTAGAGTTGTCCTGGAAACACATGGACATTTTGGTTTTGTTTTCAGTACATTGAATTGTGTCTTCAGTGGTGTGTATCTCATGTGAAATCCAGACCTCCAAGGTTAATGTGCAGGGCTTTCTATGATATTGTTATATAAACTTTCAGTAGATACTGCCCTTTATTCTTGAGAATACCCAGGCTTAGAAAATACTATCAATCTGAGAAAAGTCTTTGAGAGGTGCCTGTTTCAGCTACTGCCTCTATAGTGAGAGGAATACAATGCACATGAATGATTTATTGCTAGAATCTGAGTTTATTTGTAATCACTTCAGAATTCAAGGCAGAGAATTGGTTGGTTGGGATTTTTTTGTGGCTTTTTTTTCCCTAGTCTGAATACACAAATAAATTGTTAGCTTGTAAGCTTGAATTTGAGCCAAAAAAGGAATATAGCCTGTGCAAATACCAATTCTGAATTTTATAATCAATTTTGTAATTCATAATTTTCACTGTTGCTGGTTTGCAGCATAAATAGGAGTAATTAAATCAAAATAGTAATAACCAGAATGTTGTACAACTTGTCAAGGAGACCAAATGTAATCTTTATTTTTTTCTGTTACAAAATAGGGGATGGAAATCTTTGCAGAAGTATGCATTTAGTAAGTTTTATGTTTCCCTAGTAAATGAACAGAAGCAAACCAGGAAATATTCTAAGAAATTATCTGTGTCCTTTCGATTGTGTGCTGCTCTTTTAGGTAAGCTATAATTTTGTAGATCAAAGTACATTAAGAGAAGAGGGAGATTTTTCTGACAATTTAAAGCAGAAATTCTGTAAGAGCTTTGACTTCTCATGCTATGAAATGACCCACACCAATCAACTATTAATTGAATATGCATTTTCATACAGAATCTGAACTTACATTCCAAGAGAGACAGTTTGGCTTAAAAAAAAATCTCCTGCTTAATGGTAGATAGGGAGATCTGATCCATTCTCCTATGCTGTGTGGGAACCATAGTATGAGGACATGGAATTCCATATGGTCCATAGAATCATACTATTCAGGCAAAGCTCCTCTCCCAGTAGGATAAAATTCTGAATTTTAGTGCTGTGCTAAAAAAAAAAAAAAAAAAATTCCAATAAAAAAATATATCCAGTGTTCATCTGGATTTCACACAGAATGGATAAATAATGGTACATAGTTCTGCACCAATGACAAGCAATTGCATAAAGTTCTGTGTTGTGCTATGTTATATTTACTGCTCAGAAGTAAAAGAAAACTCACATTGCAAAATCAGTGCATTTCTAGTAATGATTTGAAGAAGTATGGGAAGAAGATCCACTTAAGAGATATGCATTACCCATCATTTACATGCCCAGCAAAGTATGGATTAACTGGCTAATAATTGCTAAGAATTTCGGTAATTTAAAGCAGTGTGTTCATACTTTGTGGAGGAAGATATTAGCATCTTTATTTAGGATTACATCTAATGTTCCCACCTTTATTTAGCTTAATAATGAATAGCTGAATGCAATTGCAGCACAGAAGCAGGGCAGGAAGGAATAATGTGGATGACCTTGCTAATGTGATGAACAGAAGGGTTATGAGGTGATCCCCGCCTGCTGCTGATGTTATTGACAGTAATGTCCAGAAGAGACAGAAGCTGTTATTTGTGCCTCATTTTACAGAGCATTTTATAGACCTACAGTCTAGGTACACGGTTAAGGAAAGCCTTACCAGGCATAAAAGCAGTGTTTGGTTTGTTATTCTCTAAACCCACTGCTATCTAAGAATAAATGATTTAAAGTTTTCAGTCACTTAATTTCTCTTTTCCATGACAAAAGATCTTTTAGTTTAAGATGTCTGCTCTAAAGAAATAACCTGGTTATTTAAGGACAAGGTTATTTTACCAGTTAAATGGGAATATGTAGATGTCTTCCCATTCTGAGCCTTGGTCACGACACCTGACATTTGCTTGGTGAAATATCAGTGGGCTAATGAATGTTATGGTCTCCTGCTTGCTACAGTCACAAAGTTGTACTCTCTCATCCTCTGACAGTCTCCATTTTGTCTTAAGAACCATGGAAAGAGACAATATCAATAATACTTGACCTATCAGCCTTTTTTTGCATGCCTTTGTCCTGTCAGGAATTTAAAAACAGCACTTTCTAGTAGTGTTTGCTGACTGTTTCCAGTGATTATTGGCTGGTTGTCTTATGAGTTCTGATATATAAACCTGTTCTATCCCATCACTGTTGCAGCTTCGCAGTCACAAACAGATCCCAACTGAAATGCTCTGTCCAGCCTTACAGAAAGCATCTTGAGAGGGCTATGAAGGGGATGTGTGTGGGTTAAAGAGAACACGTGCTGCCATTTCAGGCAAATCTGCTTCAGTGCAGGTCATAGAATCATAGAATCGATTGGGTAGGAAAAGGCTTCCGAGATCATCAAGTCCAACCCTTGGTCCAACTCCAGTCCCTTTACCAGATCATGGCACTCAGTACCATGTCCAATCTGCATTTAAAAGTCTCCAGGGATGGTGAATCCACCACCTCTCTGGGCAGGCCATTCCAATGCCTGAGCACTCTCTCTGCAAAGAATTTTTTTCTGATCTCCAACTTCAATTTC
>JAWWEV010000001.1:5704794-5749972 GCA_035583235.1 Hafferia zeledoni
TCAATATCCTTTCTGAACTGAGGGGCCCAGAACTGAACACAACACTCAAGGTGTGGCCTCACCAACGCAGAGTACAGTGGAAGGATCACTTCCCTGGTCCTGCTGGCCACGCTATTTTTGATACAGGACAGGATCCCATTGGTTTTCTTGGCCACCTGGTCCTGAGACCAAGGTAAGTTAGGAAAGGTAAAGGAAAAAATTCTGTTTTGTCATGCTTCCATCCTGAGTGTTTGTCATTTACACGTGTGCTACGTGAGGAACAGAAAACAGCCACAGCTCATCTAGACATCAAGAGCTCATTGGGAAGAGAAAACAACCATGTGTTTGGCTTCCAGGAGGCAAGTAAAATAGCATAGGAGATGTTTTCAAAAAGTAATAGCCACAATCTGGACAAAGTTGTTCCTCTCCAAGCACATGAATATTGGCAGCCTGGAAAGTAGGTATCACTCATCATATATTGACTAATACTATCCAATCACCTCATTATATTTGCTGCAGATTGGACTCCAGGTTTCAGTAAGGCATAATGGTCCTCTTTTTTGATATGTTCTTTATTGCATATAAATGAGAAGCAGAGGCTTTTACAAGTACATTTGCAAAAGAGAGGGTGCATAGTTTTTTGGACTAGAAAGGAAAGTGGTTAAGTAGACCTTGATTGAAGCAGTTGAAATTTGAGGGTTATACAATTCTTTTTTTTTTTCTTTTTCTTTTTTTTTTTTTTTTGCGTGGCATGGAGATGCCTATTTGAAAATACTCTTCAGTACAAAAGGGTAAGTACTTTATGACAAAGCATGTAGTCATCTCATATTATCAAATGCTACAGTACAAACAGATATGATTTTGGTGTGGGTGTTGTGTTTTGATTTGTGGTGTTGTTTGTTTGTTGTTTTTTTTTGTTTTTTTTTTTTTTATTTTATTTGAACACCTACATAGCTTTTCTTGCTGGCAGGGAAGTGCCATCATAAGAGAGTGTCCATCAGCAATGTAGGGACTTCTTACTAGGTGGACATATAGTTTTTTTTGTTATTGCTCATACTGTTTATGCTTGGAATTAAGCTCCTTATGCATATACAGGATACCAAATAACTAGTGCAATAGGAATTAGAGGCCACTAGGTGCCTTCAGGATGAAACCATTGTCTGAAGAAAGCCTTGACAAATAAGTCTCTTGAAAGGCTGGCTAACAATGAGGAAGAAAAAAACAACTAAGTCTCTTGGCAAGATATCTGATGCTTCCAGTAAAGAGCTCTTCTTCATAGAATAGACAGCTTGATTTGTTGTACTTCATGTACTTTTGAATTCTGTATTACTTCATGATTCAGTATAATTGACTTCAACACAAAGTACAGTATTGTTATAAAGTATAAGAATGTTCTGTTATATTTTTGGGGGGGTGGTGGTGATGGTGGTGGATTTTGAGTGACTTTTATTTTTGGGAGAGAAATCCTAACGTATGAATTGTGATCCATTAGAGAGAAAGAGCCTGCACTTGTAAATCAAAGGCTATGTTTAACAGTGGGTACTTTTCCTCTTGAGTTGCAGGCACACTTAGACATTGGAAACACAGTTTTTGTGTTGAGAAATTGCACCTGTACTTGGAGTGTGGCACTTTTACTCAGGCATGGACAGGTCTAGAAAAAAAAGTGGTCCAAATCGAAAGATGTCTTTACCACAAGCTAAAATTGTAAAAGCAAAATACTACACATAAATAACTCCTATTTATTCACTTAGAATGTCCAGCAACATGATGAGAATGCCTTTACTGGAGAATTAAATGAAAATCCAGTCCTTGAAACCTCCTCCACCACTCTCCATCATACCAACATGACCAAAACAGTATAGGTCATAGAATCACAGAATGGCTTGGGTCATCAGAGCCCCATCCGTTGTGGCTTTGATGTGTGGTCTCTTCTGGAAATGTTAATTTAAAATAGCTAAAAAACCATCCTGGGCTGCTGGCATCACCCTTGTGAAAGGAAGCCCTGGGATTAGCTCTTGTCTCCCTTGCAGCTGGGAATAAGGACAGTGAGCCAAGGGTGAGGCTGCCCTGCCAAAATGGGATTTAGTTACCTGTGGACCAGAACCCCTCAAAGGATAGGGAGATAAGGCTAATCTGCTCACTAAGAGAGCAGTAGAAGACTAAACTTGCATTATTCCTCTCAGAGAATGAAAAAGTATATTATTTTTATGCCATCCCGCACAGAAGACAATTGCAGGCAGATGCCTGTCACAGAAGCTGGTCATAATTTCAGTTCCTGACATTAAATCAGGATTCATTCTAAGCCTGTGTAGTATATTTTTTTCTTTATTTAAAGAGAATGGCAAGTTATTTTGCAGTTATTTTCCAGCATCAACTGTTACAAGCTTCTCTGCAGGATTATCTCTGTTTATAGAGAATTTTCTGCTAGGGCATGGCTTGGAAAAAGAAGGCAACTCATATAGTGCTAAACAAACTTAGCAGTCAACATACCCAGAGCCTGGCACCTTGAAATCTGCAAGCATGCTCAGTATTACAGTGTCTTTTACCTCGATATATTCAGTTTTCACAAGATAAAGGCAAAACCCAAAACAATCACCCCTTAAATATTTTTTTATTCTTTTGAATCGATGAATTTTGGAAAATCAAGAAAATAGCGTAAGAGGTCAATGTAGGGGGGAAAAGGGGAAAAAAACCCAACAGAAAAATGGTTCACCTAACATTTTCTATGCAACTTGTCTGATATGTACATATATATATTTGAAAGTTTTTCATTCAAAAGAAAATCATTGCAGTATTGAAGTTGAATATTTAGGAAAATTAATTTGCATAACAGTGAAGGTAGTAAATCTGTTTACTGCTTTGCTCTGTTCCCCTATTGCTTCCCAGGCTCTGAGGTATAGGAAAGAGCACTTCATCTGTAGAAAACAGAAAATGTGGACAGAGTGGTAGATCTGCAGGTTTGCAGAATGGGAAATTTCTCTGCTAAAGGTAACAGTTCCCTTGAAAGGAGCTTAAGGACAAGTGAAGTGCTAGAATAGTGCTTTCATGAAAGTAATGAACAAAGAAGTCAAGGTAAATAAAATGAAAGTAACAGTGATCCTCTGAGCACAAGGAGATAGATTTTTCAGAGGCAGACTGCTGTGTCAGAAAGTCAGCTGCTTTGCCATGAAGGAAGATTGTAAAGAAATATTTCTGTTGAATTCCAGTGCTGTGAGACTACAGCAACTTCCCAACACAATGCTCAGTGTGGGTTGTATTCATCTCTTCCACGTGCTGCCTTCTCTCTGTGGTGATGGGCAGAGGTCTAGGAAAGGGGAACAGGAGCTGAGCTCTGAGAGGTGCATGGAGAGTGTCATGGGTGGGAGTGGAAGGCTTAGACAAAATCTATTAAAGAAGCCCTGCTGTTGAGTCACGAGGTGCAGAAAGGACTCCCTTGCTTTCTAAATCCCTTCCCAAAGAGGAGCCTGGATGCAGCTGAATCCAAGCTCAGCCTCAGACTATGTCAACAGTTGAAATTTAAGGAATTACACAGGTGTGATTGAACCACTTTTGACTCACAAGATTTAAAGATTGGCAAAATGAGAATATTTATCTAAAATTTATGATTTATTATTAAAAATTATCAAAGATCTTAATTAGAAATATGTAATACACAATACAAAAGCTAAAACTACTTGTAGTATAGTAAAAGAGGATAGTGCACTATATTGCAGCAATTATATTAAAGTTAGGAAGAAGAAAATAATTATTAAGGAAAGAGTTGGTGCAACTCACCCAGACCGAGATCTCTTTCTCTCAGCCTGGAGGAGTGTCCTTGGAGGGCATTCCCAGCCAAGGGAGGAATCTCCCCTCATATATCCCAGGAAAGGTTATGTTAGGAAAATCTGACTCTATGAAAGGGGACTGGAGTCTTACAGTATAAAGTGATTGACTGGGAGTCACAGATCTACTACAGGCCAGCAAACCAGTTTATCTGTCAAATCCTGCTGAAAAAAGCAGGATGTGTATTCAAAGTCTGGTGAACCAGGATGATTTTGCCATAATTTAACATCAAGACAGCACCCTGGCATTGAACTTGCATGAAAGCTTTCATGGTGGCTTGCATAGTATGCATTCTCATATTGGATTTTAGGTCATATAAGGGTGGTCTATCCTGCCCCAGAGAAGCACTTTGAAGGTCTCTTCTTATAGGGGTCCTGCTATTGTGTTTGTAGCTTCATCTTCTTCATACAGACCCAGAGGATTTGCAGCATTTCAAAGTCCAGCCTTACAGTGTTCTGTGATGAAAACACTTCTTCCATAAGCACAGCATTTTTTGAAACTACCATTCCAATTTTTCTGATGTTTTTGAATCTATAACGTGAAATTTTTGTTTTATATGATCTAATGGTGTAGGATGTAGCTTGACCTTCATTTTCAATACCTCCTCTTCTGTAATTTTGACAGTTAAAATACACTCACCTTTTCCAGTGACAGGTTTCAATTTCTGGAGTGTAAAGAACAGATGCTCCTACTGACTTGTATTTTGAGTTCTGTGTATTGAGGGAGAAGAGGAAGAGTTTCCTAAAGTGTTTTCTAAAAACACTTTCAGAATTCATCCACTGTCAGTTTTCCCTGTTCCTGCACATTTCAATAGCACTGATGGGTCCCATCCATGAGTTACATCAGGTGTTTTTCCCTGCGTTTGCCATATGTTCTTTGTTTATTACCAGTAATTAAATATAAATTATGAAAACAAGATAGGAATAGGTAAGTGTCCCACCAGAAATCAATGAAGAAATTAAACTTTTATTATTTCATTAAAAATATAACACTTTGTTTTCAAATGGCTTTTCATCCAAGGATTTTAGAGCTTGTCAAGCATAAATGTCTCGTTTCAGAGATGGAATAACTGAAGGTCAGACACATGGCTAAAATCCCATCCACAGAGCACAAGAAAAGTTCTAAAAACCATTAGTTGCTAATTCAGGTGCCCCCTTCCCCACTAAAGGCAATGAGTAGTGCTTAGGAACCTGAACACCTAGAGGAGTGTGGAACACACAAGCATAGATAGTAAATATTTCTTTTTCCCTCGAATATGCCACTTCCATACTTTGGGAGAATATCTGTCTGTATTTGGGACAGCCTGCAAACTTTACTCTTCTGCATCTCTGCTGAGACTATTGGTAAGAATGTCAGCATTAATTGTAATGGAGTTGTGTTTGTGATCTGGATATCTGCCTGCCAGGAAATTAGTTGGAACAACTTGGTCTTTTAGAGATTGAGCTGAGGGAGAAAAACAATCTGTTGGTTTCAATCAGTGCCTAAGTAATACTTTTTGCTTTGTACAAGAATTAGTTTTCCAAAGTCCAGTTTCTGAATTCATTAAGAATAACATTTATGGGTTTCAATGGCAATTTTTCAGAAGCAAAGGCTGTATTTCCACATATCACATACAGGGAAATGTGAGTGCAGGGTAACACAAAATTGAAGAGAAGGCTAATTCTGGAATGTTTCCTTTACAGTTTTCTTAGAGAAAGCAGTTTTCCAGAGACTTGACAGACCTGAAGTCCAAGGGTCTCCAAGATATCCTTTAAGGGGAAACATTATGTCTTGTATTTTATGTTTGGGTTTGTGGTTTGTTTTTTTGTTTGTTTGTTTGTTTGGTTTTTTAATTTTATTTTTTTAATCTACTAAGCTTACATTCTTGAAAACACCTGTGTTTGCAGCTTTGCCACAATGTTTGCTTTTAACTAAGAAAACATTAAGCAGAACTTGGAATATTCTCTTTTCTTCATTTGTTCCCATTTTTGCTTTATTCTTTCCTTCTGTGTATGAGAATGTGCATTTGGAGCTGGGGCTGATTAGCAGGCATTCCACAGATCACCTTCTGTTGTTTTATGAGCCACCAGCAGTTCATGAACTAAAGGCTGAAAAACAATTTAGTGCACTGGGCTGGAGCCCTCTCCCTGTTTAACCATGCAGAGCGGTAGGATGAAATTTTGGCCTGATGTTCAAAACTGGAGTGAAATGGAGAGATTTGACTGATAAGTTCTGCTAGTGTGCCACAAATCCTGTTTTCTTGGCTAGTGGGTAATAGCCAGCTCATTCCCTGCACAACTTGAGGATTTGCTGCATAGGCTGAGGTGCCTACTGGGAGGTGCACTCACATTTCCGTGTGTCCTTGAGGCCATTTCCCTATGTTTTATGCAGCATTTGATCCATTAGTAGTAAGCATTGTTTTAAAATTAATTCCTGATTCATAGACTTGATTATTTGTTGAAAAGTATTTATTGTCTAATTCTCTTTCTTTAAGGCATTCTAGATACTGGTGCAGCTCTTTGGAATTCTCATTATTTTCTTCATGAGCTGTGAATCTTGGATAAATCACCAAGATTCACAAAACTTCCTTAGGGATGGAGATTCTCTGTCATTGCTACTACAATATGCACCTTTATGGCACTATTTTTTGAACTACAAGCACATAAGTGAATTTCCATGGGAGTAATTTCTAATGAAGGTCTATTTTCAATGCACAAATGGGGTGATGGTTTTTCATTGTGTAGTTGGGAGCAGATCACAGTGCTAGTGAAAACAAAAGCAAAACAGGTACCTAAGGGAAATAGCCAAGGTTCAGGAGCTTTCAAGTCTAAGGAAATCCTCAGAAAGGGAAACCTGAGGATCAGAACTGTAAAAGTAGGGACAGGTGGTCTTTCTTGTTAAAACCCTTGGAAGCTGTGGATTTCCTAACATCTGAACTGTAGTTATTATTCTCCTCTGTGCCCAGCATTGTGCAATGCTTTTCTGCTCCAAAACTAGAAATCACTGTTCATTTTAGGTGGAGTAGCCCCCCAATAGAAAGAAAACTGATTGGACTTCCTTGAAAAGAAACCATCTCTTTCAGTTAGTATTGTCCTTTAAAATCATAAAGACAGCCTGGATGAGTAGTCCAGGGAGCAGAAGCTTAGGAAGTTGTCACATACAGCCATGTACCATGTCATTTCTTCTGATCATATAGAGTCAATCCTTGCTGCTACTGTGTTTTGTAAGTGTCATCATCTAGCCAAGATGGAATCAACTGAATATATTTAGACTAGGTTCTGGCTTACTGAACCTTAAACTGACTAGGTCACTAGGAACAGCTGCTTCAAGTATAGTAGTTTCTCTTTTTTGATGTTTTTTCCAGGAGGAAAAATATCAAAATCAATAATTGAATATCAGATAAGTCATCAGTGGGAGGAATACAGATTATATTAATATGAATGCAGTAATGCATGAGAAATATAGTATAATAAAAGTGGTCACAGGTTTATTTTTTCTCTCTCTTTTTTTTTTGTTTTGTTTTTTGTTTGTTTGGGGTTTTTTAATATTTTTTGTTTTCCCTGGGTGTAAGTTCTGTTTTCAGTTCTGCCTGGTAAGATATCAAAGAAGAACCAATCATTTAACCATTTTCATGTCACCATCAGGTGTAAATGTTCCTGACCACATCAGAGATGGGACTGACTCGGACCAAGGGTTTACAGAGCTCTTAGATCATCTTAAACTGATGTTTCTAGGTGCTTCTGCGATTAGAAAAAATACTGTATTGAAACCTGGGTGGATAAAGAATTGTAATTGTGGTTTGATTAGCTGAGATGGATTAAGCTATTCCCACAGATTTATCGGCTTATGCTCAATGAGATGGAAATGAATGTACTAAGCTAAACATCATGAATGAAGAAACTTTTCCTCTCAGTGACCAATATGCTCATCTAAGAGTAATTATGATTTAGTTCTGCAAGATACCAAACAAATAAAGCTTTGAGATCACTGATCACGTTTAAAACTATCGAGTATTGAACCCTTTGTATTCAGAACATGATCTAATGTTTAGAGTTTAACCCACAAGAGAATTGAGTTTAAACTGCTGTTCTTTCATAATTTTACTATAGATATGTACATGAGACACTTCTATCAAAGGAGTAAATCAAATACTTAGAGGCTAATTCTCTCAGCTTTACTGAGATAGCTTGATTTATTGTTCTTGGCTTATACAGATAGCAGTTCTCACCAGTTAACTTATTCTCTCAACAGGTGGTCACATAATTAAACTGGATTTTTATTGCAATGAAAGCATGAAGTTTTTCTTTTTGCCAGGGATCATTCGTATTTTAAATCAGTGTATGAGAGCAGTAAAAGCATGGGGCAGAGGGTAAGGGTGATGGAAGCAGCTTAAGTATGTCGGAGAAAAGTTATATTCCTTGGAGCATCTGACCTCTGCACGTGGACTGTCCTAATTCTTCTACTGTCTGTCACTGAACTCTGTATGTTGGTTCCCTTGGCACCTCGCCCTTGTTTTCCCTTGGCTGAGATGGTGCTTCCATTTTACAGATAAAATCATGTTGTATTACATGTTCCCCTGCAAGTTACAGTGTTGAATAATTGTACATGCAGTAAACATGAAGGAAGGTGGTAAAGAAAGGATCAGTGACTATTGAGATATGCATTGTATATTCATATAAATAACCTCTTAATACATTATGAAGGTTTTATGGAAAAGCTCTCAAGGCAAGTCAGGTCATTTGGGGAAAGGAGAGAAATCTCCACAAGTAAGGTATGTTGTAACCTGAGACAACCGGCCAACACTACACTGGTATACCTTGAGTAGCTTCCTAAAACACCATGTTCATATACCAAAAAATAATGCTAGGTTCATGTTTTCTTATTTTAAAAGTACAGATGGTGCTTTCATATGCTTCTCTTTTCAACAACAGACCGCTTAAAAGCTTATCTGAAGATGCTTGTTTTTCTGAGGAGATGGAGAGATGTTTTATAGGCATGTGGCCAGGTTGTTTCTGAACTGATGATGTTAATTGTGCAGAGAAGTGTTAGTGGCTCTTCAGAGCTGCAGGGGAGGGAACATTTCACTGAGAAAATGTGTATATAGGCCTATTATGTGTGACCTGGTTGTCCTGAATCTGTTTTATGGTCAATGGAGAGAAATAGGCACTTTTTATCCAATTCACCTCATCTGGGGGGAAACAAAGTAGTCTAAAGTGGATCAGATAATTGGGCCCTGAAGTCCTTATTTCTTACTATTGATTATGAAGAGAGTCTGAGGTGACAAGCTCAGCTGCTGGCATCTTCACTGTAGATTTCTAAAGTTAAGTGAAATAAATAGGCTTTGGAATGAAATGGAAAATGAATCTCACTTTGGCAACAAACATATTCCCTCCTCCCCACACCATTCTTGACTTTGATTTTAAAAACTGGGCTGTTTTATGTACTTTCTTATACCATGAGGTACTCAGGACTACCCAGAGGATTAAACCAAGCAAGCTGGGATACCCGTCAGTCTTTCCACTGACATCTGTGCTCCTCTGGCTTTGTATCTTCCTTACAGTCTGTTAGTTTCTTGTATAGCAGGGCTTGGGTTTTTGTTTGGTTTGTTTGTTTATGGTGGTTGTTGTTGGGTGGTTTATTTGTTTAAAAAACCTATTCTTTTAAGTCCTGGGAAAATTTCAAGAATTAAATGCATGTGGAGGTGATAACGTTGCCTCAGTGGTCATTGGCATGACCCTGACCTGTCACAGAATCATGGAATGACCTTAGTCGTGGGCAGGGATACCTTGCACTAGACCAGATTGCTCGGAACCTCACCCAGCCTGATCTTGGACTCTGCCAGGGATGGGGCACCCACAGCTCCTCTGGGCAACCCCAGAGCCTTCACAGCCTCACTCTGTCTTGAAGGCTGCGGACCAGGAAGCATCAAACAGTCCCGACCACAGCTGAAACAGCGTGTGCTGAGGTGCAGATCCGTGTCTGGCATTCCTGACGGCGAGACCTGAAAGAACAGCCACAGCTCTGGGAGTTGTCAGCTCTGACGGGCTGAGCTCACACCTCACCTTCCCCCTTGCTGGACTCTGTGCTCAGCTGCACATGCTTTTTTTAGTCAAACCGGGAAGAATATGCACCACAGAGAGAGAACTTTTGACATGCGAACAGATGTGCACAGGTGGTGCACACGCATGAAATGCAACCGCAGCACCTTTTCCCGCTGAGGAACCAGGGCAGTGCTTTGCTGCCTGTCGGGGGCTGCTCCCTGCTGGCAAGAACGCGGCATAACTTGCTTTTCTGCCTTTCAGGGAGGAGAGCAAAGCCCAAATGAGCTGCAAAACTACATGGGTATTGCTTCTGATTTTTTTTTTTTTTCTTTTGTGCCTTGGAAATTTGAGTGTGTCTTTAGTTGTTATTTTTCTCTAATATAATTTGTGTGGGTTTGCTGCTTTTTTCTTTTTTTTTTTTTTTACAGGTTATGCAGATTGCCAAATATTCAAAGAACAATGCTTAAATCATGTAAAATGCCAAGGCTCAGTTCTTATTTATTGCAAGCTTTTTAACCACTTTAACAATTGTTTTTTCAAAGGGACCCAAAAGACCTGAATTCAGCAATCACATTAAAACTCCAGACTTTCAAATTGCCTGTAGCAGCTTTGGAGAGCTCGACCTGAAATGCATTTCAAAAGCTGGTCAGGATGAAAAGAACACTTTTTTTTTTTGTGTGTGTGTGTGTCTAGAGTTGAAGTCAGCATGCAAAGAAATAATCTAATACACAGCCTTTATTTTGTCTAAGGAAGATGCCTTTCTTGTTCATTTTTCAATTTTTCAATGTAACATTCTCCAGAGCATGATTAAGATGACAGGGAGAGGTAGATGCTCTGGATTTCCTCTGGGCATTAAGTATGACCACTTAACAGAACATGTTCTTTTTGTCTCAAACATGCAAATTGTGTTGCAAATTGTCATATTAATATTGTAGTCACTGTCTCTGCTCTACTGGCTCCCTTTGCCTACATGACCTCTGCTACCTTGAAGAACTTATGCACCACGTGGCATTAGAGGCTTGCATCTCTGCTGTTCAAATTCAGAGGTGCATAGCAAACATGCCAGATGGGTGAGGAGCTCTTTGCTCTGAAAGGTGTAAGGTGTAGTGCGTGTGCTACATCCCTGTGCTGGCTGCTGTGAGTCAACACAGGCAGCTGAGAGCCCCAGGGAGGTGTCAGTGGAGTTTGGTAGCCCTTTGGTAGCCCCAGTGAAGGGAATGGGCATGGGAGAGGGAGCCTGGAGCATCATATTGCTATCTAAATGATTACTTGTAAATCCTAGCTTAGGACTGCCAGCTTATTTCAGGAATTAATCTCATTGTCTTCTGAATAACAGGTACTTTTACGCAGTACAATAATTACCAGCTATCTCCTGGCAATTACTAATTTAAAACTCTGTGGATTATGTGCCATTTGCTGCTGGAGCAGAGATTTGATAACTTGTGAAGCAGGAGCCGGGTATAGGTGAGGTCTGAGACATCCTGTGGCAACTGCAGGGAAAGGGAAACATTTCAAACACGTCGTGTGAGGACCTGCAGGTCGGGTGCCTGAAGGACACTCGCTGTAGCAGGGTGGTTTTATTGGAGGCCACAAAGTCTGTGGTCTCTGGTCCTGCTCCATGCCATTGCACATGCCTGTCATTTGCCACTAAGAGGCACACAATTAGTTTTCAACTGAATCTGTGCCCATGGGCTCATGGGGCAGTTCTGCAAGAGGACTTGCTTTCCCTCCTTTCTACATGGCTATAGAGACAGGGAGCAACAGGGTTCCCTCTGCCTCTTTTCGGGGTTTTGGGGGTGGGGTTTTTTGTTTGTTTGTTTTTGTTTGGTTTGTGGCTTTTTCCTTCTCCCTCCAGTTCTTGAAAGGATGTTTTTCTGCTTCTCTTCCTATATCCCTTATGAGGTGTCTGGGGACCGGAGATGGGGCAGGTGATTCCTTGGCTTTCAGCTTTGCTTCTTTCAAGGCATTAAAACAGAAGTCTATTCCCCTCCCTGACAAAAAAATGTGTTGAGTTATAGCTTGAGTTTCCTGTTGTTAAGGCTGCCTTGCCTTAGTTTTGTGTGTTGCTATCTGTAGCTGTCAGGCTTTGACAACTCAGGATGAAATTTCAAATAGTAATCCAGATTTAATTGCATCAGTGAAAGAGGAGTAAAAAATCTTGCATTACAGTGAAGTACAAACGGATATTTATAATCTGTACCAGTTATCATACTGCATTAACATGCCTTGGTATCGGGCCATGATTTTCATGTTCTGTGCTTAATGATATAACATGTCAAAGGATTTTTATTTTATAACTTCCACTATGCCATTTTTGCTAATATTTTTGTTTCTTCAACTTTACTCAGAATTGTTAATATTCAGGAAAACTATGACATTATTACTTCAGAGTAATTTTGAAAGAGGCTGTATAGCTATTGAACTTCTTTATTTCAGCTTTATGTGTAACAAGCACACGATCAACTCTATCTCTCTGCGCAAAGCAAAGCTGTAAAGTATGTGTATGCAATTGTATATAAGCAAACACGTTACAGATTTTTGCCATTTCCTATGCTTAAAAGATGATTCTTGATCATAGAAAAACTCTGATCTTGCAGAAGTTATGAGAGTTGGCAGGCCTGCAGTGAGAGCAAAGCATGCTGCCAAAACTACTATTAGATTAGTAGCCTTATTTTAAACATGTAATTTAATGTAACAACATGGAAACTCTTTCTGGATTATTTATGTGTTGAAATCCAAATGCACTAAAATGGTGTCTTGCTTCTCTCTTTTAGGACAAATAATTTTGTGTCAGCATGTAACTCATTTCTAATATCACTCAAGTATTACAAAGATGATTTTCAAAACAAACATGACCTAGTGTGGCAATTTACTGGTTTATATCATTCTGAACCATTGAGCAAATGGTGAAAATTAAAAAAGCAATCTTTACCTAAGAATGATTATTTAAAGCTAAGCTATTAATAAAATCCTCTGGCAGGTGGAGGCACTTAGTAATATCAATTAGTTCTCTCTTTAGATATGAAGTATTCATTTTATAAATTTATTTATTCTCTATATAAAGTTTGTTGCCTCTTGAAAAATTGCTTGTTATTGGGAATACATCATGCTATTCATTTAGAAGAATATTCCGTAGATGTCATGGACATGCTTTCAACAGCTTGAGGAAAAAAAGAACAAGTGGTTATGTTTTGCAAACATGAAGATGAATCTGAGTGTTGGATTAAGAAAAAGAATAAGAGATGGCTTTGTGGAAGTCTTGCGCTCAGGTACTGTGTTTGCTGTGTGGAGATGGCAGGTTATCATAAGCACTGCTAGTAACTTATGTAGCTTTTTTTTCCTATAATGCCATATTTCTTACTTATCTTTCACTGTTAAAGCTTTTGAGAACTCAAAGGTAATTTGTTTCAGGCTAATACAGAACAGTCACCAAGAGCAAAGGTAGAATTCTGTTGTAAGGGTTTAATTTGTCATTCAGAGTGCTCAGCCGATGATCTGTATGAAAATTGTGCAGCAGAATAAATAACAGTAACTGTGAATCACAGCAGCACGGGGATGTTAAAGTCAAATATGTGGGGGTTTTCCCCCTAGGCATTTAAAATGTCCTCATGTTCTCAGTGCTGGTATAGAGATGAGTGATCTGATTACATGTTCCTTTGGGGTGCAGAGTGCAAGGAGGGAGGCAGACACCTGCATGCTCTCTGAAAAGAGGCAGTCAGGTAGCTCACCAGGTATTTTAAATAGCTCCAGCAGGGCTGAAATTTGAAAGCTGATGTCTACTCAGATCTAAGGAAGATCTCTTGTAAGAAAAGTAGATATTTACTCAGTCTGAGACAAACCAAAGGAAAGTTTTGGAAAAAAAAATTGACTTACTGTTTATAAAACTAGTGTCAAATAAAAGTAATGGGAATGGGATGGTATTATTATGATCTGCTTCTAGTAAATGCTAACTGGCAGAGAAAATGGTGGTGGTTTTCTTGCTTACTACAGTTTTGTGACAAGGATTGTGCTGGGGTTTTTGTTACTTTTTTGTTTTCCTTGAGGAAACAGTAATACACCTCCCAAATTAACTGCTAGTTAAGTATAAAAAGATTAGATTGCACCTAATCTCTGAAAAAAACTAAAACTGGCTTTCCTTCAGACAGGTCAACTATTTTTTTAATATATTGTATATTTTTGTTCAACTTGTAAACAACAAGAAAAATGTAGTGTTCTCCAGTGGAAGTGATTTTGCATCTGGAGTCAACTGGGTAGTTGGAGGGAGCTTAGAAAAGGAAATTATAGCCAGTTCCAACTCAGGCAAGAGGGGAAGCAGGATCTGAAAACATGTGGAAACAACAAAAAAATGCAATAAGATAACAGAAAATGGAAAAAAAATCCATATCTGTTGATCAGCCAAAGGACATAGGGAAGATGCACTCAATTGGATTACATTTTGCAGGGTAACATGTTTCATACACATGCTTGGCTTGAGGTTTTTCTTGTGGTTGATGGCAGATTGTGTTATAGAAAGATTAGTGAAAGTGGCTTTTTTTTTCTTTTCCTTTTTTATTTTTTTAATTCTTTTTTTGTTTGCTATTTTCTGTTCTTCACTTGGCCTGTTGAAGTCCACAACTGTGAATATATATTTCATAGTGCAGTGGTGGGGATAATGGCACAATTGTCAGTGTAGACCTTGAGACTGTACCAAACTCAAAGATGCTGTTTACTAATCATGTCCCTGTGCTTGCTTTCCCTTTGCTTCTGAAAATGCTCATTCCTACTGATCTGAAGGAGGAGAAGATGAATGGGGAGGAGAGTTCTCTTAGTACTCTTCCCAGGCTATGCTATGTGGATAAGGAGTTCCTTTTACTCCTGTATCTGTACAGCCTTTGTCCAGGTATCTCAACTAGGAAAGTTTAGTCTTTCTTTGTGTGTATTCCTTTTGGAGTGTGTAATCTGCACAGAGTCCTCTGTATTTCTGACTTGTAATTCAGCATCACACATATATTACCATTATTTTTGTAAAAGCCTCTACTTATGAAGAAGTTATTCTTGCTGTGTCTCAAGTTACTGCAAGGAATGGCTTATGTCTTCCTTGCAGCAACTTCCTTATTTCCTCTCATCCACTGCATGATCGTGGTAAATGCTGTGAAAGTTTTAGAAAATGGTGGTCAGTTACTTCCCTTCTCCATTCTTGCTATGCAGGGTAGGCTGCAATGGCAAATGGTGGGATTTCACTGTGAGAGGGAGTGCACAGAGAAAAAAATCATGTTTGAAGTCCCTAGGTTTTGTGTATTGTACTCCATACAATGGGAATCCCCTGAATTAATGCATCTTTTTTGAGTGTCCTAATGGAGGCTTCCTTAAAAGCGCAGCTGCTGTAATGCCTTGCTGTCCCGAGATGGCCATGGAAGGTAAAGCAAAAGGACGTTGCCTGGAAGGATCCTTTAGGTTTCCTTGAGTGATCTTTCAGGCACTGAGGCTTAAGAATCTGGAAAAAAACCCGCAACCCTCCAAAAGGGAATTCCTAATAGGTTATCTGAGTGCTGCATCTCGCATGGGAAATACGAGTTCCTAGGTAGCTGTGTCTCATGCTGAGGCTTCCTGGCTGCTTGCTGGCCTCAAGGGCTGGCCATCAGCCCTGGGGAGAAGTGGAAACTGGCTCAACTGTGCTTCTTCCTGATGGTGGTGGAGCAGGAGGAAGGCCACCGCACTGCATGGCAGCTTCAAAGATGGTACAAAGCAGAGGAGCTCACCCATAGCTGAGCCGTGATGAGAATCACATTCCTCATCCACAGCCTCCTGCTGCTCTCCCTGTAGGGCTTCCTTGTGAGGGAAGAAAGGGAGATTTCAAAGGTTTAAATGCTGTTGAGTTAAACTTGGGATTTCATTAGCCTGGAGTGAGTCTCTGTAAGGAAGCAGAAGAGCTCTCCCTCTTCTGCTTTCCGCCTCTCATGTACATGTTTGAGTTGTACTTTTTTGTTTTAACACCTGGAAAATGGCATAGTGTTTTACTTAAATATTTACTCCTTCAGGACAGCACACTTGCTGGTATGGTAAGAAGCTTTTAGCCATAAGTTACATGTATATGCTGTCAGACTAAAATGCAGTGCTGTGATTTAAAAGGGAATTTCAAAGCCCTGTTGAGACTGCCTCTCAATATGCTTTCTGTGTTGTTGGGCACTTTAAAGAGAGTTAGCAGAACAGGGATGTTGTGAAAGAGAAGCATCAAAATATTTGCCTTGGGAAGAAATGAAAATATCCATTTTCTTTCAAACGGTAAGTAATTCTTATAGATCCATGCAAATTGTTAATGACAATTGCAACATCACTATTGTTTTAGTTGTGCTTTGTTCTGGAAAGGCTTCCTCTTTCCAATTTTTACCTAGTAATATTTTGAGAGATGCATATATGAATGAGATTAGTGTACTTCTCACCCTTACAAGAAGTCAGAAAGCCTGATCTCCCTAACCTTCCCTTTTCACTTATATTTGAAATGAGAGAATGATCCTTCATCTGTCCACTTGCATTGAGAGCTCAGATCCTGAACAGTGGGTTCTGAATTTGTGGACTGGACAAGTATGGTCCTTTGCCCTTGGTTGCACCCTGGAAGGTGCAAGTGGAATTTTTGAGTTCTTATGTCAACCTAGTGAGACATTTCAGACTTTTCCCCCATGGCACAGGAATATATATAAAAACTGTTTAGGTTTATAAGTGAAGCATTGATCATAATGTCATCGATAGATCTGGCTGCTATCCCTGTGTTGGCCACTGGTTTTATATTTTATTGGGCAAGCTGCTTAACACATCATTTCTTCACCCATGAAACGGAAGCAATACCTTTGGGGACAACAATGAGGTCTTTAGATGAAAGGAGACATTAAAGGGCAAAGTGGTGCTATACCATGATAATAATTCTTTTCCTAAGAAGGTGCACTTTTCAGTTTTAACATAGCTTGGTAATGATTAATTGAGTTGTATGGATTAAATTTGCAGTGAGAGTTATGAGATACTTTCCTGAAGAATAATACATTTTAAATGTTATGTGAGATTTAAGAATTAAATTTTTATCTTGTATTTCAAAGAATATTAAATGACCTTCAGACCCAGCCAGTCAGTGCTTTGAATATGTTAATGAAATCACTTTGCTGGCAAGATGTTTTGTTTGGTAATGAAACACAAAACTGCTGACCATGTTGAGCTGCTGATGTTTGTCTGTCTAATACAGTAATATTCATCAATGCACTGTGTGCAGGCAAAGTTCAGATATGAATATAGATGACTAGGATTTTCTGGGAGCTCATGTAATTGTGTCTTTTGGGTTTTGATCTTTGTAGCCAGCTGATGACCTTTATTTTACACCGATAATGAAAGAAAGCGGCATTACTTTATCACTTACATCCATGAATACAAAAATAATTGAGTTCTCATCACTAATTATTTTAGCAAATTAGAAAGTCCCATTTAGCCCACATCTTGTCAGCTGTACTTGTACTGAGTAGTGTTTTCAAAGTATTTTGAGAATGTTTGCTGCTTAGTGCAGCACTCAGTGAGGATATCAGTCTGACCTTAATGTATTCAATGTGTTTCAGTCTGGTTTTGGGTTTGTTTTGTGGATTTCTTTTTTCTCGTTTGGTTGGTGCTGTCATTTTCATTAGACTGAATATAGAGCAATATAGGTAAATTTTCAGGTTGAATTATGGATGTTACAGTTAAGTTGGTAAGAAAGAGCAAAATGTATCTGCATAAGCAGTGTTGGAGTTATTAAAAAAAACCCTGAAAATCCAGACCTTGGAAAGATTCAATTAAATTTTGGAAAATCCAGGTTTCTTTTTTATCTTGTGCCTTTACTACTGTAAATCTTATTAAGTAATATTGTAATCCTGTAAATTATCACAAATCTGGATTTATTTCAAAAGAGTAGAGGTTTAAAGTTGCAGTTTTTCTGGAAAGCTTTCCTCCCACAGTTTATTCTGTCTGTACTATCTACCTTGTACAGCATTTATAATTTGGCACCTCAGCTCAAAAATGAAAAAAGTATTTAATTTAATTTATGAAAGCTTGTGAAAGATGCCCAGAGCATTAGTAGAGAAGTTTGATATAGTTATTGAAATTCTGAATGACCTTTCTTCAGAGCTGAAATTTTCCATTTAAGTACTTTATGCCAAAAACTGTCGAACCTGAAGATTTTACTTTTAGTTTTGGAACAATTTTAGAGCTGAAAAGTGTTCATCAGTTCTGCTGGTCCGGTATCCAAATATAATTGGGAACATATAATCCAGTTTCTCTTTCCTGTGACACATAATGAGGGAGGAGTGGGGAGTACGGGCAGGAGGCTGGGAGCAGAGGAGGGAAGCAGATGAGCACATCACAGGGTGATTGTTATACCAAAGAGAGAAAAAGAGAGGAAAAAAAACCATATTCCTCATTATTCAGTACATTTCCTGTGAGTTTTACCATATCATTGTCCCAAGTTTCCCATAAAGTTGAACAATGGGTGAAAGTATTAATCAGTTTCATAGAAATTTATTTTGGCTGTTGCCTGTTACGTCCCTCTCACACGTCTCAGGAGAGGCTTGGGCACATGAGGCACATGTTCACCTCTGTGTCTGAACCATATGAAGTTGCTGACAGCTTATAGTAAATGCCTAGGCTTCCAAAATTCTTTAACATTCCCTCTAATTAAGTTAATTTTAAAGACTTGGAGATGAGGTCACATACATGGCATTAAGATGCTCGTGAGGATCGTCCTGCTATAGCAGGAACTTTGCTGTGATCCTCCAAGAGCTGAACCTACAGCCAGACCATGAAATCCATTTCCACAGGAAAAATACAGAAGGTGTATATTTTTCAAGGATGCCACAGGCTGTAATGCCAAGGGCATCTCGCTGTGATAAATGCCTCTGGAAGAATGTTTTGAGCCTTTGAATATACTCTGATCCTTTCAAGACTTTTGATGTCTAGAAGGAAATTTTTGAAATCCTTTCAAAAGAGATAGAGAGGCTTGTATTCAATGGCCTCTTTGAGAATTTAAAAGAAAGTTCAATTTTGGAGACATACGTAGTGAGAGATACTTTCAAGAATAGTATTTTGGGAGGTTGTTCATTGTAATTTTTTAATTCAATTGCTTGATTGTGTAAGCCCAGTTTCTAAGAAAAAGTTCTGTTCAGTGGATTTTTACACTTTGGATAGGGGAAAGCTTACATTGCTGGTTAGTCTTTTCTGGCAGATTTTGTTGACTTTAATACTAGATGGACTAATACAGAGCAGATCTGCAGAGGTAGATGATGTGGTCATAGGCTATGTGTAATGTTGATGAGTTTCAGTATTAACTAGGTAGATATTCAACTGGCTAATCTTGGTGGTACCAAGGCATTTTCTAGGACAGCTTTATGATCTCAGTGATCTGGGCTAGCAGATTTACCCTGGGAAACTGTCTCTCTTAGGTCTGATTCATTTGCTGCACTCTTTTGCCCTGGTGTGATTACACACATCCCATTTTTTAATTCCTTCCATGTTTGTGTTGTTTCAAGTTGTGTGTAAAGGAGCATTTCAGACCTGGAGATGGTCAATTCCCCTTGTTTCCTTTTCTTGCTTTTTTAATTAGTTTTTAAATAAACATGACTTTGTGATTAACTGCATTTGGGGAAAAACTGTTTTGCTAATGAAAGTATAAACTGAGAAGCAGGGGATGTATATTTTTGCTCCATTTTGGTTGGTGTGAAGGGACCTTCAACGTGCAGGTGAATGTAGCTCGTTTCTGTGTTACAGCAACTTTTAGATGCTAGTTTCCCAAATATTCCAGTAGAAAAAAACAAACCAAACAAAAAACCCCAAAGATATAACTGTTATTGATTTGCAAAGTACCTTGGTGAGAGCTTTTCTCTTTATCAGAAAGTGCTGTGAAATCAGTGTCTTAGCAGGTGATGCCACTTTTCAGTGTTTTATCCTTAAAAAACTACTCTGATTTTTTTTTTTTAACTGAGTTTTAGCAAACATATACTATATGATATGGCTGAATAATCTGATCTTATGGAAACAGTTATTTTATAGTTAGATTCTCTTTGGAATTTAAAAATTTCAAAGAATATAACTTCTGACTGCAGAGGTTTATTTCATAATTGACAACTCTCTTTAAGTGCAGCCACATAACGTAGTCAAGTACTTTGAAGCTGTCAGGCAATGCTGAATTTGCAAGATTCTCAATATAATTTACACTGTATTCTGTGTACATGAATATTTACCAAAGCTTTGCAAAATAAATGTTTACCTTGTAACATGAAAGGGAAAACTAGGAAAGAATTAATGGTCTGGGTACTGCAGCAATAGCCCATGTTTGTATGATTAAAAACCTCCTGGGGTTACAGATACTCTTTCTGAAATGCAAAAAGTCACTTGGAGAGGAATAAAAGCACTCCCTGAAAATTTAGGTGGTTAGAAATAGCCTTGAATTTGAGTTCATAATCAGGTTCTCTGTGTGGAAAAGTTCTGATTTTCTAAAGGAAAAACTTTGGGGAAAAAAAAAAGACCTTTTGCTTCTGGAAATGTTGCTACGTGTTCCTGAATTAACTGAAAATGTGTCAATCATAACACATATGCGTTTTAAACCTGGCCTTTAACAATTGTGAAATCATCGTTAGTAGTAATATTTTGTAAATGCTTTAAAGATGTTAAATGTAACTTGGTGGTTTTTTTCCACCTACTTGACTAAACTCCTGCTGGGTATAAGTCCACTGGTTGGCCCCTGTCATAACTGTTTACAGCCTGATCCTATGTTGCTTTTCACTGGAATTACACAGGAATGAACTTGGGCCGCTGCCATGAAGGGTCAGGGTCTCTCCCTAATAATATATTTGCAATGTGTATCATTTTGAGCAGCACCAGTCTGACTGGCAGCATGAAGCAAAGCAGTAGAACTTGTTATATTTGTTATTTAAGTTTGTACATCTTACAGATAAGTTTAAACATATTTTATGATGCTCCCTATGTGAGGAGTTGCTCCGGTTGTTTGAGAACCGTGGGAACACACTTTTCCCTGCAGACAACAGATCATGTCTGTGCTGTATGTTCAGAGGGCTCTTTTCCACAGAGATGATCTAAAGTTAAGGACAGGTGGTTTGGAGAAACAAGTAATCTTAAGTTCTTTTTGGTCTTTATCAAATCATCCCACTTGGGCTAAATCAGGCCTTAAGGCTATTGTTTGCTCTAATGCAATTACACATGTTTTTTACTCAGACTCCAGTGAGCCAGACTTTGGCAGCAAGAACAGAAAAGCTTTCTATAGGTTTTTAAAAGTAAATTGCATTGTGCTGGTCCCTGGGAAAGTGTCTTCCTTGAAAATGTTTAATCCTCCCTCTCTGTCAGTTGTGAATGAAACTATCTGTGGCATACACTGACAGTTAGTTAATCAATTTATGTCTTACCTAAGAAAGAAGGTTTGTTTCTTGTGGGTTTTTTTTTGTTTTGTTTGTTTGGTTTTGGTTTTATTTTGTTTTTGTTTTGTTTTGTTTTTATTTTCTGTACAGAGTGTAATGTACTAAGAGATCTCTTGTTCATTTACAGTGAGGAGAATAAACTATAAATCTGTGATATCCCTCTGTCCTTTAGGTATTTCAATAATTTAGGTATTTCAGTTTAAACATCTTTCTGGACAGGGAAAGCAAGGGAAAAAATTGCATAAATGTGAAGATTTTTGGAACTACTGAAAATATTAAAATGTTACAAATATTAAACAGTATCTCCATTTATGTTACTCGTGCTTATTTCCAACAGGTCACTGGTTTTGTGTGATAACAATGGTTTGTTTGATGCTTACACTCTAAGATATACTGAAATGTCTCTCAGAATTGCCTCTTTGTGATGCTCAGTGTTTCCAGCTCCTTTTGATAACACCTACATTGGGACTGCTCACTCTGGGAATGCAAGTCCCTAAAAAGTAAAGGGCACTTGTAATAATGAGGAGCAGTCCATGCATCTGTATTTAAGGGTCTACCCTGGCCATTCCTGTGGGCTTCCCAGAGCAGCTTTTCAAAGCAGCCTGTACAGCAACAATGGAGAATTTCTGCCTGAGAGCTGAGGCCTGAGTGTGCTGTGGTAGCAAGAAGGGAGAGGAGGAACTGTGCACTTGCTGTTCCAATCAGGATCTTTTAGAACCTGTTTGCAGGTGAAATGGCCTCTAACTATGTTTTGCAGATGCTCTTGTTGCACAGAATTGTGCAGGCAGAGCTTGGATGCTTCATGCAGAACTGTTGGGTCAGACTCCTCAGTTTTGCATGATTGCTGAGCAGTGCAGAGTATCTCAATAGCAAAAAATATCCTACACAGAGGAATGACAAAACTGAAAGTCCTAGTAGATCTGGGAGTCTGGAAATGTGGAATGCAGCTGGAGCATATGCCGACCTATTGTTTTATTGTATATATGCAAGACAAGTGGCGAAATAGGAACAAATCAGAAAGTAATTGTCTTTTCCATTTGTTTTATAGCTTTTACCTAGCCCAGTGAAGACGAACCATGAAATTATGGATATAAAAACTGGGAATTTTGGTATTCTGAATAAAAATAAAATGTGTCAGACAAATATTTACATAAAAATATGTTGTGCAAAAGTGTATGAGGTGACAGAATGCAAATTGGGAGAGAGATATATACACAGATGAGTATCTCTATATATGTGGCTACACATATATATGTGTGAATACATATGTATATGTGTACATAACATGTATATATGTCTATGCACATATATGTATTCACAGACTCCTCTCTAGTGTGTAAATGTGTGTGAGTGATTATTTTGGTGGAATACATTTCAGCTGTAGGAATATCATAGGGATTATACGTGTAGCGACTTCCATCTCTATGAGGTCTTTATTTGAACAAGCCTTGTATTTTTCACTTTATCTAGAAAAGGATTTGAAGACTTGGGAAAAGGAATGAATGAATGATATTGTCAAGACCTGCATTGTGCCAGATTTTCTTTGCAATTATGTAGTGCTTGGCAAAGGTGAAAGATGGAAATTCATGTCATTGATCAGCATGGGATCATCCCTTGGGAACAGAGATGCTGTGCTCCCATGGAACAAAAGGATGGTGTTTTCCCTGGCTCTGGCAGCCAGTCCTGAGCGCCTACAATGAAATGCTATTTCTAAGCTGAGAAAACCATGTTAAGGGAACTTTTTGCCATGAAAACAGATAGCTTAGTGCTTTCTAAACAAAAACTCAAAGGATTTTTGATGGCTTTCTTCGCTGTTTTGGGATTCAATCAGAAGAGATTTAGGGGGAAAAGAATCAGTCTACTAACATGGAGTAAAGATTAGAGTTAAATGAACTGTGGATAGTGGACAGTGTAAAAATGGGCTCAGTCATTAAAATATTCATTTCCCCCCAGTCCTCCTTATGGGAGCAATAGCCACTTAAAAGGCCAGTTTAACTGAGAATTCAGTAGGATTCATGTGGGCTTTATTGAAACATTTACCAACATCATATTACCATCCATATGGAGAATGAAGACTGTGTTTCAGGGCAGAAAAAGCCCACTGAAACTTTGAGGGCACTTGCAAGTGTAGAGAAGGAATGATCTCTCTCAGTGGCCAAAGGCCTGAAATTTCTGCCAGAAATCTTCAGCTGAAGTGTTCTGCTGTGAGGCAGAGTCTTAAAACTGACCATGAAATTACAGTATGCAGAGCCATCAGGTCACTTAGGGTGAGGAAATCTGAAGCCCAGCCAAATAGCTGAGTGTGGCTGCTGTGACAGGATTTCACCACCCAGGTATTTTTCTTGGCAGAACAGATGTAGTAACAGACAACACACGATCCATGGAGAGTTGTAACAAAGCTTTAAGAGAGGTGCTACTCTTGTAAGAAATGAGCTTTATTATTCTACCTGATGTGTGCCAAATTTGTCAAATACATGGTATTGGTAACAGTCTAGCTATTCAGGATCCTCAAAAATTGTGCCAAACAACTTTATTTTAAACTGAATGCAACTAAAGAAATTTGGTCATAAGGCAAATGAAAAGTAATGAAGTTATTACCTTAGTGAGAAGCAGCTGATATAGCACAAGCATACAAAAATAGAAATCCAAGTCATTCAGCACTATAAAACACAACACTAAATAGTAATGGCATGAAAAAACTCATTTGAGGTGGTGTCTAGAATGGTGTCACAGAACAGCTTTCTATTGTACTCTGAAGAATAGTTCAGTGCCTCATGACTGCTGACTGTTTGTCCTTTCCCAGTGTCTCAGGCCCAGCTTCTGCGGCTGAGCAACCTCCATGAGCCTGATACCACCTCTCTAATGAACAATATAGGTGTGAAAAGCCAAACACCTGAGCAGAGCTGGATAAGTCTCTTGACCTCAGGAAGAAATGGAAATTGAAAGTGAGCTCCATCTTGTATTTGGGGACAGGCTACAACTTCTTTGCATCTAGATGTGGGTTTACAGCAATATATTTATTACCTGTTGGGATTTGAGAAAAAAGAATTGTCAAGGATAGTCTTAGTGTTTCTTTTTCCCCCATGGCTTCAAAACCCCAATTAGGTACGTGGACTGAAGCCCCTGGTAGATGTATCATGGTCCTTGCTGAGGGAGACAAAGACCTTGGAGGTGAAAGTGATTAAAATATTTTTTACATATTAATTCACAGATATTACTATTACATTGGGCCAAGCACAAAGTAATACAGATGGCTTTTCATTTGATGACAGTATCTTCCATAATACTGCAATAAATATTTTGAAGTCTTTGTATATTTTGCTGTATGAAAGTGCATGTACATACAGCAGTTAGGAGTGTAGAACCTCACCACTGTTAGAGAACATGTGCACTTTGCCATATGCAGTAATTCTTATGACATTTCTCACCCATGTCAGGCATAGCCTTCTCCCAAATATATTTACATATAATAATCCAGCTTCTGCAGAATGGCTGAATGCAATACCTCTTTTCTGCAATAATACATGAAAAATGCATAATTGCTCCCGCAGCATGAATCTGAAGTTTGTGTTAGAATTCTAGTTTGGACGTTTGAACCAGTTAAGAATACCAAACACACAAAAAGTGTCATCATCTTTACATAAGATAAGATCAACCACCTTTGGTCACAAAAACCAAACCAAACCAGAACAAGGTAAATCAAAAAACCTCAAAACAATGAACACCCCACCTTTATTGCATATACATGTGTGACTATTGTGTATTGCAGCAATTTTCACAGTTTTAAGGGTAACCTGTCTGTTCTTTGATACTCCAAAGTAATTCCAATCTCATGCCAAAGAAAATAATTTAAGTTCTTTGAGAAAAGATCCTGGTTTTACTTCGGGTCTTCTGGAGAAGACTGTAGGTGCTGCAGTAGTATAAATTAATAAGAGAATGATAAATGATTTCTTTGTGACACTGTGGGCTCTTTCAAGAGTTCATCTTAGATAAACATTTAGAGCATCATTCTTAGGTAAAGCTATCTTTTCCAAAATTACGTCCTGGATACAGCTGCTTCATATTACACATCTCTGATTTATACTAGCATAGGTTAAGACAAATGATCACTGTGCAACTGCTGGGAATTAGGTTAATTCAGATTATTTTTGCTATAGGTTCTTGGCTATTGTAGACTTTTGATTGAACTCTCAGACAGGTTGCCTTCCAGACAATTGCCTAGATAAGATTTTGGGCGCAGGTGTTAACTGTGGAAACTTACTTAGTATTAAGCTTGTCTGTTGCTACTGACTTTTATGATACTTTTTTTTTTTTCCTGGTCATTGTCCTTTACAAAAGACCTAATTGAAAATATCTGTCAAATCATGTCTCTGGTTTCCCTCTTCTTCCCCCACCCCCCTCTAATTGGACAAGTATTGTATTTATGTGGGAAGGAAGGAGGCTCTATAGCAGTATAGCAATATTGCTGGGAAAAAAAAATTAAAATGGATAAAGGGATTGCCTAGTGGTATAAATACCTGCACACGACCTCCCTATGCTCTGGAGCCTCCTGTATATGCATATGCAGGTAAAAAGCCTGGAATAGGGTTTGAGCTGCTGTTAATTGCGCAGGATCTGTTCTGTCAGAAAGCAGGGGGACAAGCGGCTCTCTTGCCTCTTGGAGGGTATGAGTTGCCAAGCATTTACTTCATCTGACACCTTTGTGCCCCTGAATTCTGACTCTTCTCCCTCTCTGCCTCTGATAATGCATCACAGCGCCGCAGAGTGCCTGCATGTTTCTAACCATGCCACCAATGTTGTATCTACAGGTACTTTTTAAAAATAATCTTGCTCTCAGTAACTCTCATTTGTGATGCTTTTGGATGATAAGTGTTCATCAAGTTCTGCAATATTTAAAGTGTTTGGTATCAATGTTATGTGTGTCCGGGACTGCGTTAAAGTAGAATCAATTTCACAAAACTTTCCATAGGAGAGAATAAGGAAAATCACAACTGTTTGTATTTTAGCTAAATATGTAGTTTTCTTTGTTACAATATTAGGCTCAAATATGCTGCCAATGCACTAATTTCGAACAGGTTCAAACACTGTCACTGTTGCTATGACTATATAGTCTTCAATGAGAAGTGTCATGTAAATTAATTGAAAGTTTGTTTATTATGGAACCACAAGTTAAAATACCATAAATTACTTTAAATAGGAAATATATTTAGAAGAGCTGAGGTCTAACTATCACTTGGGGAAGCTTTAAAGAAGGGAAAACATTGCTTTTCAAGGCATATTGCATACTGAATGAAGACTAAGATTTAAGTGGGATGTTCAAAATTGGTAGTAGAAGCTTGTCAATATCTTTGAATTTTTTATGTTTGTGTATACAATCCAATTAGATGCATTGAAATAGTAGGCCTATGTAATCACTGAACTATCTTGAGAGAGAGAAAAGGAGAGTTTTGTCGCAGCTTTAATACTGCAGAAGTGGGATTCTGGAATACAGGAATTGTTGATGAAAAGGTTTCAAGGACAGAAGAAGAAATAGTTTGATTTACTTCAAATGGCATTAGGGTTAGAATTTTATATGGAGTCTTAACAAGAAACTAGCTTTCTCCTGAAATACATTGGTAATAAAACATTTAAATGAAAAGAAAAAAACATGTAAATAGTGAGAACTGATCACTGGTAATAGATAACAGGATCTTTTACATTAAGCAGGAGCCTCTAAATATCCTAATATGGCTGTTGGTTAGCAATAGTAATAGGCAATAGGAGAATTTAAATTTTGTATGAGGTCAAATTTATGTATCTGTATCACAGTTGTACTTTCTAGATTCATCTGACATGTAATAAAAACTACATGATAGCAAGCCAAAAGCATTTGCTTGCCCACTTCAGGTTTAGGTTTTGCTGTTTTGTAGTTGCCTCCCAAGGACAAATGCCCTGCAGTCCAGGGAAATTTTGATTACAGGATCACATCTAGCAGATGACCTTGTAAAAACAGGGTCAAACCCTGGGAAAATGACCCTGTGAAAGCAGTGACAGAGGGTGACAACTATAATGAGTAAAGGTTTACAAATTTCATACATAGATTCAGAAATTGTAATAAACCATGTTATTCTGGTGAAAACATCCAAGGAGAATTTGTGCACAATAGAACAGTGCAAGAATTTTGAGTGACAATTTATTTTAAATATCAATTTTTTAAAAAAGGTTGTGTAGCAATTCTGCATCATAAAACAGTGAATATGCTTATTTTCAAATACTATGCCATGTAATTCAGCTGATGCTTTGCAGTATCCTCAACATTTTAATTGTTGTTATTTAATTTAAATAGGATCATCCTTGCTATTTAATTTTAAATCTTTATTAGCAAATTGAAAATTGTATTTTCATCCATAAAATTAAGTCTGTGGATTATGCAATAATAGAAAAAAAACAAGCAGTAAACACTTAGATCTTAACAGAAAAGTTGCATTGTTCTAGATGTATTAACACAATCTTTATTTTCAGTGCATTTATATTAGTATAAGCATGTTTGTCTTAGTAGATTGTACATTTGTATAACTGTATCTAAACAGGGCATTTTACTGTTATGATTGCTGTTGTGGAAAACAGAGATTCTAATCCCTAATTAATTATACTGTTTTGAGCAACTGGAATTTGTTCTCTAAAATGCGGTTTTACATATCTAAATGTTTGTGAGCATTAATTTTTCATATTACATTTTATAGCAGTTGTTAGAGGGGACAGTATGAGCATTTTTATTCCAACTTGTACATGAGAAATAGCCATAGCTCTTATTTCCCATTCAGAAAAAAAATGGTCTCATTCTTCAGTTCCTGGCTGTTACTGAACACAGATCTGAAATAACCCTATGAAAACACAAGAGATGTGTTTGCTGGTGCTGGAAAATGTTTATTTAGGCCTAACATTTTAGAGAAGCCCAGAATCTACTATCCTGTTTCTCTACCCCTTTGCCAAAGCATTCTGAAGTGTTTTTTGTGGCTTGGCACTTTCAGACATTGTGGCTTCTGGATGCCTCAAAGCAAATGTCCCAAACTGCTGCCTTTGGAAACTCAGGTGTTAGGCTTACATAAAATATTGCCTTCCTTGCTGCCTTTGTTCACTGTGGGGTTTGCATGACAGTGAAGGCAGGCAATTTTCTGAGAATATGGAACTAGTTTTTATATAAGATTGAATGAAACACCATGTGGAAGTTGTGTGAGGAGGAACTGGTCTCCTCCTTGAGAGTTCAGTGCTTCCCTTGCTAAGCAGTGTATGTAATCTGGGTTATACCCATAGGTTATTTTAAAAACAATGCATCAAGGCCACAGTATGACAATTTCTAGTCTTGGCTCCGAGTATCTCACTATTTATCCTGGCAGTTTTGCCTTCTGTAACCTGGCCAGCTGTCTGCACTTCCAGCAGTGTTATCTGATGGCCCAGAGTTAAACACTTAGTGATTGCACACTAAAACTGCCCAGGGGCACTGTCTGCTTCTGAATTTAGGCTCTGTCTTGAATCCTCACATGTCTTCTCACCAGTCCCATCTGTTTTGTCTTTGGTCCAAACTCGTATATTCCCGTGTATTCGCTTTGCCATGACAACACTGGGACACACCTTGGCAGGTCTTCATTACTCTGTGCCCTCCTGTCATTATGGAAACCAGTCCTCTGCCTACGGGGTGATGGCAGGTAAGAGAGACCACCCCTCAACTGGGTGACCTATTAGCATGTTGATTTAACTCAATTTTCCCTTAGAAGGACCAATCCGAGCCATCTGTTTGAAGAAGATGGGATTTGGATTAAGGCATTAGAAAAAGGGATAGGAAATTAGGGGTCAGCACCCAGAATTTCCCAAAACCTCTGCATCCCTCATGAAATCACTCTATATCATATTTCTCTCTACAAGACGGGGACACTGATGCTCCTCTTGCTAACCTATGTCTACTTTCCCTGGTGATTATTACTTTTTGAGGGACCAGGAATGACATACCTATTATACCTGTGTGTTACCAGTATCTGGGCTGACAAAGCCCTTGCCAAAGATATAAAATAAAATGGTGGCATAATGCAAGGATAGCTGAATTCAGCAGCCAGATCAGACAGTGAACATGGATTTTTACAGTCATGTTAACATTCTGCCTATTTTTGTATGTGCCAGGCTCAGTAAGAAAGAGGAATTGTTATTCTATGTAAGTCCAAGTAGCAGTCAATGAGATAATGACATGAAGCAAATTAACACAACTCCCAGGAGATAACTGTGATTTTGAAATAATCCCAAATCAAACTCAGTGTTTTATTTCATGTAAGAATGAAGGAAATATTAAACTTAGTCAGCATAGAATAATATATCTGCATAGGGACAGAGTGTAGACTTCCTTCATTGTGTGCAAATGTCCAAATGCTCCTTTTACATTGTGTATTTATGTGCCTGTTGCAAACATTCCTGGCATTGTTTAGATCCCTGGGAAATATAAAACGAAATGTACTGCTCACAAGTTCATTTTCTTTCATTACAAAATAAATACATCTTTATTCTCCTCCTTTTTACCCTTTCTTTTTATTTTTAGGCATCAAGCCTTCAACTCCAGAGATGCTTTCAGCAAGTCTCTCCCAGACACGCATCTTGCAGACGTGCAGCATGCCCCATCCCAATGTGGTAAACAGTGTCAGCACCTTGCAAAGCAAGTGCTCCTCTTTTTAAGTATTTTCTTTATCCTTTGAGTAATTTTGGGGTTTTTTGTGTGTTTGTTTCTTTTTTGTGGTTATCCTGTGTGAAGTGTATAAAGTAATCCTAAGGGGTTAGAACCTCCAACACTGACAAGAGCATTCAGGGTGGGGAAAATAACCGTAACCCTAATAAATGGAGGAAGCAGTGGGATGTTAATGAAGTTCTGAGTTCTACAAATTTCTATGTAATTTAGAAAATTGGGAAGGATATTCTGAGAACCTGGAAATTTACTGGCTACTCCAAATACTCTGAAGTGTGTTAATATTTCTCCAAGGATTCCTCCCACCCCTCCTTTAGGTCAGCCTTCACTCTTAACTGAGCCTCCTTGTTAAGTCTGATATTTGTGAACAAAAGGTGATATAAGATAGTTCTATTTTGTCCTTGAGCCAGAAGGATCATTCTAAATGTGTTCTGGGTTTTGGGGTTTTTTAATTTTTTTTTTTCCCTTTAATACCTATGTACCTTCCTCAAAGAAATTTTATGCTGAAGCTAAGCTAAGTTATTATTCCATATGAGCATCACATGGTATTTCCATGGCAATACTTTTTTTTTGTACCAAAATGTAGACTGGCAAGTTTTAGGTGACTCAAAATGACATAGATCCATCAAGCTAGATGAGCCACTTAATTCCAGCTTAGACCTTGGATTTTATTTGGTTAGGTTTATACCATTTACCATCTTATTTAAGAGCTTCTGTTTACTCAGTAATAGGATAGCTGTGGCCGGTGAGAGTGGCTGTTGATCGGTTTTTATGTATTGGAACAAGAAAGAGACTGTATCTCCGAGGAGTTCCTCACTCTTGCATACTTTCATATGCTGTATAATGAATATTACAGGCATAGATTATGAGACAGTGAAAGGAAGTTTTTGTTGTGTAGGGGTAGAGAATAACTGTACTGAGTTTTCTGTTTGCTGCTGCTCAGGTAGTCTGACCCCTTGCCTTTATAAATTCCCGGAGCACGCCCTGAGTGCCAGCTCCTGTGCCCTGGGCCACGGCTTCACTCCCATGCACCAGTCCCTCCTCACAGACGATCCCACCACCACAGACTTCAAGCAGGAGTTCCGCAGGAAAACCAAGTCTGTTGAAGACCCCGTGGACATGGACTCCCCGGAAATCAGGGAGCTGGAGAAATTTGCTAACGAATTCAAGCTGCGGAGAATTAAGCTGGGTATGTGCTTTATGTCCACAAAAAAAAGGCTGAAAAATTCCAGTGAAGGTCCAATTATTTCTGACTGTTTTATAGTCTGGCCTCTTCAGTTGCCTGATCATAACTCTAATCCTGCTCTGCACTGCTGAACTTTCTCCATTCCTAGAAGACTTGCATGGAATTAATGAACTTCAGCTTTTTGCAATTTAGTATGCAGAAACGGGCTTTAAATTTTCCTGCCTTTACATTATTTGTTTCAAGTGCAGAGAAAATTATTGCAGTTCAATAAATTACATTCAGTAGCCAATGCAATATTTTGCACAGGTCCAAATTATCTTCAGCTTAGGGCGCTACATGTTCTAACCTCTCATACCCATCCTCTTCCCCACGAAGAGTTTCATCTGAGGTTATAGTGTCATTTCAGTGACATCCATGGCAAATCTTTCACACAAGGAGGAAGCTTCTCTTCCTGATTTATTTTCTTGTGCCAAGACACAGGTACAGCAGTAACTGATATTTTTGTTGCTGTCTTATAACTACTGGGTTTTATGAGAGATGGATTGCATTTGAAAGTCTCCAGTGAGCTGCTTGTCTTTCACTGGCCAATCTTAGCTGAGGACAAGGGTGGACTGAGCCCTATCTTTCTCACCTGTAGGAAAAAAAGATACATTGCAATGTAAAAGCCTGTCTCACCCTTGTTTGAACTGTACTGAAAGAAAAAAATAACACCCAGCACTGCAGATTCCAGCCCACTTATGAAGAATGAGTACTCAGAAGAGTTGCAATTTTGTCATTATCATTTATTACATTAGAATCATAGGAAATCCTTTTAGTCTTATAAATCTAAAAAAAAATATAAGGTGTTTAGAGGTATCTATGCACTATCTCAACAAGTAGAAAACCAGTGTAAAGCTAGTCTAAACTGAAATAAATCAGGGTTAAAAATATTTGGAACCTGGTCAATTTTTCTGTATATCATGTATTTGATGTCAGCCACAGCAGTGGAAAGTGTTTTAGGCCACATGTTGTTAACCACTGCAACTTCATCCTCAGTTTTTGAGGGAACAAAACTTCCCTTATTGCAAGTAAATGACATGGAGCCTTGGATTAGTGGTCTAATGGGAGAAATGCTGCATGTACAGGAAAACTAATCTGAGGTTGAGCTTTACAAAGGAAGACAGAGTTAATATAGGCTGTGGGTCTGAGACTGTCACACACGGAGTCAGTGCAGTCACAATGGAGGTAAAAAGCTGCCTCATGAGACATTCAGCATTTAGAGAGATCCTGCCTATTCTAGCATAGAGGCAGAAAGGGAGGATAATGATCCAGCCCCCTGAACAGAGACACACTCAGAGAACTGAACAGGGAGCTGCAGTCAGTGTCTGCATGGAAACTGCAGCATTTCTCTGATCACTTCAACTTAGTTGTTCCAACAAGTAAGAGGAGCCTGGTGGTGCCACTAGGGATTATTTTATTGCTGCTGCATCATCTACAGGAAAAAAAGAAACTGGGTGTCAGGGTCCTTCTCAAATCTCCAACCTTGGAGTGTAAAATTTCACTGCAACCAACAGGAGACTGAACACATCCCTGAGGTGAGCTCAGCTGGCCACAGAGACCTCTGCAACAAGCTCATCCTGAAGGTGCTGCAGACACACTTCATTCACAAGAGTCAGAAGTGAAGGGCTAAGCCTTCAAGAAAGCTTCAAAGTTACTTTTTTCTCTTTGTTTTTTACAGGTTATACACAAACCAATGTTGGAGAAGCACTGGCTGCTGTGCACGGCTCTGAATTCAGCCAAACAACTATTTGCCGCTTTGAAAACTTGCAGCTGAGTTTCAAGAATGCCTGCAAACTGAAATCCATACTGTCCAAGTGGCTGGAGGAAGCAGAACAAGTAGGAGGTAGGGAATTGAAATTCTCTAAATATTGATTTGCATTTAAACCAGAATGTCATATATATGCCCAAGGACTAGTACATGTCTTCCATAGACTAAAGTTTTTTTATCAGTTTTGGATGCTAAGGTGTGCTTATATTAAAATTTAGTTATCTTTTTTTAGGTGAGCAAGGAGAGGCAAACTGAAATGCATAGACTGTACAGAATAGCAGAAACATCACTTGGACTGCTGGAAGGAATTTTTTTCAGTCCCATCGCCAGTCCTGTAGCATGGGTCAGAGCTGTTATTAGGATCTGCAGGACAATCCTTTTAGCAGCAGGGACTTTTCAGTAGAAAAATCTTCCTTCTGACCTCTGGCATATGAGATATGGCCGTGGGGAAAATGATTTGAGTTCACCTATGGCAGTAGTCTTTAAACCCTGAAGAAGAATAGCATGGCATGGAGTTTTCAGTTGTGACATTTTTGCTGCTAGAAAATGCCCTTCCTTTTGCCCACTTAATTTTCAGTTGCAGGAAGAGTCATGGGGTTCACTGGTCAGAGTACTTTAGGACAGGCTGGCTGACTTAAAAGAAATGGTTGCCTTACAGAACAGCCTTTTCAGTTGGATAAATTGTGATGCTGCAAGAGAGGTGAGACTTGTCCATCAGAAAAGAAGGTGGGGTGGACAAGGCCGATGAATAAATGGGGTTGGGGACCATCCATCTGAAGGATGATGAGACAGCCAAGTGTAAGGAAGTGGACTCCATCTCCCTAGACTGTACCCCACAGAGCAGGAGGAACAGAAGGGACAGAAGTGCAGCTCCACAGGTGCATAGGCACAGAGCCAGTGCTGTTTACAGCTTTGCTGGTGCCACACCGTTTTTGCTTATAACCATTTATAGCTGGAGGTAAAACAATGACCAACCATCCCAAACAAAGAAAAGATCCTACATGTGATGCTTCTCTTATTCAGCAGCATTGTGTGTCATGCTTTTTTCTCTCTTCAAGACATTGACTGCTTTTCTCAAGATGACTCTGCTTGTTTCCCATTCCCTGTAGAATGTAACTGCCAGGTTTTTGTTTTGTTTATTTGTTTAATACAGCTTTATACAATGAAAAAGTCGGAGTGAATGAGCGGAAGAGGAAACGCAGAACCACCATAAGGTAATAAATATTTAGGGCTTGGCAGGTTGGAAACCACTTTGGCTAAGATGCTTCTTTTCCTTCTGTTCAAAATTGAAGTGCTATTTTCTATTAATGAATATCTGCATCTAGTGCTTCTAAAAGTTTTAGTATTTGGAAACATGCCAGTGAAAAATAACAGCATAACGCCAAATTATTCCAAAGATACTATTTTTCCCAATCAAAGACTATTTTTTTCAACAACACACTTAAATAAGGAAAGATATTTTATTCCAGTTCTGTCAAAAAAATATTATATCTATATAATAAGGTATCAGAGCACCCTTGATTTCATTTTGGAAGATTCTACATCATACTACAATAAATGGAATTATTTTTGTATAATAAATAAACATATAAATTTTAATACAGTAAAAAAAATTGCAGAGAATTGAGTTCTGATGTTTTTTAAAAGCTATTCCTGCTTTTACATTCAACCCCACTGCAGTGCAAGTATCAAATATAGTAGGTTGTCAAGGGCATGGATAATTGAGAACTTCAGGATCAAATCCCACACAGTAGGAAAATATTAATTATTCTTTTGAAGGCATATAGGACTTCAGTTTAAAAACATGAAACTAATCAGGGAGATGGACTTTATTTGAATTCTGTAGCCTTACTCTTAACCATTCTTAATGGATGTTTGAAGGCAAACTAATAATAAAACAAAAGTTCCAATAACTGAATTAGATTAGCCATAGCCAGAGCAAAAATTACCTACTTTGAGTTCGTGGGAATTATTTTATTATATACTTTGCTTGAAGTCTAAGAAGCTGTTAGTCAAAAATAATGATGTTTCTATACTCTGTATGCAGAACAATGTGCTATTAATTAGGTAGTTTTGGTAACATTAGCAAATATTCGAAAATTGACCTGTAAATGACAGACCAATGGCATAACACAGATGAAATTATGAAATAACCAGCATTCCAACAAACACTGAATATATTTCTGTAAGAGAAATACCTTACCTGCACCTCACTTCCAGAACAATGCAGGAAGTGCCCTCTTGTGTCCAAAGAAATTACAGCTACTGCTGAAGCTGTTCTGGATGCATCCCAGTGGCACAAAATCAGGTCACAGATGCTCCCTTTTCTGAGAATATGTAAGAGAAATGGGAAGCAAATTCTACCTGAAAACAAGAAAAAATAATAGCATTAAATTGTTTTGTTTAGTGGACCACTCAATTTTGGTTGCTGCTGACTCTGAGGAATAGATTAAGGGAGACTTTTGGAAAATGTGGTTATTGCTAAAACAGAAAAAGAGGAAACAAACCAAGTCACTGCCTTCAGTGCTGTTCCTTGACTCCTCTCCTAAATTAATGGTGAAAGTCTGAATGTGCTGAAACGTTTCTAAAGGTGAAATTTTATCCCTTTATCCAGTATTGCTGCCAAAGAAGCCCTAGAGAGGCATTTTGGAGAACAAAGTAAACCTTCTTCTCAGGAGATTATGAGGATGGCTGAGGGGCTCAATCTTGAGAAAGAAGTTGTAAGAGTTTGGTTTTGCAACAGAAGACAAAGGGAAAAAAGAGTGAAGACAAGTTTACATCAGAACACCTTCACTTCTATTATCAAGGAGCACCACGAATGCCGGTAAAGCTTTTCCATGTATAGGTGTGGATTTCTGCTTTGATTTTTGTAAATATTGTAAATAATATGTTGTTAAAAAAAAAAAAAGGAGAAAAATCAGTAAACAACTTGTTTCTCTTACAAGCTAGGCAGCTGCAGATGTGTGCTGTGGAAGACCCAATTTTAGTGTAAAATGTTGGAAACAAATGAAATCGTACAATGTATATTTAAAGCCATAAGTGCTGTCATTACTTATGGTAGGGTAAGTTTACCAGTACAGAAGTGTCAACACTGTTCTTACTGGGTAACATTTGACTGCCTTAAAAGGGTGCCAAGTAGAAGTGACTTTCTTAATGCTTGTTATCAAAGATAATTCTTGCTAATTTTTTATATGCCTTGAAGTTTGGTTTAGATAGGCTTAGCTATAAAAATGGGAATACAATTTACCTTACCTTCAGACTTGAGGGGGAAAAATAATTATCAGGGGTTTTATTACACTGGGCCTTCTCTGTGTTTATATTTTTTTCTGACTAAAACCATGTGTGGACATAGCTAGACCTAGTTAAAAAAAATAGGCAGCCCTTGCACTCTGAAATAAGTATCCACAAAAAGCATTTACTGCACTGCACATTCCTGCTCTCTTACACCCCACTAATTGAAAATAATCCCATATTTGTCATCTTCTAGCCTAGAGATAATTGGGGAAAATAGTGCCAGAGCTCCACCCATCAGACACGCATTAAGAAAACTGAATTAATGACTCTAGTACTCACCAGGGACAGATTATTCAGCCATCTCATCAGCCCTGCTCATCGTTATTGGAATTAACCCATTACCATATGTGTACCTTTGACTGTTTTCCCAGAACTAAAATTAAGTTACTACATGCGAGTAGTACTGGCCAGATAACGTTTTATTCTTCCATAAAACAGACCTGATGATTTAGAAAACATCTAGATAATAGGCCCACAGAAAGCAAAAGGAGCTTAATGTTCAAGACCACTTAAAAGCAGCATGTACAAGTTAAGTGCTTGCTCTCCAGTGTATGTTAAATTATCTCTGATACTTGTTACAGTGACCATAGGCATATTCAGCTATGGAAATCAGGCTCCTGGATTTTTAAAAAAGACATTTTTATGCATGAATGCACCACTTAGTTTAGAGGAAAACCTCAATTTACTAACTGAAAGGGGGAAAATTGTGCTATTTACTGTTTTCAGGCTGTTCTCAGCACTAGCATAGCTCACCCACAGCAGAGGAAGGCCAAGCTATAGACTTTATCTACATGTGTAACAACAGAACACGGACTTCCCAACAGGTTGAAGAATAAATACAGTTGAGAAGATTAGCACTCAGCAAAGGTGGTGACTTGCATTCATGTACCCTTCTTGTGATCTCATGTAATGCATGTTGAAAATACTATCTGATGTATCTAAACTTTTATTCTAAATTATTTTCTTAATTATAAAAGGCTTCTTAGAAATGCTGTAAGACCGCATTTCCCAAACTCCCCATCCAATAAAGTATTCTTATACATTTGGCACTCCAGGTAATTGTTTCTAGGTCTGTTTTTCCTCTTTTCAGCTGTGTGTGAGTTTGAGGTGCATTTTAGCCTGCTGTAATAGTTAATCCAAGAAGCCTTACCATAATAAAGTGGGGTTTTGTCCTACAAAAAGTCTCACAAGTGAAGGCTAATTGCAGAAATAGAACAGAAGAAAATGAAAGGTGCCATCTAGTGCCATTTCCTTGCAAAAGAGTAACAGAAGGCCAAGTGGGGGCAGCAGCCACCATTTCAAGACATCTAGCTGTTGTAAACTACAATCAATCAGTAACATTTTGTACCTATGTTCACATGATTTCTCCTTCAATGCCTAAGAGCAGTATTTGGGTACCCAGTTACAGACAACTGAATGCAAACTTGAACAAGCCTTTACTGAATGCTGAGTTTAAGATGAAGGGCGAAAAGCAACTGCCACAAATTTTATGGTGTTTTATAGCTCAAGTTAAAGGAATAATTATCAGAGCTGACAGGAGTACAAAGATAGCCTGCTAAGGGATAGATGTGTAAGACTTAACCCTATAGAGGACAAAGTCAGTGTGGAATAAAAAGCTTTTTATTAGAATTTTACAAAATAACTTGTAAAAAAAATTCACCTTGTATTGGATGTATGAAATATATTAACTTACACATTCCTACCCACTACCTGACAGATTCATTGTTTGTCCATTATTTCCTTGAAAGAGAAAGAACACCTGCATTTCTATGCCCAAAACTAGAGGAAGGCTCTCCTATGAATTCTCTTTCTCTGCTGACTTCCACCCTAAACAGCAGATGGTGTGACAACAACAGATTCACTGAGGTTTCCTGATACAGTTTCTTTAGCAGCAAAGTCTCTGTAAGAAGTTTGTCCTCACGCAATTATCCTGGTTTTGCTCTTGGGAGGTATTTTGCTTTTCTCTTTTTAAAGCAAAGATGATTATTGTTTCTGTTCAATGAACAGCCCCTCTAAAGCAGCACAATGGAGGGGCAAATAATCTCCAGTAGAATCCGGGCTGAAGAATATCACACCACCTGAGAAGTCACAAGTGGAAACTGCTGCGCAAGCTTTGTCATCTATTTCAAGTATCAACAGTTTTTACTTCATTAGCCCAATGCATATTCCATTCAAAGCTAGAATCATGTTCATGCAGCTCAGAGACCATAGAAAAACCTTCAGAGAACCAGAACACTTTTATTATAGTGTTTTAGACAGGTAATTATCATTTAGGATCCAAAGTGTTCTCAAAACTAAAACATAGATTTAGCTTACCAATGTGATCAATTGCATCTTAGCAAACAATACAGTTATGCACAGTTATCTTCCATAAAGAAATACTGTAAAATATGTACAAATGTTGCTTCAGGCAAATGTCCTTTTTGCAAGCGCACAGGTTGCATTTTTGAGCAAGTGCATTTCTCAGCTTCAGCACTGAGTCCCATCGAGTGTACAGAGAGGTCTCACCACAGTATTTTGTGAAACAAACTTAATTACAAGTTTACTCACCTCTCAAAAACTCATTTGAAAGAAAATCACAAAGGTACAAGATTTATATACATAAAGGCACAGCAATTCTGTTGAAACCAGCTCTGTTACAGTAAAATAGAGTTCAATCAGTGCCTTTCATGCAATAAAGTTCACTAACAAATGTAAATCCTCTTCCGGAAAAATTAACTGCACAAGGAGTGTATCCTTCCCTTCAGGTAAAAAGAATAACTAGCTATTATTTAATCAACTCAAAAGTCGCTACAGGAATTTGAAACAATTATATAAAATGCTTTTTCCTTCTGCTTGAATTGCTGGACTTCCAAGGCTATTTCTCATGACAAAAATAGTTTCCAACTAAGAGCAAAGGTGAAGTTTCATTTGTGTCAAAATGACAGACTAAGAATGTTTCTATAGCGATAGTTTTATAAAAATGATAAATCTTACATAGGTGCTGTCCTAGGGGAGGTGGCATCACCAGCCACAGAACAGCCAGTTCTAGAGAGAAATCAGGAAGTGAGATAGAAGAAAACCTTGAATTCAGAGGACAGATTTGGATTGGGTATAAATGAATTTATCATTAGAACTATACCCATGGCTGGTTCAGAGTCAAAAAGACTCCATGCAACGAACATATCAAATGTACTTCCCGCTGTAAATTGATTTAAAATATTCTCTCCTTCTCCTTCCTGCAGTACCAACTTCAAGTTGTCATTTCTGAAGCTTCAGCGTTTTCCCAGAAATCAGTTGCATTGAAAGAGTATTTGCACTTTGTATATCTGTCTACAGCTGAATAATTACAAGGCAGGTTCTAAATTGGCATCAAGCTAATCCACTCCCAAAGCTTTGAGCTGTCGTTCAATCTCTTCATCTGATATGGTGGCAGCTTTAGATGTTGATGCAGATGGTAAACCTCTGGCAGCTGAGGGAGCTTTGGCCATCTAGAAGAAGACAGAAGCTTTCTTTAGCCAGAACAATAAATGTTATAACAAGCTGACCTTTAGAATAAAACTGTAAAATGAGGCTGCTAAATTAAACTATTTAAAAACCACACGAACTGAGTAAAAATGGCCATACCTTGCCAGAGATTTCAATTCCAATCTCATCAAGCACTTGATTAACAATATCTTGGCTTTCTTCCTCTTCATCAGAAGCATCAAAAATATCATCCAATGTATCATTAACTTAAGAGAAAGAAGAAAAAAATCCACATTAAGCAAAAACATAACTAACATAACCTAGTATCATTTTTCTACTCTCCCAAAACAGTACAACCACTGTATAGTAGTAGTACCACTGCCAGTAGTAATACCACTGTAACAGGGTAAAACACGACTGCATTTTAAAAAATATTTAGTTTCACCAGATCAGTTCAGCTCCTGTATATCCACCACCACCACTAGCTTCCAAACCCTACTCCCCTTCCAGTATGTTCTTTCTACAAGTATGATGAGTGTTTTGCAGGAAGATGGGAAGATCCTGGATTTAAAACGTAGAGCTTCTAAAAACCCTAAGGCTCAGTCTCACTGCTCAGACATACATTGATGTGTTTGCTCTCCAATTTTGCTGTCAGTCTCATTAAATTGTAGAAATAAAACTTCAAGCATCAATAATTCCAGACTGGCTATACCCTTCCAAGAGCACCCAGCTGTTCCCTACAGTGCAGAACTTACTCATTTCTTCAGTCATTTCCATCTTCATGTTTTCCTTCTGGAAATTCTGCATAGTTTGTAGTGTCTTTTGTGGATCCATTTTCTTATTAACTGCTTGCATTGTCTATTAATATAGAAAAAGCTCTTAATCATACAATGAGACATTATGAAATACCAATATATTAATGAAGAAGGAATAAGAGTTTTCTAACAAAAACTCTTCAGTCCGAATTTCTTTTTCCTTGTCTCTCTGCATCCCAGGAGAACTGCAGACACATGACAGATCAACAGTACAGTCTTCACCTAGTAAGAAATACCACCATCTACTACCCTAATAGATATAGGTTTTAAATGTCTGCATCTTTCTTGCACCACGACCCTCTCCTGGCCTTTAGGAAAAATCAGCTGATCTGAATGAAAAGAATGGGAGAATAGTTACTAAATTGAAGGCTACACACTGTAAAGTAGTAAATAGCTGCAGATTCCAATTCTGAAAGGAACATTTCTTTGACCCACCACTAGAGGACAGGCCTAATATTGTTTCTTTATGTTATACTTTAATGGATAAATTACTCTTCTCTGAAAAGCAAATACTGAAGTGTTGAGAAGTACATACTAGCTTAGGGTGAACTTTTGTGATGGGGAGAGATCTTGCTGTGACAGTGTAGTGAACTTCATGAATTTTACTACAAGTAAGCAGTGTTGCCTTTGCAGGCACTGGTAGGTAACACTTTCCCCTTTCCTCAGAAGCAAGTTGTTGTATCTCTCACAGGGTATCAGAACATAAATACAGACATGAGCAACTGAAATTTAAAATTTAACCATCTTTGAGAACAGTTGGTTAATTAAAAGAGATGGTATCAAGCCACTACAGCCACTACTGGCTCCACAGACTGTCTTCTGCCTTCATATTGGAGTGATAATGTATTATGCTTTTAATGTTACTTGAATTTCAAAGGCTGTGTTCATAGTAAATTCTTTGAATTTAAAAAGTTGTTCTGGACTTGGAGGGTTTTGCTTCTTCAGAATTCTTTTGCAAGAGATATAGATGGGCATCAAAAGTATCTGCACTGATACAGTTTATATACCTTCAGAAAATAAGGGTCAGATGCATGACTAAAAGAAATAAGTAACTGAACATGAAATGAAAGTAGTACCATGTCCAAAGTTAGTCCCATACATCTAAAAAGTATACTGAAAATATTTTGAAATCTCTGCATTCATATATTTGCCTTGCTTGTTGAGGCAACTGATCTCATATATTTTTCACTGATAGTTTGACGAGATAACTCTTTAAGCTTACCCGTTGATAAGGCAAAATACTGACTTTAAAAGAGACCAAAAGAACTTAAGGCCTTCCCCTCCAAAAACATTACACAAACTAGTCCATAGAAGTACCTAGAATGTTTCAAAAAACACAATTTTTCTTGATGCTGGGTAATTTATTTAATATTTTTGTGTATTTTTTTATACTGACTTACCTTCCTAACAAATCTAGTTACACTTTGGTTTGTAAAAATTTAATATAAGATGTATCATAGATAAAAACAACTCAACCATGTAATAATTACAAAGCAAGACCAACCAGTTCACATGAACACAGTTGCAGAAATACTGAGTAAGCTGCTGAACCTGATCAGTCAGACAAGTCCCCTGTGTAAGTCTGCTACAGAGCCACAGGTTTGTATCACTGAACTGCTGGTATTAGAATTGATCTGTTTAACTGGCATTTCTCTGGATTTAACTTGGACTGGGTGGGATTAAAGCACGGCTTTGGTTCTACAGTGATGTGCATCAGTTCTGTTTCCTACACCTCAGGCTGAACAATCCTTCTTGCCAAAAGCAAAATCCTTCTTTATCAATTCAAGGAAATAGGAAAACCTCACAACTAACTCAGATAACTGTGATTTTTCACACTCTTTCATGAGATGAGATTTGTGAGAAAACTTAATGTAATACTGTTTCCTTAGAGAGCACAGAGAATGACAGAGAAGTCCAGATTATATTTCTTTGGGAACTTAAGATCCAAAGCAATAACCTACTTCTTGCCCAAGCCACAAAGCTACTGTGATACACTGCCTTGATTTCTAGATGAAGCATGCCCTACTTTTTCCCAATAAAAACTGCTTGTAACAATATATACAGGCAAGACACTGTAGAGGCATGGTTTGGGTTTTCTTTTTTATGTACTAAGAGTTCTTTCACAAGCATTACTTTATTTTTACCATGTAAACATTTGACAGATGTCTGACCTATGAAAATATGCTTAGTTAGGTGCTAAGAGGCTGGATTGACTAAACAAAAATCCAATATTAAATTACATTTCTCTGCTGTATCCTCAAGACCATTTGGGGCAGCAAGCAGGAAATTTTAACCCTTCAATTACCTTATACAAGATAACACAATTTTTGCAACCATATGCTGCATTTTAATCTAAAAGAATGTCTTGTGATGCCTTACTTTGGCTGTGGTTGACATAGCTCCTGCCATCTTCATCTGAGAGTTCATGACCTTTGTTTGAGTGGACATGGAAGTGACCTTAGAGCTGACGGCGTATGTCCGATTTTTCTGCTTCCGCAGCTGCACGAGCTGTTTGGCCAGGACTTTACAGGCTTCTTTGTTACCAGTCTTAGCCATTTTCTTTATTTCCAGTTCCTGTTAAAAAAGGTGTGAGATTAATTCTACAGAATTTTCATTCAAAGACTATAATTAAGCCTTAACACTAATAATTAAATTCTGAATTCGCTCTCTCTTGAATTTTTTAAGACATTTGAAGTTATATAAATAGTTCCTTGCTTTTCTACCAAGGCTATTTATCAGAATGAATGTAATGCTGGTATGATCTGACCACAAAATAAAAAACACAACAAAACTGAACTACAGTGTGGTAGCCCAGAGGTCCCTAAAAACTTCAACATCAGCATGATTTCATATTCACTTATATGTGCACATCCAATTCCATATCTGGATAAGGAGCAACACTTCAAAAAAAGCCCCAAAAAGTGAAGAAACTCTTATGGCCAGTCAACTACTAGTGCCATGACTCTAATCATATTTTATTTCTTGCATTCACAGGCAATCAAAACACATCTCTCATGTAAGAAACAGGGAGTTCACAGGTTCTTTTCAACACTTTTTCAGCCGTCAGAGAATCTCAAACCTCTCTGGGGAAGAATAGATAAAAGTCAGATGAGCAATGATTACAGGCTGTTTACCCTCATAATTCAGATGGACTTAATTTAAAACATGATAAAAGTGGTATAATTTGTCTACAACAACATTTGCTTATAACATAAGAAAGACACTTTTGGCTTACAAAAAAACCCCAAACCCCAATCTGTCAGTTCAAAGAGAAATAACAAGCTATTTAGCCCAGGGGTACCAGGAAAGAGTCTGGCACAAATAATGTTGTCAGCTGGGATTCTTCAAAATATGCCTTCTGATTTGTGACTTGATAACGTAAACTTCACAACTACTTTTTCCTTTACAGCCTTTTTAAGGAGGTCTTGCCATATTAACTCAGTTTTTTGTATACGTCCATTCAAAGATTTTGAGTTTTACCATTAAGTAAAAGCAGCCTTTAAAGACCAGGTTTCTCCTGTGATCCTTCAGGAGAACATGCCCACCGCAGGAATGCAGTTGCTTCACTTTATGGGCACTGGTAATGCAGAAAACTGCATTTATAAGAAGATATGAAAAGATGAATACTAACCACCAGGATATGCAAAACAGTCACATTTAAAGGCAAGTGTAAACTGACCCACTGCATTACCCTGACTAGTAGGAAAAATCATCATTAAGTTTACTACAGAGCTGGCACTGGCACAAAATCTTCTCTGTAAATGCATAATTTCTAAAGGGTGTGTCAAACATACTATTTTTAATCCCAGAAGGCAGAGACTGGCAAATAAGCATGAGACTGCTCAAACATTAGGGGCTTGAAACAGAAGTAAAGCTGCTCACAGAGGCCACAAAACTGAATTTCTATAACAGAATATTATCTCCTTTTTTTGTACCTAAAGTGTTGTGAAGGTTAAGAGGGATTAGTTTTCATACTATCAAACACTGGTTTGTACCCACTAGTTTTAACAGCAAACCTTTGAAAACAGGAATTTTCTCACTAAATTGAAACCCTACATAGCATTTATAACTTAATTTTTCAAAGTGAAATTCAAACTTACACCAACCATTGCTAAGTCACTGCACATAATCCAGCTGCAGAAATCAAACTTTATAAATAGATGATTTTTATTCTAAATTAAAAGGTATTGGGTAATTTTTGGGTACATTATTTGCTTTTCAGATGTTTGGGACAATCTTATTCAAGTCAGTTATGTTCTTCTGGAAAAAAACAATAATCAAAATTCATGTAGTCATATCAGGTTACTGAACTCAAACAGAGCTGTCTGCATACTTTGAGGTATTTTTATACTTAGAATTAATATAATTGGGTTTTCTTAACCTCAAAGTTAAGGGAAAATAAAGTCTTTCTTAAGAAAGTACATAATGAAATGTCCTAAGATTGACTGTCAAGCCCTTGGTCCTTCAACTGATCTGACAATGAAAATTAGTATTTATTGTACATTAATCTCATTCTAGCAGCAAATTTTAACTTTTTCAAAGACATATTTTGCTGCTCTTTTCTTAACTCTTCTCCTCAGAAATCCAATATTTCTGAGATTAGATCAGTTGGTTAAAAGTTGGTTGTAATAATGCCAAGGTCATGGGTTCAATCCCCTGTGTGGGCCATTGACTTAAGAGTTGGACT
>JAWWEV010000001.1:5750072-5771378 GCA_035583235.1 Hafferia zeledoni
TGGCCGTGGCACTGAGTGCCATGATCTGGTAAAGGGACTGGAGTTGGACCAAGGGTTGGACTGGATGATCTCGGAGGGCTTTTCCAACCCAATCCATTCTATGATTCTATAATTCAGCAAACCTTTCCCCACAGCCTGGAAGTCCCAAGGGCAGGGGCTCTGCTGGATGTGCTGCAGCTGCCAACCAGATTTCCTCATGCTCCCTCTTATCACTAATGACTTCTAAGAGCTTCCCAAGAGCGACCCCATCCCTGCTTCCTGTGCTGCTTTTGGAGACATGGAGCTGGTTATCTGCCCAGCACAGCTTCCCTTTTGAAATCCCTTTCAACACTTCTCCCTGGGGAAAAAAAAAAAAAAACAAAAAAAACCCCCAAAAACCCCAACCCACAAAAAACAACCAACAAAAAAAAAACACACAAAAAACCCTCAAAACCCAAAAAAAACAAAAGAAAGGAAAAAGGAAAGGAAAGGAAAGAAGGAAAGGAAAAAGGAGGGGCTGGAAAGGAGAAATAGGGGCTGGATGTTGGGCAGATGTTTAGGGCAGGGAATGTGGCACTGGGGTTAAAATCTGGGTTGATCAGCCTTTTGCTTCCCTGGGGGGAGAATCCAACCTCCAGTGGGGTTAATGTTCCCCCACCAAGGACTCACTGCCCCCTGAGGAGTGTGTGAAATGCCTTTCTCTGCCCTTCTGCCCAGGAAACCTGGTACTGGCACGGGGATGTGAGCGCCGACAGCGTGGTCATGAGCGGGGTCAAGTGCTCGGGCACGGAGATGTCGCTGGCACACTGCAGGCACGACGGAGCCCACGTGGCCTGCCCCAGGGGAGGGGGCAGGTTCGCAGCTGGGGTGTCCTGCTCAGAGAGTGAGTCACTCAGGGCCACCTCTGTCCTGTCCTGCCCCAGGGGCCATCTCTGTCCTCTCCCATGGGAGGGGACAGGGTTGGGGCCACCTCTGTTCTGCTCAGAGAGTGAGTCACTCAGGGCCACCCCTGTCCTCTCCTGCCCCAGGGGAGGGGGCAGGTTTGCAGCTGGGGTGTCCTGCTCAGAGAGTGAGTCTGTCAGGGCCACCTCTGTCCTATCCTGCCCCAGGGGAGGGGGCAGGTCTGGAGCCATCTCTGTCCTGCCCCAGGGGAGGGGGCAGGTTTGCAGCTGGGGTGTCCTGCTCAGAGTGGGAGTCACTCAGGGCCACCCCTGTCCTGTCCTGTCCCAGGGGAGGGGACAGGGTTGGGGCCATCTCTGTCCTGTCACAGGGGAGGGGACAGTTTTGGGGCCATCTCTGTCCTGCCCCAGGGGAGGGGACAGGTTTGGGGCCACCTCTGTCCTGCTCAGAGAGTGAGTCACTCAGGGGCCATCATGGCACACACTTGGGGGGCTGTTTTTAACCCATTTAACCCCTTCTGAAACACACTTGAGGGGGGTGTTTTTAACCCATTTAACCCCTTCTGAAACACACTTGAGGGGCTGTTTTTAACCCATTTAACCCCTTCTGGCACACACTTGGGGGGGATGTTTTTAACCCATTTAACCCCTTCTGAAACACACTTGAGGGGGCTGTTTTTAACCCATTTAACCCCTTCTGACACACACTTGAGTGATGGGCTGTTTTTAACCCATTTAACCCCTTCCTCCCCCCCTGCAGCCGCCCCTGACCTGGTGCTGAACGCTGAGCTGGTGCAGCAAACAGCCTACCTGGAGGACAGGCCCATGTTCATGCTGCAGTGTGCCCTGGAGGAGAACTGCCTGGCCAGCTCTGCTGCCAACACCTCCCTCACCTCTGGCTACCGGCGCCTGCTCCGCTTCTCCTCCCAGATCCACAACAACGGCCAGTCCGATTTCCGCCCCAAGAGCGGCCGCCACGCCTGGGTCTGGCACGACTGCCACCGGTGAGGGGCACGCCAGGGGTCCCCTCCATGCCCTGCTGATGCCCGGGGGGCTGCCCTGCTGTGGGGGCACAGGGGAGAGGGGCTGGAGTGAATATCAGGGTCGCTGTCACACTCTGAATGCAGAGGAACCACCTCGTTGTGGAGTTAATTAGAGAATTAGAGTTGAGGATTGGGGTAGGAACTTGATGGTCTCAGAGGTCTCTTCCAACCCAGCTGATTCTGTGATTCCAAGTGTGGAGCTCTCCATGGGAGAGGTGTGTGTGCAAGGGCACTGGATCCAGGGGTGACTTCCAGGGGTCATTTCCAGGGTTTGACTTCCAGGGGTCACATCCAGGGGTGACATCCAGGGGTCACTTCCAGGGGTGACTTCCAGGAATGACTTCCAGGGTTTGACTTCCAGGGGTGACTTCCAGGGGTGACTTCCAGGGTTTGACTTCCAGGGGTGACATCCAGGGGTGACATCCAGGGGTCACTTCCAGGGGTGACTTCCAGGGGTGACTTCCAGGGGTCACTTCCAAGGATCCCTTCCACGGTTTGACTTCCAGGGGTGACTTCCAGGGGTGACTTCCAGGAATGACTTCCAGGGTTTGACTTCCAGGGGTGACTTCCAGGGGTGACATCCAGGGGTGACATCCAGGGGTCACTTCCAGGGGTGACATCCAGGGGTCACTTCCAGGGGTGACTTCCAGGGGTCACTTCCAGGGGTCACTTCCAGGGGTCACTTCCAAGGATCCCTTCCACGGTTTGACTTCCAGGGGTGACTTCCAGGGGTGACATCCAGGGTTTGACTTCCAGGGGTAACTTCCAGGAATGACTTCCAGAGGTGACTTCCAGGGATGACTTCCGGGGTCACTTCCAAGGATCCCTTCCAGGGTTTGACTTCCAGGGTTCAATTCAGGGGTGACTTCCAGGGGTGACTTCCAGGGGTCCATGTCCCCATCCCTGGAAGTGTCCAAGGCCAGGTTGGACAGAGCTCGAAGCTGGTCTAGTGGAAGGTGTCCCTGCCCATGGCAAGGGGTGGAACTGGATGGGCTTTAAGGTCCCTTCCAACCCAAACCATTCCATGACGCTGTGACACCTTTGAATGGACAGACAGGACCCACCTTTCCACACTCCCACCACTGCAGGAAGGTGCAGCCACCTGAGCTGCTTCCCCTCACCTGGAAAAAGACCCCAAAATGCTGAGACTCTGCATTTTTAAAGGTGTTTCAACTCCACCAAAACTGTCACCAGCTGGGAGATGGTTTGGGGCTTATTTTTTGACAGAGAATTCACCCCCATAAATGCACCATTTCTCAGGGGGAAATGACAGGGTCAGTATTTAATTTCAAGGAGAAAGGATCCATTTTCAGGGGAGGAAAAGGAGCTGGAAGCCACCCAGGTGCTTTGCTTGTGAAATGAGGGCTGGTGCAAAGCTGCTTTTTCTCTAATTTGGGGGAAAAGGGAGCAAAGTAACTCAATTTGCACAGCTCTTGTCCTGCCACTGCCGTGAGAAAACACCAGAGTGGTGAGTTCTCAGATCTGAGAGTTCTTTGTGGTGAGGAGGGACGTGCAGGGGGCACTTGGAGCAATTTGGGAGAGCCCTTGGAAGGGAGGTGAGACTGGGAAAGGATGAGGGAAAGGCCATCTGTGCTTCAAACTGGAATGTGTTTAGACAGAGGAGGATGAACTCAGTTCCTCTTCACTCTTTCCAGTCTGTAACCAGCAGAATGTGAACACCCTGGCAGTGACTCAGACATAGCTCAGAACCTGAGTCAGACTGAGAACCTCAAACTTTGATCACAGGCAGCCAAAAGTGCCCCAAACCAACAGCCCTGTCCCTGTGCCCTCCCAGCTCCTGCTCAGTTGGCTGAGGATGGGGAAGAACAAAAATGGGAAAGACCCGATTCATTTCTGGCAGATGGGATTTTTATGGATTTTTTCTTAATTAAGGGAAAGATAGGAGGAGGTAAGAAGGAAAAATTTCCTCCCTTTCCCTCCTTGCTCCTCCTTTATCTCTAAATACATGTGCAATCATGGTGATTGGGGGTTTTTAAGCCTTATTTTTACAACTGGAAAAAGGGGATTTATGCACTTTTTTCTTCCTTTTTTTTTTTTTTTTTTTAATTCTTAACCAATTGATTCTGAATCAGGGTCTGTCTGTGCAGTTACTCAGAGCTGAGCTGTGAAACTCCCAGTTGGGACAGACATTCCCAGAGCTGGGATAGATATTCCCATGGCTTGGATGGACATTCCCATAACTGGGATAGACATTCCCATGGCTGGGATGGACATTCCCATGGCTGGGATAGATATTCCCATGGCTGGGATGGACATTCCCACAGCTGGGACAGCCATTCCCATAACTGGGATGGACATTCCCATGGCTGGGATAGACATTCCCATGGCTGGGATGGACAATCCCATAACTGGGATAGTCATTCCCATAGATGGGTTAGACATTCCCATGGCTGAGATGGACATTCCCATAGCTGAGATGGACATTCCCATAGCTGGGATGGACATTTCCATAACTGGGATAGACATTCCCATGACTGGGATGGACATTCCCATGGCTGGGATGGACATTCCCATAACTGGGATGGACATTCCCATAGATGGGATAGACATTCCCATAGATGGGATGGACATTCCCACAGCTGGGATGGACATTCCCATGGCTGGGATAGACATTCCCATAGCTGGGATGGACATTCCCAGAGCTGGGACAGACATTCCCAGAGCTGAGATGGACATTCCCATGGCTGGAATAAACATTCCCATGGCTGGGATGGACATTCCCATGGCTGGAATAAACATTCCCATAGCTGGGACAGACATTCCCATGGCTGGGATGGACATTCCCAGAGCTGAGATGGACATTCCCATGGCTGGGACAGCCATTCCCATAGCTGGGATAGACAATCCCATAGCTGGGACAGACATTCCCATGGCTGGGACAGCCATTCCCATAGCTGGGACAGACATTCCCATGGCTGGGACGGCCATTCCCAGACCCGGGACAGACATTCCCACAGCTGGGATGGACATTCCCAAAGCTGGGACAGACATTCCCACAGCTGGGATAGATATTCTCATAACTGGGACAGCCATTCCCATGGCTGGGATAAACATTCCCTGGGATAGATACTCCCAGAGCTGGGATAGCCCCAGAGTGGCTTAAGGTCCAGTCCCAGCACTCCCAGTTGCTCTCCTGTTCCCAGTGTGCTCCTGCTGCTCTTTCCAGGCCTGGGCTCCAGCCCAACCAGTTGCATCAGCAGGATCACACTGGAGTGCCCAGCCCTGGCCACGTGGAGCCCTCACTGTGCTTTGGTCAGGTATTTCCATCTCATTCCTGCTCTCCAAATCCCATGGATTCCACCTGGACTGAAGCACAGCCTGAATTTTTGCTGAGCCAACTGTGGGGCACAGAAAGTCAAAGTTCCCCAGATCCAGAATCCCTCAGAGCCTGAATTTGTCAAGAATCTCCAGCCCAGCCTGGGGCTCCTCCTGCCTTTTGCTGTGCCCAGGGCTGGAAAATTCCCAGTTTAAAATGAAGAAACTTGTCCTGTGTGAACCCAGCTGGGGGTTGTTCAGATCTGAGCAGGGTGAGAGGAGCTGCTGCCATCTGTTGTTCTCTGCTAATTAATTTACATTCTGCTTATTAAACAATTACCAAAGACAAGCAGGCAGGTGCTGCTCTGGGCACACCCAGCTCTGCATGGAATGTTCCTTCTCCTGCTACAAGTGATGACTTGGTGGGGTTTTTTTCCCTTCCTGCCATTATAAAACACTGAGATCCCAAAAATCCTGAGGCAAAGACCCTGAGATCAGCTCAGTTGGTTAAAACTTGGCTGAAATAATGCCAAGGTCATGGGTTCAATCCCCTGTGTGGGCCATTGACTTAAGAGTTGGACTCGATGATCCTTGTGGGTCCTTCCAACTCAGAACAGTCTGTGATTCTGAAACAATTTACTGTAGTAATCAAAATTACAACCTGAGTATTCATGAAAATTTAGGCTATTTCAAGACTTGGAATATTTCATACTGAAAAATGCCTAATCTATGAGTGACCCTGCTATATCTTGTATGTTCAAAGCTTCCAGAAACAATTTCTCTCATCTCTTTTAGTTTATTATTCCTACTCTCTTCCCAGCCTGCTGCCATCAAACACCACCTCAGCAGCCACTGAAACTGGCTGGATTCACACAGCTTTTCCCACAGTCTGAGCATGTCTTCATGCATCAAACCCCACCATCTGTCACATCCATTTATCCAATTATACTGCCACACAGGTGCAGAATTCATTCACTGGATACTTGAGAGCTCACACACAGTAAGTTTTAAATAGATCTTAATTTAGGCAAATAGTCTTACTATCATTAGCTAATTTTAGGGAAGTTCTGTATGAATGAAAATAACAACCCTATGGGGTATTCACAATATCCTATGGTTTTTCAAGTACTCTCTCCCACTGGAAAGTCGGGTAACATGTGACTCTTCTTTTAGTTTTTCCACCACAATACCACCAGTTTGTTTACAAGCCTTGTAGAAAAAGCCTTCTGAAGGACAGAGAATGTTGCAGGAAAAACTAATGCAGTCATTTTCCCTAAACAGAGTTTCAGAATCTTCCTATGTCAAAGACTGAGAATAGCTTTTAGATAATTAATTTTTCCCAACACAATTTTAATAACTGAAAAGTCAAAAAGGGGAAGACAACTCTTTTCAGCATTCAATTATTATACATTGAGTTGTATCTTTAACACTTTGCAAGTTTTCTGTTACATTGTGTGCGTGTTTGTTTTAAAAGGTTCCCTGCTCTACTTACCAGTTGTTTTTCCTGTTTTTCAAGTGCTGCTCTGTCTCTGGTTATAGCCCTCTGTGTACCTCTTAACTCTCGATTTTGCTCCTTTATTATATCTGGAAAGAAAATATTTATAGGGAAAAGTTTTCAATACTACACAAACATCTGCCGAGCACCCTGCAGACACAGCAATGTTTGACAGCCTCTCTTTGTTCTGAGTGAACTGCCAGCTAGAAAAGAACTGTCAGCATTCCAGGTATGTGAAATATTGCCAAAATATAATTTTATGGATACAACATCATGATGTTTCAGCAGCACAGGCCGTGTACTGTGAAAGGAAAGGAAAGGGAGGGAGGGAAGGAAGGAAAGGGAGGGAGGGAAGGAAAGGGAGGGAGGGAGGGAAGGAAAGGGAGGGAGGGAAGGAAAGGGAGGGAGGGAAGGGGAGGGAGGGAGGGAAGGAGAGGGAGGGAGGGAAGGAGAGGGAGGGAGGGAGGAAAGGGAGGGAGGGAAGGAAAGGGAGGGAGGGAGCGAAGGAAAGGGAGGGGAGGGAAGGGAGGGAAGGAAAGAAGAGGAGGGAGGGGAGGGAGGAAGGGAGGGAGGGACGGACGGACTGACTAACTTTACTCTGTAGGTTTCTGTGCACCATAACCCCACAGGAAGAATTCAGTTACAGAAAAGTAAGTAAAAGTAAGTTCAACATTAACTCACACTGAGCAGCACAACTTCAAGTCAGACTATAAAGCCAGTGTTTTAACCTTTTCAATTAAAAGATGCTTAAGAATATTAAGATAGGAAAGTGGAGGCCTTTATAGCAAATTTAAGTCTCCTGACAACTGATGCAGCCAGCAGAAACTTGAACACTGTCAGGTGAAACCTATCATACTTCATAGGAGTTTTGTCCACTGTACTATTAAAAAATCATTTACTGGTAACATCCTCTTATTAGAGTAAGAATTATTGACAACCCAGGCATCAGTCATGCCAGCTGCAATTAACTTTTGTTACAATTTACAAAGGCAGAGAGGTAGGTCTGTACCTGACTCAGCATCCTCTGACCTTTATAGAGGAAAGAAGTGGGTGCATTTAAGAGATTCCTTTACTCAGTATATGCATCTATGTGACACTAGAGAACTTTGGGTGAGTTTGAAAGGAGTTGACTGTCACATAAACTTTGTTTAGAGCTCTTTTTTCCAATCCACAGAAGAAACATCATGGTAGGGCACTGATATTATACTTACAAAGTTTGAAGCATGTGAAAATCAAATACATACAGGCAGAGTTAATAACAGAAATTAAGTAATGAAGGCTAAATTCTAGAAGCACAGGCCACCTTTTTCATTGTTTAAGGCTTGGGGCAATTTTTCTACAAACAGAAAGAAGCATTCAGGTTCTTCATTCCCACATTCAGAAATACTGTAAAACATCCACTGCTGAAATTATTTCAACATCAATAGGTTTGAATCAGGAAAAAACTCCCCAAACTTTAAGTGGCATTTTAAAGACAGGATATACACTACCTCCTATAACCAATAGCTCTAGGGCAAATAAATACCTATTTCCAAACAAATGCTGTGAAAAAGACACCTATTTTTACAGTGCTACTACTGCTTTGAGTACTACACAAAAAGCGTCTATGGGAGATGCAGACTTTTCAATAGATAATAACGAGGAACTGAAAGAAGACATGGAATATAACAGTGTTATCACGGTTCCTCACACTGACAAAGCAGCAGTGGAAATCATTCTGAAAACAACACTACAGGCAAGTAATTTTGGAGGTAGATAAATGTATATTACTTGCACAGCTGCACTTGCAAAAATTAAAGAAAAAGCTTAATAGCTACATCCCAGACTGGCTTTTCTAACTACACTAACTGTTTTAAAAAAATCCCTTAGTATAGAAAGCTTGAGAGGTAGGAACTTGACGATGATAAGAAACAAGAAATGTACTTAAGTCAGGAGACAGTAAGAGTGAGCAGAATGCTTTTGTCTGATTTCTGATCTTCCATAGTGGCTAAAATTATGGATAGGAATAAACTGAAAACAACCACTTATCTGCAGCTACAGGCTCTTTCATTTGTTTTTAGAAGTGAAGGCCAAGATGAGAACTTGATCCTTGTTTCCCTCTGATAACCGATGCAAATTCCTAACTTTACTTGAGCAGACAGAAGATGATGGGATGTTCCTGAGACAGTCCTTTGCCAACACCCACTCCTGTGTGTCACGCTGCTGTTTCACACATCAGGGCAAGGAGGAAGCACCTCCATTCCTTAAAACTGGTTGGACAAGAGACATCCAGGAAGGGCTCGACCTGGTTCCTACAACCTGGTCAACAGCAGGTTCGTGCCATCTCTGCCTTGGTCATGGAAGTTTAGAGCCAACTCCCCCTTCCTCTCTTCCCAGGTGTCGCACCAAAGATGGGGAGAGACAAGTGGGAACTCTACGTGTTCTCCCTCGGTGACACACAATTGGCTGACTCACAGCGTCATTTTTGGCGAGCCCTTTTCAAACGCCGACCAGCAGGTTTGGCACAGGGCACCCAAACATGCCAGGCAGCCCGACTGGGGCTCCTCATCCCTGGGGCAGCCTCTGCCCCAAGCTCCACCTGGCAGAGCATCGCCCAGGGCGCAGCTGCCGGGTAAGAGACCTTTTTTTGGCTTTACACAGGATGTCGTGACTTCTGCTCGAGTTCCAGCGTTCTGATGGTGGCAGGATGGCTACAAAGACATCAGAGCAACTTGTTTCCAGCCGCCAGGGGCCCAGCGGTGGCGGGTCCCGATCTGGATCCCGCAGCCCGCACCGCTCCCGTCCCGCTTCCTCCTGGGCCCAAACAACTCCTGGCGGGCCTGCTCTGCTCCCTCGCTGCCACGAGAGATGCTGTTCCTTCTCCTCCCTTCACCCACACACCGGGATCGCCGGGGCCTCTCCCGGCGCCTCGGGAACCCTCTGCCCGCAGCGCCAAGGCCGGCCCGGCCCGCGGACTGTCCCCGAGCGCCGCCGGTGAGTCACCAAGGGCGGGCCGGGGCCTCTTCCTCTTCCTCCTCCCCCCTCTCTTCCTCCTCCTCCTCACCCTGTGAGTTTTCAGGACACGGGGCCAGAGGCTGAGACCCCTGTGTGGCTCCCGCTGCCCCCGAGCCACGACCGGGACCGGGACCAGCCCCGGGGCCGTGCGAGGGCCGGGGAGCGGCGGGACCTCCCGCGGGGCGCCCACTCACCGTCCACGGTCTTCTTCTTGAAGAGCGAGGCCATGGTGGCAGCCGGACCTCCACAGCTGCCTCCTCCTCCCCGTCGTCCTCCTTCTCCTGCGGTGACCAGGAAGCGGCCCGGCCACGAACGCCCTCCCGGCTCCGCCTCCCCACGCCGAGGGGCGGGCCGGGGCCGGGCCGGGCCGAGCGCTGCCCCCGCCTCCCCGATGGGGACGCCCTGGCAGCCGGGATTGCTGGGGCTCCTTCGCTTCTTCCCCCTGGAGAGTCATTGTTCGGGATGGGGCAGCGGCAGCTCCTCCTGCGCGGGTTCTCCCTCTCCCCATCCCGACCCGCGGATCCGTCCCGGCACCGCGACATTCCCGGGGGATACTGGTGGTATCCCGGCACCGCACATTCCATTCCCGGGGGGTGCTGGTGCTGTTCCCCCATCCCGGCACCGCGACATTTTCGGGGGATGCTGGTGCTGTCCCCCTATCCCGGCATCGCGACATTCCCGGGGGATGCTGGTGCTGTCCCCGCATCCCGACACCGCGACATTCCTGGGGGATGTTGGTGCTGTCCCCGCATCCCCGCGCCGCTACATGGGATGGGTGTTTTTCGCGTGCTTCGTGTGACTATTACAAAATGAAAGCTGAAAATTGCTAAAAATCAGCTCGGTTCAGCAGTGTGGTGCTCCTCAGGGTTCGCCGCCTGGTGTTCTGGAAGCGCCAGTTTCCTTTCAAACAGCAAGTTTTCGCTGTGTTGCTTTTGTTTTGGGGTTGTTTTTTTTTGTTGTTGTTGTTGTTTGTTTGTTTTGTTTTTGTTTTGTTTGGTTTGGTTTGGTTGGTTTTTTTTTCTCGTGCGTGCCTTAGGTTGCTCTTCACAGCTTGTTCTGGGCTGGAACTCAGGTCGTGTGTGATGGCAGAGATGCTGTGGAATTGCAGCTTTGGCACTGAAGGGTTTGGGCTCAATTAAAAACGCCCGGGGTCAGTGTCTGTCCAGGACACTCCCAGTGGGGCTCAGGATTTTTTATTCAGGACTATCCCAGCTCTGCGCCCTCACCCCGAGCCACTGCCGTGTCTGGGGAGCTGAGTATACATCAGTTTTCTGAGATAAGCCTTTGTCTCAGGGTCACGGCCACAGTGTGTAAGAGTATGGAAGAAATAATAATAATTTTATTGGCTCTCAATGTCTAATTACAATCCTTAATTTTTAATAAGGTAGCTGTGGTTTCATCATTGGCAATTATCTCTATGCACATCATGACCTTAGAAAATAATAATAATAATAAATAATAAAAAAACCTATAGTAGAAAATACAGAGCTACGTTTACCTATTTTATAATAGTGGTGGTGGTGGTGGGATTGCTATGTTAATTTGAAAGGAAAAAAAGGAGTGGAATATAGTAATGCATTTTGATAGCTACATATAAATTCAACCCAAGGAACAATTGTAAGTTTATGGTAGCAGTACCCTAATAAACCACACTTTTATAACCTTGTATGGAAAAACAATCTATTAGAATATTATAATACCAGTGTAAAGACATATGTGGACATAGGAAGGTACAGATTGTGTGTTTGGTGTCAGTATTCCTTCATTTTCTAAAAATACTGATTTTGTTGTAAATAGCGAGTTTTCATTGTTTTTCGTGTGTTCCTTTAGTTATTTTTTCACTGATTGTTCTGGACTGAAATCCAAACCATGTCTAATGACATATATATTATCGAAGTTTACTGATTCACTATGAGGCAAATTAAAAAAAAATACACACTTTACAAGTTTATTCCTGTATGTCTGTACTCTTTGTTAGGTCAGATCTGTCAGACATGGGTTAGTAAGCAGAACTGAAATCCTGGTTTTGAAAATGCACAGATGAAGGGGAGGAGAGCACTTGCAATTTAAATTCAGTTCCCCACTTTCCTTGAGAGTGGTTGGGCAGCTTCGCTATGAGGTACTCTTAAATTGTGCTAATTAACTATGAGACCAAAAATGCATTTTTCCACAATATTTCTTCATGAATGTTTAATTGTTATGAGGTAAACAAAGATGTCTATAATAAGCTTCATGACTACAATAAATAAAATATATCTGAGCTATTGCTTGCCAAGACTTTTTTTGTGCCACGAGCCTCAATGCTGCAATGTTATTGTATACTTGATTTGGATCTTTTTGGTAGTAATGGTAGGACAAGAAAAACCCTTGAATTTATCTTCTAAATGAGTAACGTTTAAAGTTCAGTGTTTCTTTCAGTTTCTGTCCTGTTTCAGAATCTATCAAAATCTAAAAAATACCTTAGTCCTTTATGCTATAAACAAACTAAAAATCAATCAGATGGAAAAAAATAACCTTTTGTAGTGACTATATGCGGATATCAGTAGTAAACAAAAGCAGGGACTGTATTTTGTTGGATATTGAGGAAAAGTGGGACACAAAACTTATTCAGAAGGATGATACAATATCCTGTATTATTTTGAAATTGAACATCTTCCAATCAAAGTATGAAAAATGAATGATAACAAAAGCAAAGTAACAGGAGCAAAGCTGGTATTCAGTGTTCTGGAGTTGTATTCAGAAAAAGAAAGGAGGAATAGAGCGAATGTTTGTGTTTAAAGATATAGATAAACTACTCTAGCATTGGTTCACTGGAATATATAAGCATATAGTTAGTTTAAACCAGTTTAGTAGGTCTGTTTAAAACTAAACATGATCAGGTGTGTTCAGATGAAGTGGCTGCTATGAAGAGACCCTGATAAACTGGCAGACTGTCTTGGGATGCTTTGTGGGTAATGATCCAAATTCACTACTGTTTAATGTACTCTAGGCCTGTCTTAATTTCTCCTCTGAAGATATAAGAAAATTAAATGAGGCCACGTATAGTAAAGAATGAAGATGTTATTACCTAAAATTAGAGGTCTGAAAAACTTAATGATCAAGACTGTATAAATGTACTGCTATATGAAACGCACAGCACTTTACATGTAAAATAAGGTTATGAGAAGTGTCTTTGGGGTCTCAGAAATTGGCCATTTTCCAAATTCTGCAATGCTTGACTTTATCCTGGAGGAGCTCTACTGAAATCAAATCAGTCATTTCAGAATTTGTGAGATTGTTCTCTAAAGACTACATGACTTTATGCCCTGTTTTATGAAGAGAGGCTGAGCTAGGAGGGGACAGAAAGGAAAAAGCAGGGAGAAAACAGCAGACCCCAGAGAAGCTCAGCCTGCAGTTCACCTCAACACCTGAATCAGCAGTGACACAGGCTGAATATTATGGCTGTGATTAAATGCATGGCTCTGCTGAAGTCTGTGCCTGTGTCATCATATTATTTCTAATTGCATTCATTAGTAATGGCACTTGGAGATTGGAGAGCACTCTCCAGGGTGGGGATGTGATGGCAACACATGCCAGAGGCACAGAATGTGAGACGCTGGGAAGAAGGTGAAGAAAAAAGGGGCATGGGAGGGTCCGTGGCCATCAAAAAAGGTGTATGTGTAAATTTGTGAAGAGGAAAAAGGAGGTAGAAATGATAGGAATTAATGAAGGTGGCCCTAGAGAAGAGGATGAAGAAGATGAAGAGCAGCAGTGGAAGTGCTGTGGCAGTAAGATGCTGGATGTTCCCTCTGGTACTGTGATCCTGAAATTCATTTTCATGTTTTGTTTAAAATGAAATCACTTACATGTACAAGTGTAAGAATGTGTGTTATACAGCATATCCCATATTAACATTGCAGATTAGACAACTTTCCAGCAACATTTGTGTAAAGCTCATGAGAACTTAAAAATACCACATTGATGGGGGAAAGGTGGAGTCACATTAGCAAATACACAGGTATGAAATAATCTTTATAAACACTGAAAATAAAATTCATGCAATAGATTTCATAAGAGAAAATGAACTGTCTACAAATAAAGTCAGCAGTGAATTGCTGTCAAGTAAGAATAATGCCACAATAAATGAGGTGGTAAAGGGAATCAAGTCATTAAGCTAGAGAACAATCAATGGTTTATCTATTTGAAAAATACTTTATAATTATAAAATTTTTAATTTTAAAAAAGTATAATTTTATTAATTTAGAAAAATATTGAGGAATGTGATGAATCTGAAATATGAGAGAATGTCTTACTTCCCATCTGTTCCCAATTTAAATTGAACCGGGTGAAGCAGAGAGTATATTGTTGGTCTTATGAATAACTCAATTGTTTCTGGCTTTCTCTGTCTAAAAAGAATCAATTGTCAAAAGACCACTAGTCATCTATGCCTTACAGCATACAAGGTGCACAGGGTAAAGGCAAATGCATATTTAGGTGTGTAAGCATGGTTTGATTTAATTTGTTCTTGTGAGTACTTGATGGTATTTATGGAGATTGAAGTTGTTTTTTTATGCAAGAGGATATTTGTGATGTGCATGTTTTGCTTGATAATCTACTGAATTCACCTTGACAGACTTCTGAATAAGTAAAATCCAGAAATAACAAGTTAAAGGAAAACTGTAGTGTCCTAAATGTGAAATGTTCCTGTAGTTTGCTGAAGAGCTTTTACTGAACTGGAACCTTGAGCAGATAAAGGATGTTGTCGTCATCTCCAGTTTTTGCTCCTAAATGCATTTGTGAACAATTCTGTGGGGGAAAAAAAAAAAAAACCACCAAAAAACTCCCTCCCCCCCCCCCCCCCTCCCCGCAGCCCTCCCCTCCTTAATATATATGAGAGTAGACTAGTAAGTTTTTTTCTTTTGCATGGAAACAGCATAACAAAGTGAGATCCTTATGTATGCAAGATTACACCTTAGTTTCAGTCACTTTCAGCACTTTCAGCATCTTAATAAAGTAAAAGTACTTTGCACTGTTTATTATGTGCATGAAGTTCAGTACTTTGTGAAGCCCTTTAAACGCCTACCCTTACTTACAGGAATCTGGTTTTAATTGTTACCTTGATTGGTGATAATCAGACACTTTTGGGTTGCAGACTGTGTCTTTTATAACCTTCACACCTGATTACAAGGTTTTTCCTTGCTGAAAGAGCAAACACTTCTCTATAAAATTGTGCCATTAATTTATACAAGCAGATTTAGTTTTGCTTCAGTGATCAAGTACAGTAGAACATCATATTTCTGCAGGGCATTTATGAAATCAAGGGTTATACTTTTAAGAGCTTTTGCTTGCAAATATCATATCTTTAAATGACTTTGCCCAGGGAGAAAAGGAAATTCAGGCTAGCAACAAAATAGGTAAATACTGTTAGCATTTTATCACAAGCTTCAAGACCTCCTCAAGGCATCAAGTTTAGAAAAAAATAGAGCAAGATATTATGGGGGGGATATTTATTATTACAAACCACAAAGTCAACAGGGATTGCTAAATGTTCTTACAGTCATAATAGCCTATCTCATGTTAATTCTAGCCCAAAGCTCTGTGACTCTTCATGTGCAGAGATAATGGGGGGTAAAACTGTATTTTTAGTTTAGCTGCAGATTCCTCCCAACCATGGAAAATAAATTAGAGAGCTTTACAAACTAAAAATGATTTGGGCTTTGAAGGAATTCCCAGCAATAATATACAAGACTTATTACCCTGGGTAGTTAGAGGGTCCCATATGTTTATGGCTGATAGTAGTCATTTTGATTGAATATTGCTTCAGCAAGTTGTTTTCAAATATTTTGCCTGTAACCCAGATCTGTTGATCCTAAAGAGAAGACCTTTTTGGCAATGTTATTCTTGTTTGTACTCCCTATGTGTCTCTTAGATAAAATATAGTGTAGGTTGCCCAGGACAAATGCTACATTAGTGGTAAAGTTGCTATATTTAATTTAGCTGGAGTTCACTGAACATCAAGATTTAACACATCAAGACCTGTGTTAGATAGGTTTGTGTTTGAGAACATGTGTGCATTTTTTTTTTTTTAACTACAAGTGGTTGTTCTAAAACCATGCATTGCAAACCTAGGAAATTCATTTTAAGGTTGTTGCTATTCATTACTTTGCTTGCCTTGTAATTGAGGAATATGACTCTTTTGGGTTAGAAATTCTGTAAATGTGGGGAAAGAAATAGCAGTCCACCCCCCAGAGAATCATTGTCCCAGTATAGTTAAGAAATAGTATGTGGATGTCGACACTCTGGACAGTACAAAGGAACCAGGAGTTTCCTTGTGTAGCCTTACATACTGTCTGTGCTTAAGGTAAGAACATGGTAAGCATTTGAGAAAAACGTCTTTGTAAGTAAGGAGACAGAAAATAATTGTCAGAAGCAAAATTAACAAGAGTTTGCTGAAATCTAGAGTTGACAAGAACTGAAGGAAGGAGTCAGTGTGGTCTGTGAATGTGGGGAGGTGGTATGGAGACTGGGGTAGGCTAAGGAAGGCCTTGAGTACACCTGCACTGTTTGTGGGGAATAACTGAAGGAGCTACCTAAGATGAGACAAAGAAAATGGCAACGTGTTCAAAGAAACAATCTAAAAAGATGGTCTTTTGGGGTTAAACTCATCTTGCGCCAGCTTTGTGCCTCAGTCAGAAAGGCTGGTCTAGATGGAGCTGCTCTGCAGGAGGGTGCAGTTAAGGGTTTGGCTATCACCTCACAGGGTTTTATACAGCAAAAATGATGTGGCTCTGGAGATGACACTCAGCTGACCATGCTCAGTAAAGGAGGTGAAGGTGGTGGTGATGGTATTGATTAGGGAAGTGAGAAGGCTGGAAGCACTGCCTTGTGAATATCTACAAGCTATGGCAGACAAAGAGGCTGACATTTCAACTAAGATTCTTCAAAAAGGAAATCTGGAGTAAGGAAGCAGAGCTGTAAGTTATTCTGGTAAGTGGGATAGTGAAGGTTTTGTATTAATGACTGAGATGCTTTAGAAACAAAACAGAAAAAGAAAACCAAGGACAGGGTCTTTTGAAAATGGAAAAGTATATGCAACTATTTTTTAGCATTTTTGTGATTACTTTGGGAGAAGTGGAAAAAGTTTGACGAAGTGGAATTACTTACTTTAATATTTCTTTTATTCTTAATAAAATGCATGATATTCTTCATCGCTTAAGAAGGTGAGGTTTTTTTGCTGTTATTATGATGATTCTGCAATGCTTTAAAACACTTATTATCCAGTCTTTTGATAGCTGTGAGGAGTAGCAAACATTTACTGAGTGGAGTTGTGATGGTATTCTTGCATTCATGTGAAGACAAAGTAATTTTAATATTTTTTTAGGAAAGTTAATGTTTCTTTTAAGTATGAAGGGACTAGAAAAATACCTCTTAATACTAGAAATGTCAAATCAAGGATCTTTTATCTTGGTCTTTTTGTTAGTGATTTATACTTTCACTGGGGTTCAGAATGCTTGTCATTTACACTGTCCTTTGAGAATAACTATAGCTACCTACGGTACAATCCCACAGAAAATATGTTCAGTTCCTCTACCACAGAAGTGTATATAAAATTGAAAGTCAGTAGAACCTGTTCCCAAAGCATACAGTGCCAGAAAGTCAGATATATTTTATATTGCATTGGACCCTAAAGTGTTATAAAAAATGGCATATCTTTTTTTTGGCATGTGTGTAGTTTTATGACCAGCAAGGCAGCATCAAGCAGTTTATTGCAGGTCTGGTTTATGCCTTGCAAGAGAGCAGTGTAGTAGACCCTTGTGCATGCTTTCTTTTCAGCACCAACTCTGGAAGCAATTTTGAATCTCATTTGATTTTAGTTGAATCTATGTTCTCTTTGTTGCCTTTGTGTGTATCAGTATCAAAAAAAAAATTACATCGATGTTGTTTTCACTGTTTAAAAAGGCATTTAATTTATTTTAGATTAGTTTAAACTCTGTTTTTTACATCATACTTAACAGCTTCTTTTTTAACCCTTTAAAGCCATTGTCAATTTATACAGCTGGGATAAAACATGCCATTTCCATGGGGGATGGGGAAAGGCACTCTGCTACATGTAAATGAGGATTCAATTCTATAAAGCCAGGAAAGACATTTGTGTACACTAATTTCAGTAAGAATTTGTATGGATAATCCCTATAGAAGTTAATTGGGATGTTTCCTTCGTAAAGGAGGTAGACAGGATCCACATGCAAGTTCCTGTAGCCTTCTGGGAGACTTAGCTGTCACTGAGAGAAGCAATATAAGCAGCCTCTCCTCTGCTCATACAATATCAATTCTCATGAGCTGAGCCTTTGGATCTAATCAGATCCTGGGTCAGGGGACTTGGCTGGATTAACCTTTAAATTGTATCTGAAAATATGTCTCTCTATGGTGGCTCTATTTTTCTTAACTTGTATCAAGTTTTTCAGAATCACAGAATCCACTAGGTTGGAAAAGACCATTGAGTCCAACCTATGACCTAACACCACCTTGCTAACTAGACCAAGTGAAATGACTCATGTATCAACTGTTTCCTTGTGAAATAGTGTGACTAAGTTCACTTACACCATGATTCTGGTATGGCTGTAAATGCTGAAAAAGTGTGTATGACGGTTCTGGATCTTGGCCCTGCACTAGAGCAAGAACACAAACCACTGATGCCCCAGTTCAGTAAAGTTGTTCTGAACCTGTAAGCAAGGGCTTGATCCTTCTTTCAACTGAAAAGTCTTTTTATTAGGTCTTGCTCTGTTTTGGAATCAGAGATAGAGCTGTTTCTCTGATAAGGAAATCTTGGTGATTGCCTCTTTTTTTTTTTTTTTTTTTTTTTTTTTTGTGTTTTTTGTGTCCTGCAGCAAACTCTAATAGGCTGAAATCTTAGTCCATGGTGCAGAGAGGAAAGAAACTCTTGCATTTTAATCTCTGCTGCCAGGAGAGCTGAGTCCCTCCAAGTAGGAGGGGATCCTGGGGCTGGGGAAAATGATTGGGAAGTCAGGGGGGAGCAATCTGTGTGATGTACCTTTCTTTCAGTAGTGGTTTCTGATTTTAAATACCCCTGGGAATTACAGATATTTTGGTTTCAGGAACAGTCCCTGTATAACAAATATCTTGTATAATGGTGACAGAATTCTGGCAGAGGCTGTTTTGTTCAAAGTTCTGATGACTGCATCATTTAATAAATTTCATTATTAAGTGCTTGATCACAACTAAGAAAATTTGTAATATTATTCAAATCCACCAATTTGCAGTTTCGCTGTCACTGCAATATCAGTTACAGATGGTTCTTGTGTTTGTTGTTGCCATTCACATTTGTGGAATGCGTTAATAAAGGGAATAGAAAGAGGATTATCACACACTTTCCTCTTGAGCAGAAATAGATGATACAAGCACAGCAATTCTGTTTCACTTATAAATAGCTCCCAGAAATAGTGGTCTGTGAGGGAATAGGGCTGATTGACTCATTCGTTATGAATAATTTAGCCTGAAAAATTAGCATTTTTGTACATGTATTATCCATGGAGAACAGAACTCATCTATTTGTTATTCATAATCTTCCATTTAATAGTTTATGAATTGCTGTTTGAATTTTTTTTGAGGTGGGCTTAATTCACTGCTTTGTTACATGGGATGTGTGATGGACCTCTGAGTCATCTTGCAAATTTGTAAGTCCTCGCTGGAGGACATTTAGCTGCACAACAACTACAGCAGCCCATGGTTCTCTGTGGTCACATGAGAAGATGATGAGAACTCATGTGCCTGCGTTTTTTAGGAAACGGACATTGTCAATTGAGGCAACTGTCCAGACTTGCAGTGGCTGTGAAATCTGTTTCACAGGGATTTTTAATTCATTATGCAAGACCTTGTAATCTGGCTTTACTTTCAGAGCAAATTCCCCTTTCTTTTGTGAGTGCAGGGCAGTAGAGAGTCAGGTGGGACTGGGAAATGTGAAGTCCATAGTTACAGCTCCCAAGCATGACTCAGTGCTGGTAGAGACGCTGGAGAGCTGCTGAGTAAAGTAGTGCAAGTGCCACAATCAGGCTGTGTACTTTAGCATTTTCTACCCATTAAAAAACAAATCAAGCTTCTAGTTCCAGAATTTCTTGGACATCTCTACTGGGTTGTATTTTGTGAGTGTACTTTGTAGATATACACACATATGGATGTATACATGCCTCAGCTTCCCTCTCTTACTCATTTCTGCTCTGAGTGGACTTACACAAGTCTGTTTCTCAGCAGCAAATAGGAATAACAATCGTTTGCCACTTCCTTCTCAGCATTGTTATATTTTATTAGTTCAAGTTTTTCAGGTACTGTGATTATGCTGACCATTTATATGAAAATCCCAATAGTGCTGGATTGCCAGGGTTCATTAATAAGTACTAGGAAGAATTAATGTTATAATCACACAACCAAATATACAAAGTCACTGAATGTTAGTTTTATGCATGGTTACAATCGATGTCAAAACTATAGGATGTTGTATAATCAAATAATTTATTGGGCACAGCTGGTTAACTGCTTACAGCAAAACAACCTGTAGCTTAATTGCTCCTTCTACTACACCGGTTTTATGCATTGTCCTTCTGGCCCCAATACCCAAAGTAGAAAAACCCTGCCTTAGGCTTCTTGAGGGTTGTGCAAGAAACAGTGGGTCATAACTCATCCATGTCAAATTAATGTTGTTGTCATGGGACATCAATGGCATAATGAAGGGAGAATAAGGGCATTAAGGAGAGTTAGTCCTTCAGTAGGACTTCCCTTCTAATTTCATTGATATGCTAAATAGAATTGTATATTTTTTTTTCCTAAGAAATTATGATAATGTTAAATGAACACTTTGAGGAAGAAATATGAACCTTGTTGTTTAAAATTATTAATATTTTATTTGTTTCCATTCAAAATGGAACTGTTTTATACATGTAGAAATACAATAAGGAAAGTTACTATATGCTATCAGTTCTAAAATTTCTTTTCCTCTAAGTAGATTTTGACAAGTTCAACTATTTACTTTATAAAGTACAAAGTAAATGTCCTGCTCTGTGTTCTAAAATGACTGTAAAAGAGAGAATTTGAGAAATAGTGCTTCACTTAATCATGGGAGCCTTTTACATGATGTGTTGAATTTTCAAAATAATTACCTTGATTTAGGTGCATGAGTCTATTGCAGGGACAGGTGATGTGCAAACAAGACTTGTGTCTTCAAGTTGTTGATTAGGTGTATCAACACAAATAGCTGTTCAGCTCTATGATGTAATAGTAAATAGTTGCTTTTTCCTGTGTGGGGTGATGAGCTGATAAGGCCTGATGGGTTGAGGGAGATGCCTCAGGACCCTGGCGGGGGTGCTCCCCGAAGAAGCAAACTGATAAGATTAACAAAGGATGGAGTGTTAAGACATAGCATGGCCTTCTTTTGCAATATTTTCAAGGGCCCACCTCACCTCAGGGCCTCTGCATCATCCCCCCCAATAGATTGACTATCAGTCACACAAACACCTGGAGAAGACAAAAAGATATAAAATAAGTGCAGTTTCACTGCAACTTGGGGAGAAAAACTTTCCACCTCTGGGAGGGCAACCTGAGAGCTACCCTGTCTCCCCCATTCCATCAA
>JAWWEV010000001.1:5779096-5816329 GCA_035583235.1 Hafferia zeledoni
TTTTTAAACTGAGATTGGACGTGGCACTGAGTGCCATGATCTGGTAAAGGGACTGGAGTTGGCCCAAGGGTTGGACTGGATGATCTCAGAGGTCTTTTCCAACCCAATTGATTCTATGATTCTATGATTCACTTTCTCTTCATATCACGCTATTTCCCAGAATCCTGTCTAAGCCTGTTACTGCTCCTACTTGCTGCCAGAATATTAATTAGCTATTTAATTAATTTAATTCCTTTGTGAGAATTCATAATGCAATGATGTTAGCCTGTAATTATATATGTACATATGGGTTGAATGCCCATGCAAAACAAATTTTCTTTCTGTTCTTCCTTGTGTTCCTGCTGTACTTCTATACCCTTACAAAGAGCACCGTGGTGCCTGCTGCTCAACCTCCTTCTGATGCTCAGTCTTGTCACTGAGCAAAGAGATGTACTGTCTGAAGAAATATTTCTGAGGCTTTGGCAGTTAATCTAGGAAGGTCCTCCACCTCAAGAAATGGTTCTCTCCATCCCAGCTGTCCTTTTGTCTGGTGGACGCTGACAGCCTGGAAGTCCTTGCCAAGAGGTTACTATGTCCTCAGCTGGCAGGATGCTGTAGGCCTGGGCAATGTCCTTAGTCCTGGGGATGAGGAAAACAGCAGTGTGTGCAGAACTTTAGGCAAAAGAGCACAGTCAGCACTTCTTCTGTGAGCTGGTACCAGAGCTAGAGCATCATAAGATGCCATTTCATGGATCTATTTCTGTATTTAAATGACTGGAGTGTTGTGAACTACCATTCCCAGGGGTCAGTAGCTAACCACGATGTGATAGGCAAGTATATCATGGGAGAAGGCTGATCAAAGTCTATGAAGACATTCACAGGTCCACAGTGTTCAGAAAGTGTATGGGGGAAGTGCTGGCTATACCCTCATGGTTTCCTGAGTTGTGTACAGAAATTGTCCACAATTCTCTTTTATGTCTAGCTCAGGGCACCTATAATGATGTAAGTATCATGGGCTACCATAAAAGATTATCCTTCATGGTATACCAGTAGAGGAAGACATGGATATCTCAGGAAGATATGAAAATTTTCTAGTGGCTGTGGTTTAGTCTCTGGGCTGAAAAGGGCCTCCTGCATTTTCAGTGCAAATAGGGACAGGGCCACTTGCACTGTTTCGGTACTTGGAAAAGTTGTTGGAGATGTCACATACCTCCTGGCCCCCTGAGTTTATGAGTCTGCATAGACGTGACTTACCCTCTCACGGCCAATTAAATGGGCTTTCTTGTGTGTCATTCTGAAATGCAATTAGGTTGTGGTTGCCTATCTGTGAGACATGAGGTCTGTGAAAATGTGCCAACAGCCTGTGCAGATGACTGGATTTGAATGTTCCTTTACTGGCCAAACTCTTCACACCCTTCTTCCATGCAAAGATTAAAAACATCTATTTCGTGTATCAATCAAAAAAACCTCCAGTGTTCAAAGTCTCTTAAGGTCAACTGTGTGTGTTTGAGCAGAACTTCATTTCCCCGACTCTGCATTGGGGTGTTGTGACTCCACTGAGCTCTGCACACGCTGCTGTGAGTTGAGAACGGTGTAGGTCACTATTCAGCCTATTCAGGTGGTTACCTTTGCTGTCGTTGCTTTCAGAGTGCGAGGTAACAGTTTAGATCACAAACCTCCGTTAAATGATGTCCATTTTAAATTGACCAACAGATGGCACCATCAGTCTCCTTTTCTCTTGTAACTTAGAAACAAAACTTAATGCAAACTGTTGTCCAGATCTCTGTGCTGTTAAATTCAGTAATTTCATTCTAATTAATATTTCGTTTAAATTTGTGATGTCTTAGCACTTAAAATCTGTGCACGCCTACATGTGCAATGAAACTAAGGATACATATTCATAATTTAATCTGTAATGTTCCTGCTGGTGTATTAAATGACTCTTGATTTTCGAGAGGTTTCTAAGTCAATCCTGAATCTGTATAGTTTAAGTAGAAAAGGCACCACATGTGATCCTCTCAGTTCAACAGATGCATACAATAGTGAACCCTAATGCAGTTTAAAAAAATGATTTAACAAAGTAAATTGCATAAAAAGGATGCTTTACTGATTTCTGGAAACTCTTTCTCTTTTCTCAGATTTATAGCAAATTTTCACTGTATTCTGTACCTTTAAGATGCTTCCTCAGGATCCATAGAAAACCCCATCAACTGATAAAAATTATGACTTATAGCAGCTACCTTCTCCTGTATTATCTGAATTGCTAATTACATTTTCAGAATGAGACATTACTGAGAATGTGTCAGGCATAAGAGCTGCCTGGACATAGAGAAAAGAAAAATAAAATCATAAGGAAAGAAAGGCCAACACAGAGCTTAAAGGAACCATTATATATTTTAAAGGGATGAATGCAGTCTAAATGGAATTCCTTGTAATTCAGTTTGTGCCAGTTGTTCCTTGTCCCTTTACCAGTCTTTATCATTTTATCCTGACAGTTGTTAACGGCTCTTAGTGTGTAATTTCTTTTTTTTTTCTCCTGAAAGACCAGCCCTGGTATAAAGATGTCTATCAGCTTAAATACTTTGCTAAGCCCAAGGTTAACTTTGCCACTGTTGTCTTCCCTGGATGGTCACTGCAAAGCATGTCTAAAATACTACTACTGAATTGCTTGGTTTTACCAGTTGTTGATTGATTATGCAAAAATGTGTGAGACAAACAAAATATGAGTGAAATTTGGAACCAGGTTTTATTTTCTTGTAAGACAATAACAGTATTATTATAAATTTCTTGTGGTGACTGGCTACAAATATGTGCTTAACTTGCAGATCACCAAAAGAAACTGCTGTGAGGATACAAAAAGCAGACATAGGGTCTAATAGCAAATGTAAAGTGAACTTCCTTTGTATTCAAGGCTTTTTTTTTTTTTTTTTTTTTTAGATATTTTTATCACCACAGGTATTTCAGTTATGTTTTAATTAAGCCATATGATTATAAGTGCTTGTCAACAGAGGACATCTATCTGGGTAATTAGAATGATAGTGTAAGAGATAATTATAGACTATAAAAAGTAGCTAAAAATTAGTCTGTTGTGATGCAGTTAAATCCTGCACAGCTGCTCTGCTTTCCTTGCCCCACCTCACTGTGGACTTAAGTCACTGGCTTGCTGTCCACTCACACTATGTTACTTTAAACCAGATTAGGGAACAGTTTGATGTGAAAACTTAATGACATGGAAATCCAGCAGGGATGTGAATGGGGGTACAGCAACCAGCACACCATGCAAAGCCTCTCTTGTATCATAATGAAGTGTGTTCCATGACAGACAGAAATCTTTCTTCAGCAGATGCTAAATAAATGTATTGTTCCATAATAAATCCTGTTTAGATGTCCCCAAGGCCCGTGTCAACATGCCACTTAAGCATATGTTCAAATCCAGTCTGATTTCATGAAGCACTTAAGCTTTAATCAGGCTGGGTTATGTGCAAGGAAAGGCTGCAAAATCAGAACCTGTTAATAAATACCTGCTTTATTAAGCTAAGGTTTGTTAGCCCATTTCCATTGATGCTTTGCTTAGGTAGGGTTTAATTTAAAAGTATATATTTGGGGTTTTTTCATCTTTATGATTGTTTTTAAGCTGCTGGAAATCATCAGTAGTAAATGAACAAATTATTCTCATGTCAGGTCTAATTTCAAAGACACAATGGAAGTTGGTAGAGTTTTTCCCTTGACTCAACAGGGAGCAGCAGCAGGCCTTAAAAGTTTTCCAGAAAGCATCAGATTTCCTTCAGTGTGCTCATCATTGTAATTTAGAGTTCCTGGAAACACCAATCAAGAAGTTCAAAAGGAGTGAATGTGAATCAAAATTTTTATGCAGAATTTTGAAATCCAGCGCTTCTTAATTATGCTATTCATGAAATAAAAACCTAGGGCTTAGAGGGAATGCTTCAGAAAAAAGAAACATTTCTAAAATAAATAAAAAAAAAAAAAAATCCCAACCTTTGCAGGTCCCAGCATATTTTGTAGGTTTTTGTGATGTCCTTACCTTTTATGTCATAGTTCTTTTCTTTAACCTGATTTTTTGCAAAGGGAAGAAGCCAGCAGTTCTCTTGCATGCACTCCTTTACTGTTTGAGAACACATTAGGAGAAAAAAAGTTCAGCTTTTCTTTTTCCTCTGAATCTAAAAGAAAGTTTCTGAGTTAAGGAATTCCTTTGTAACCCCAGGAAGGCAGCAGTAGATTTCTGTTTGGCTTTGGTGGGCCTTACATGAGCTTCATCTTCTACTGATTTATGGTGAGCAGGGATAATTCTATAGGATACAAAGTATTGTATCTTAATTTTTGTGCTGGAACCTCACTGTAAATTTGTTGTCCAAGATGTTTCCCTTTCATAATTAAATTTCAGTACCTAGTTTTATTGCTCTTCCCAGTGATAAATCTTTGATCTGAGAGCTTTCATACTCTGCATCTTTATTGCTCTCATTTTTATTACAGGTAAGGGATTATTTTTTACTATCTTTGCAAAGATCTTGACAGAAATTTAACATATATTGGTCTGTACCTTCTAATTTATTCATTGACTAGAGAATCTTGTTTTAATAAGCTTTTTTACAAATTGCCCTGTACTGTTATGTTCTCTTCAGCTTATGTGCAGGTACCTTTTGATTTCCTATAGAATTTTGAGCCTTGTTGGTGTCTGTTCTTTAGGACACGGACACCTATCATGCTGTCCTCACTCAGCAGACATAATTGTTGGTACTATTAAAAGAATTTATGTATCATCTTACATAGTTACAAAACTGAAAACTCTGGAAAGAAGAACATCAAGGTTGTGTTGCAGTTGTAGCATCAAACCCTGAACCCCCCTTGTAGAATTATTACCTGGTGTATATGGAGTTTTCTTGGAAGGCAGAGAGAACAATAAACTCACAGTGACTATTTGGTATAGAACTTTTCTAGAGAACAGCTGGAATGACTGCAACATTTGTGAAAATGCCATTGATAGCCTTGTCTTTAAAAATAAAATGAAGCTGCAGGTTAGAACAGAAAGCGAAAGCAGTACACAAGAATTATAACAGCGTAAAATGTAATTGCAGCATTTAACATTTATGCTGTAATGTCATAAAAGTCAGCCTGTAATGGCTTCAGCAGAGATTAAATTGCTTTGCTTCACCAGTGGGATGGGCATGTATGGTAATCATTCCAGGTGTTTCTCGTGCACAGCTGTCCCAAGATCTCTCTTGGCAAAGGGTCTATCCTTTGCTACCTTGGAAAGTCTCTTCTTTTGGGATTTGTCAGAACATTACCCAGGATTTATGTTAATTGGAGAGCCAAGATGTTGCCATGGAAATCTCAGCTGTTTATAGCTTTTTGATATAATAAGCAACATTCATTGTAGCACTGCTTGTAAAAAATTTAAGGGGTGTGTTAGTGAGAGATGTATGTGTGATGAAATGTGCTATCTTTCTGCTTTTACAGGAAAGAAAAAAAGAAATGAAACCTGATTTCCCACACTCACCTTAGATTATGTATACAAAGGTCAGAGTGAAGCCTGGATTGCACTTTGAACTCTGCAACTTTCTGCATTAAGGTTTGTTAATATTCGACTGTGTTTCTCCTGGTCTGTCTCTCTTGGACTGGATTATATTTATAGAGCTGGAGATGCTCCCTCTGGTGGCCCTTCCAGCACCTGGCACATTCTACATTTTAAAAGCTGGTTTGTGTGTAATCTGGTGGTTAAAACACTGGCAATCACAAAACCTTGCTTCAAATGATATTTGACGTGTAGCAGTAGATTTCAGTTTTCGTTCAGCAAAGAGTGATTAGTGGGTCCTGTTGGGGTGGTTTGTTGAGCATGCACAGACTTTATTATATATTTACCTGCACACCTCAGACATGACTTTTGACAAATTAATTTGGCCACTCCTTGACAGAGGTTGCTAACATTGCTGAAGTTTAGGAAAAGACTATCTTGCTCACCATAAAGATGTTGTATTTGTTATTAATGTTTTGCCACTTTTAAAGAAAACAGAGCACTATATTTATTTTATATAGTGAAAGAAAGGGAGACAAGGCCGCATATTTTTAACATTAGAATATATTTTATTACCTCTTGTGTTGGGGCAAAATATTGTTTCTAGAAGAAAAAAACAAAACAAAACAACAACTTCAAAATAAACCACCTGTATTTCAGCAATAAGGGTCCTTTAGATGAGCTTTGGAGCCAGGTGTTCTGGCCAGGCAAGATATTTTTGCCGACTGCCTACCACAGTGACTGGGCATTTACCAACATATCGGCCTTTCAAGGAGATTTTTTCAGTATTTTGAAATGGCAATAGCATTTTCCTTTCACCATTCCAAAGAGCTGGATTCAAAGTAGTTAATATATTGTCTCTATAAGGTGTAATTTTAAAAGAAAGTGTAACAGCAAATAAAACTAATAGGAAGGATATTTTTGAGGTTTAAGTTTTAAGTTACTTTGAAAGAATCCTTAATTCCATATGCAAATGTAGGTGGTTTGGAAGCAGTTTAAAGGATCAGTTTTTTCTAATAGGTGATATAAACACAATAGCCAATGCTATCCAGATTTTGGAAAAGATAGCCTTTGTAATCAGTTCAGTCTACCACTTGTGATTGGATTGTGATGACGTTAAAACTTTGATGGTGTGAACTTGTACTCCCTCTTTCTTTGTGGAAGCATTTATAGAACCTAGTATTTAAAAACACATACCTGTAAGTGTTCTTTCCAGCTTTAATGGCAATAGGTTTTGTGATTTAAATGTTTTCCAAAAGGCTCAACTACTGGAATCAATAAATTGAAAACACTGACTTTCATTAAACACTGTAGGAAAGTCTGCAGTCTGCCTTTGCAGAGGAACTCTTTAGATATTGAACTGGTTATAGGCTGTTGATTCAAATGTAAAAAGTAAAAGCAAAATAATCACACAATTCATAATGTTAAAACTTGTTTAAAAGTTTTGGAAGCCAAGTGGCCGTTCCTCTTTTCATGTAAAACAGTGAGATTTAGAATGACTAAACAACATCTGCTGAAAATAAAAAAGTGTTGTTTTTAGTGACCAAGAAAAGAGCTGCTCCAGAACCTGCCTCAGCTAGTTCAGAAACCCTTGTTTACCAAATAATTAATTTCTTACCCGTTTTCTATGCAATTCCATGCCTTTACTTTCAGTCTTAACGGATATGTAATTTTTCATTATCTGTCAAGCAACTGACAGTATTCCAAATTTAGGCTTTTCATATGCTCCAAACTGCTAACTACAGCCATTCAAAAATTAGATCTTGCTCCTGCCTTCTTTCCTGAGGAAAACTGGTCACTTAGTCATCCTATCATGATTTGACAAACCAAAGAAATAAACTGCTCTTTAAAAGTCAGTTTATTTTCTCTGCACTTCTCAGTGACAGGAACTTCCTCTTAGTGCAGCAAGAAACCCACGGTGCTGAGTCAAACAGCTAAATATCAATAAGTAATTCCTATTTTTGTCAGATTTATTTAAAAAATCATGCCAGCTATGAGTGATGTGCAGTTCCAGTCTGTAATCCAGTGTGATTCTTGTCCTGGGACAGCAGAGTAATCTTTTTTTTTTTTTTTTTTGTACATAACATTGTTAACCTGATGCAATCCCAGTGTTTTATATGCACTCTCTCTCTGAGGCTTCCACATCATGTTTTCAATCTACTGTCTGATGTTAACAAACTTTGATAAAAGATCAAATGTTTCAGATATATTTCCAGTTTCAAGTTTACCTTACCCTCAAGGTAATGGCAGGCTGCTCCTGAAGACCGAGTTGTTGGGGAGACTGGCAGGGAAGAGGACAGAGAATCTAGGATTACTATGTTCATTAGCAGCCAGTTGTTAGATTGAGCCACAAATCTTTAGAGTCAGGTCTCTCTAGTTCTGATTTGTGCAAAAATTTACTTGTTTTTCAGAGCTCTGTGTACACCATAGTGGGAGCAAAGATGAAGAGAAGGCTGGGGAAGGATCTCCAAGTGCAAACTTCCCCCTAGTGGACTATAATAAGGAGATTAATTTTCATTGTTCTTTTTACTGTTGTCTTCACATTCTCACATGGGACCTGCTCAGTGATGCTCGTGTAGCAGAAGAATAAATTGCTCTGAACTGAAGCCTATTGTGCTTCAAGAAGGAAGGGCAGTATGGAAAAGGGGTGAGGACAGGAATGCCATAAAAACTCATGCCTCACACTTGTCTGAATGTTCCTTTAAGCAGGCTGTAGACAGCATGGAAGAGAAAAATTTCCCCATTGCTCAATATGTAACTAAGGGCATGAAAGCAACCTAATTTAATTGAACAGGTTAACAAATTATTTCAGACTAATATTGGTGGGTGATTTAAACTTTTAGCTTGCTTTTCCAGAAGAGTCTCAGAGCACTTGTGAAAATGGAACAGTCTCTGTAGTCTGAGATTGTACAGACACTTCAGGTTCAATTTTGATTTAATAAGTCTTCCACCAAAATGATATCAGCAGAGTAGCAGAAGAATTTGCCTTACAAGATGTCCTTGGCTGATAACAAAACATAAACAGTCCTGACTTGCCTTATATAGGGATGTTTTCAGTTAAATTTCCTTGTCCAATAAAGAGTTCCAGGTCTTCAGCCTCCATAGAAATGAATGTGTACTTCCACTGACTGAACACTTTTGTGAAGGGAGACTTCAGGGATTAAAACAAAAAAATGTTGCCTATTATGCAGGTATTCCTTATATTTAGGCACTCAGAATCCATTTTGGAGCTTCATCAGGTGCTTCTTACAATGAAAACAAAGCCAAACTGATCCATTGTGGAAATTGTCCAGACTAGAGGAGGATATCTCTTCAGGGAAAGGTTGGCTTTTTTTTTTTTTAAATAATGCTGTGTATTCCTTCAAAAATTATTCATTTAAAAAGAAAAAAAAAATCCCAGTAAATGAAGGGTTAACATTCAGAGGTCACTGAAGAAATCCTGCTGTCATTGATAACTGTGGCATTTATAGTTTATATGCATTTTCATGATGGTCCTCAAGCAAATATCCCATGATGCTTTTGTTGTTTTGATTTTTTTTTTACCTGCATCTGAGCCAACTGAGAGCAGGTACCTAAAGGTACAGGGCATTCCCTGCAAATACCAGGATCGTTTCTGTTCTATGGATTTGTTGTAGTTAAAGATGAGGTTGATAAATTCAGCTTAGCAAGCAGACTTCTTTGCTTGTGCACTGCTGATAAGTATCCACACTTAACTGCTCCATTGAAGACAAATATTTCTGTACATTTGGACATTGATTGCTGCTAACAAGTGCCATGTACAGCTCCTTCTGTTTCTTGTAATCTCTGTCAGAATCACCTGTACTGCCTTGTTCCCACTGTGCTTAATGCTGTTTCAGAACTTTCCTAGGGAATTTATTGTGGTCATGGATATTTGTGCATAACTTTTAAATCTATTTGTGGCTGTGTGATGCTCTTAAAGTATTTGAAATTAATATCTGCTGTTTCTTCAATAGTGACTTACTCCAAAAACATTTTCACTGTTGCACATCTAAGTGTTGGAAAGCAAATGAGAAAAAGTTTACATGTGCTGTCTAAATGACAAATAAAAAGAGAGAATTTCAAATATTCTTTTCTACTACTGCAGATGAGTTACACATGTTCTGTGTCAAATATTCTAATTTGCAGGTTTCTGTTTATTATAATTAAGGGATAGGAGTAATAAATGGAAGGATAGCATTCCAGGAAGCAAATAAGATGGGAGAATGAATCACTTTTACTTCTTCTGTAACTTCTCCTGGATTTATTTCTCTCTCATCTTTTTTTTTGAGTGATTTTAGTGTTGATCACCCTCTAGCCCAGAGCTGATAAAATAATAAAGATAATAATGTTCCCAAAGGTACTATTACCATTTCCATATCACAGACATCACCTAGTGAACTCCACTCCTTTTTTTCATAAATCATGGTTAAGAAACAGGGATTTTGGAGTGGAGGGAGAAAAGAGATAGGGAGGAGGTTGGCCACTGTTACCTTAATTTTTAAAAAGCATTTTCTATACATCCAGTTTGCTCAGAGATAATTGAAAGGAAAGGATGTGAGGGAATGATTGAGAGAGAGTAACTAAAGACTGATAAAATTTTCAGATGTGGGATGTGTGTCATAACTGAGAAAGCAGGGCAAGTATGATCTTAGACTGCATAAGATTTTTGATGAATGAATAAATTTAAGGCATCAAGTCTGAGACTCAGTTACATAAACATACAAGGGCTTCATAATATAATATAATATGGAAACAATCTCTAGATAGATATAAAAGGTGAAAAATTTTAGGAACCTCTTTGTATTCAGTATCCAATCTATCTTTCAGTAAGTCCAATCTAATCATTTTATAGTAACAACTCAGCACACTGTAAGGCCACATCATTATTTCTAGTTTCTGGCTGTAGGTCTTATCATAATGAAAAATGCTTCAAATTATACAGGTACTGAAAGCAAAGGGCTTTATTGGTAGTTCTTCTCCACCTCATCAGCATACTGCATATTGATAGCTACCTACTCCTCTGAAATGAGAAGAATTATATTCAAAATACATTTTTAACCCTCTTCTGCTGCTGAAACGTTTACCTGGTTACTCAACATAGCAAACTGTCAACCACATGGATGCCATGCAGCCATTTTTACTCCTCAGAGTACTGTTGAATGGGGCCCACACAGCCAAATGTCCATGTGTTGTGCCATTCAGTGTGACTCAGTAGAGTTGTGAGAAAGGCCGCAATTTTCTCAAGTGGCGTTAGGCACCTGTGCCTCTGCTTTACTCATCTTCCTGCCAGTAAATACCCAAAGAACCCTCACATGCATCAATTTAAGTTCTGTCTGATGGGCTGCAAAGTTGCTTAGCTATCTGCTTTGCTGATGTGTCTTTGCAGCTGTAAAGGAAGTAATGTTAGATAAGATGGATTTAAAAAAAAAAAAAAAAGGTATAAAATTTGCAATAACCTTGGTCAGGTTGTAGCTGAAAAGGGGGAAAATCATATGAAATTTACCAGCTGGTGTAGAGACACTTATTAAAATAGTAATAGTGTGGATAAATCATGGCTCAGATAAGTTACTAAGATGCTTTCAAGCAGCTATAAAAACTTGCACTTATGTTACACTAACTCTTAGTTTACCATTACAGTAATAACAGTATAACTATAATATATATACCATATATTATATAACTATAATATATATACCATAACAGTAATAACTGCTAAGCAGCAAAATCTTCATAGGAACATTTTCCAAAAGGTGTCGTATCATTGGCTTAGTTGTGTAGAAATGCCCTTGGAGCCCACAGCCTGCCAGGGATGCTGCTGCCCCACATTTAAAGAGAGGGCAAAGGGACTTGCACTGTGTCCCTTTAACTCTGGTTTAAAGGGACTGGGGGGAGGATAAAAGGAAAGGAGTCATGCCTAGAATTTTCTCATTAGATCAACGTTTTCTGGCAAAGTCCAATGCAAAGAGAAATACCAACCCCAGTTTGGTCTCTAATCCCGAATCACACAGTTGGTGTAAACTCTATTTGGCTATTCATTGGACTCTCTAATGACAATAGGAATATTTTAAACCATTCAAAATGATCACAGTTTTGCTTAGCTGCCCACACTTTGCCATGGTTACATGAAGAAGTAACTTCATGACACATTCTTGGCATTTCTTGCATTTGTTTGTTTGTTCAGGCTCCAGGAGGGCTACCAGTGCGATACATCTGAGAGAGGAGGTTTGAGTTTCCAACCCTCCAGCCCCCAGGCTGTTAATTTTATCAATGTGAGTAGACTTGCCAGAGTTTCCACGTTTGGTGTTTTTGGGGTGTGTCAGGGTGGAGGTGGCACAAGGAGGGGGTGTGCTACGAAACAGCAGGTGAGGGTGGTTTCATTGCCATGGGAACCATGAGAGGAAGGGAGCAGATCTGATGTGATGGGGAGGGGGCACAAAGAGATGTGTTATTATGTGGCTGTGTTTATTTTTAAAATTGTTTGCAGCATGGAAATGTCACCAATGCAGACTTTGACTCAGAGAGGACTGGAAGTGACCTTGGTTTAAAGCAGCTCTGCACCTGCCAGGATTAACCTCCCAGAGCTCCTACCAAAATGTTTTCCTCTGATACATATTAAAATTGGTGATGTTGTGAACATACATTCCTATAACTTGACAGCAGTTTCATCCATTGACAATTTCATTGGTGGGTCCTTCTTGAAAAAGTAAGCAGGTGGTTTTGGTTCTTATGAAAATTAAGATCAAATCAAAGGCTGAGCATCTTTGGCATCCCCAAATATTGCTTATGTTGCTCCTGTATCTTCCAAACCAAAGTTCCCCTCTGTCCATGTTCAGTACAACTCTTTCAGTTTCTTGAATGTTGAGATTTGGTTCAGATAAGTTATAAATATGACTTCTTCCTAATGCAATATCTCAGTTGCGACTCAAGCTACAATGCTTTCATTGCAATGAAAGCTGTAAATATTAAACTTAAGTGGTGTTTTTATTTATGATCCTAATACATCAGGAAAACTAAAATCACATAATATTTCTAAACTTGCCTTGCATTTTCACTGATTTAATCAGCTCTCTGAAGGGGAGTGGATTTCCTCTTTGCCAGACATTAAAGATGTCGATTCCAAGGGAATACAAAGCTCATATTTCCTAATGGAGATATTCTATGGGAAATATTATGGACATTTATTTAAGAAATTATGAAATAGAGTAAATGCCTTTTTCCTTTTTTTTTTTTTTTTTTTTTAGATTTTATTTTATTAGGCAATGGTGAATTGCCATTGAGAATCACCAACAAGAGCACTTAGCATTGAAAGAGTATTAGTTTAACTTACTTTCTACCCAATTAGAACTTCATATAAAAGACAATTCAATTGAAATGTAGAAAAACAATAAGAAAATAACATTAATTATCTAAAACTTTAAAAAGTGTTCTTGGATTGCAGCTTTTTTGCTATACCTCTACACCAGAGGAAATATTACATATGATTAGCAAACAGACATATTGTGGTTACCATATTTGTCCATTTTCAAATCGGCAAGATTTTACCACAGTTTTTAGGGTAAAACTGAAAAGTGAGTTCAGCTGAACCTATTTACCCATTAGTTCATAGCACTGTAGGACATGGGTTTTAAAATAAATGCATTGAATAATATTCTTTGCACCTGCAAGTGAAACTACTGCTGCCAAAGTCTGTAAAATTTCTCTTCAATAAACTTTCAGTCTACTTAATGATTTTTCCCATTGATCTTGTGATTTGGCCTACTATAAAACTTCAGCACAAACATGAACTGCTTAAGACATTAAACCTAAATTATGTTTTGAGAATTTTATTAAGTTGTGGTAAATTTAGAGCTTAATGTATGTTATCCTTCTTAAAATTTAATTTTAAATAGGCCTGTTTTATAACACATATAAAAGAATATAAGCATTTTTTAAAAAAATAATTTAAACACTTTTTGGAATGTTGATTTATCTGGGTTTGCACTTCATTATGTCCACATATTTCAAATAGCACTGGACTGGATCTTGTGTATTGTCTAAACCAGAATTTTCAGTGACTATTGTGTTAATTATATCTGTTTAAATACAAAGAAAATCCTTGTTAACAGGAGGAAATTATTTTCAAGTTTTAGTGGGTCTACTAAGACCACACTATTGCTTTCCAAGTTATGTGGAAGAACTTTTCAGCCAAGGACACAACTCAAAGCTAAGGACCTATGGCAAAATGATCTGATTTTACTTGGAATTTGTTGAACTCTTATGTATTTTACTGAAGGCCTTTTACTCTGACAAGAAATGTTGAGTAATCCAGTAATAAATCAAAATAGGAGATAGGATACAGTTCTCATTCCTCTTTTGGTACTTAGGAAATGTAGGAAGTGATTTATTGACTACTGAAATTCAAAGGATTGGTCAGATACGGAAAAATATTTTTAAAAAAATAAATTAAGACAATTGTGTAAATTTAAGCTTCTCAATGTGTTATGAAAGTTGTTCCTAATTACATATTTAGTGGTAGCTGACTAGCAGTGGGTACAATCTGTTCCATATATCCATTCCCTTCTCCAGTTCCATAATACAGTAAAACATGTGGCATGAGGATATATATGTCTGATACAAATGCCTTTTTAGTATGGTACACTTCCCTCCTATACACAGACCCTAACAATTAAATTCTGCTCAGTTAGTATACTTGCATTTATAAACCTTGAAAATTTTTGATAGCTGCAGTGCATTATGGCCACTCTAGATCAAGGAGAATTAGGTTTTTTTGTTTAGTACTTAATATATCTTTTAAAAAAAAATTACTTATCACCTTTGGTTCCCCTGATTTCCTTTAGAAAAATAAATCTGTTTTGTAAAGGACTAGAATAGCTATTTAGAAGTTGACTTTGTTTCAGAAGAGGTGGGCAGAAATGGTTCAATTTTGAATCACTCCCTTCCAGCCTTCTTCTGAAATAGCAAAGGTTTTGTTACCAACAGACCATTTGGTGGCCATTTCATAGAAGACAAAACTTGGAAGTCTTCTGTTGGTTTGCCCTTAATTACACTCTCAGTTTTATTTAGAATGTAGTGCATCAGATGACAAAAACTTAACATGCTTTGACTGGCACTGATAGTAAATGGCTTTTAGTCCAACTGAATATATCTACAGAAGCTTTGATAAAGTTTTCTCATTTAGATTAGCAGAGAGCTTAGACAATGATTTACAAAAAAATCTAATTTTTTTAAACGTCAGTTCTATTTATAAATCTAGTTGTAAAAATAATTTTGAAAATTGAAAAAAACATGAAATGTATTTGTCGTGATTTTTACTGCCTTGGATTTTTATAAGTAATTCCTCTTTACTGAGATGGCTTTGGGATTACAGGTTAATTCACTGTATTTTTTTTTTTTTGTCATAAAGAGCAACTTCCATATCAAATTAGAAAAGATGAAGGCAAATGTATGCCATAGTTTTCGCAGCTGCTTAAAATTCAGCAGCATTTTTAATGTATTGAGGTCCTGAAATATTTAAAAAACAAAGAGGAAAGATTAATACTGGTGGAATAGTTCAAATGGTTTTGTAATGTGAAAAGTCATCCAAATCTTTAAGTAGGATGAAATAGCAAATTTATTTAGAGTGCAAAACTAAAGAGAATTCTTTAAAATGAGTTGATGAAGTACATTTGTATGGGAACTTTGATTAATTTGTGTGTGCATTTCAATTGTGTTTGTTATTTTTTAGAGCCAAAAAAAGCGAAATGCACAATATTTTAATTTGGTGTTTGAATGTTGGAAGAAATAGAAAAACAAAGTTGTATTTAGCTGAGTACAGAATAATAGAATCTACAAATGTCAGTTGACAATATCATGTCAGTTTTTATATTGTGGTTTGTTCCATTTTTTGGGTAACTACTCTTCACTAAGCAAATAATACATTTTTACCTCAGTTATGCCACCTAGTTTCATGTTAATTGATGTAATCATCTAAATAATTTAAAATTAATTAATTTTCATTAAAAATTGCTGATAAAGAGTGAAAAAAACCAAAAACAAACCCAAAAACCTAACAAAAAACCCAGGAGAACATTTTATTTCTAAACAGCCAGTTCTGTTAATCCATAGTTTTCATCATATACTTCCATTTGGTTTTAATTACCAAGTACATTTTCATGAAAATTAGGAACTTTTGTGGGTTAAGGGTTCCTCTGCTCCTGCTGTTTATTTCTTTCACACAGACATATTTCAGTTTCTGGCAACCAGACTATCTTTAAAGCAGCACATGGTAACACTGCAGACTCTGACAAACTCTGAACACTGACTTCGGTGAGAAACATGGAACGTCGAGGTGGTGTAAACTGATAAATTTCTGGCTTGAGACAGACCTTCAGACTTCCCCTACCTGAGCATCTTAGCTGTGTACATATCCCCAAGTAAATATCTTCAAAAACCATTGAGAGGTGAAAACTGAAATTGTATAGTGGCAGAACCTCTGTAAATAATAAAATTTCAAGCTTGCCATACAGCATTCCTTTGGCTTCTGTGGTTGACTTTGTACACATAATATAAATATAATGAGCATATGAGAAGGATTTCAATGAGAAAAATATCTGTATTGCACGAATTAACAGTAGTGTTATCAGGACTGGATGAAGTCTTGATCTAAATAGGAATGCTGCTCAGCTCCATAATTGTGCCCATGTCATATTTTTACTCAACAGTGCCACTAAGGCTGGAAGGGAGAATTGTAACATCTTCGTTCATCTACAAGATCTATAAGTAATATTTCCCACATAATTTTATTCATGTTTTATCTTCCATTTCAGACTTTAAGATGGTAATACTGCAGAAAAAGCTTTCACCCAAAAGAAAGCACAGGAAAATAGATTCTCTTCTTCTTTTTTTTTTTTTTTTTTTTTTAATTTATTTATTCCTTAGGAACTGTGTTAACTGTAGCCAAAATGTTAGGTGGCATTAGGAAATGTGAGACTTATTTCCACTTCTGTGGCACAGACCTTGTCCCTGTCATCCAAGCTGTGCTAGCACAACTGTTTTTGGGGCAATCCTGTGAGCTAGATTGGGGTGCTGTTTGAATTAAAATAATGTAGAAGATATGATTTGAAACTGTCACCTCCCCAAATATTCCCCCACCACAAACTCACCGTGGTTCAGTGGATATGGGAATCTCACTTGAAAAAGAGTACTAGTAAAGGACAATTAGGGAAGGACCGGCCACATCAAGCCTTTTTGCTCTTTATCAGCATCTAATTAACTTGTATTAAAAGCTGGCTGGATAGCTGGGAGTGTCAAGAAGCCTCTCTGCTAATTGCTTTTAAAAATAGATGCATCAGAGCCACTGGGGCATTTCTGTTGTGTTTTTAGATTATTCATATAAATTATGAGGTTATCAAATGCAAATGCGAAATTGCCAGGCATATGCTCGGATATCATCGTCCTAAGCTGTGCAATTACTCAGGGTGTCATCTCAGTCTTCAAGCAACCAGAAACAGAAGTTTCTACATAAAACATCATCAAGGTATTCTGAAGCCTTTGGCGATAGAACACAATTAAAATACCACAAGCAGTGAAACCCATTAATATAAAAGAGGCTAAGTTCAAGAAGAATAGTTGGGGCATGCCTATTTGACAGTGACAGGAGCACAGAGCCCTCGCAGATTAAATCACCCTGCTGAGAGTCTGGGCTCTCTGCATTGTAATGTCACAGTACAGTGCCCAAGCTGCTACACTTAAAAACAATTTGGACATCTCTGAGCTCCACCTCAGTGGCTACAGGCAGCATTTGTCCTTCTTTTGTGAGTCCAACTCATATGAAGGCAGCAGCAGCACAACACAATCCAGATGTTTATGTTACCAGCTTCAACTGCAGCTGTATTAGACTGTGTCCTGTTCTACTCCTGACTCCCTCTGCTCCTGTGCCTGAGTCCTTACCGCCACCTGTATGGGCACAGCTATTTCCAGCAGCTTGGATGCAAGCCACTGCTGTTTGGGAAGTCAGTGGAGCAGTGGTTATTATGGGGCCAAACCTGCTCTAATGTGTTCTGCAGGACCAATAAAACCGAGGAAACATCCTCCCAACTCACAATTAACCATGTCCTTTGAGATCAAGAATTCTCTGTCAACATGTTGAGTTATAAAACCAAGTTATGCAGGCAACTTCTTAGTGTTTATACAGTGCTTTTACAGTAAACCTATAGTGTTTTAATCTTTTAGGCTTGAACAAAATAAGATACACTGCACCATAGTGAACAGCTTTACTTGTAGATGCTTTGCTAAGCTATCTTCATGGATGACTTTTGAAAACAATAGTTAAATGTTCTGAATAGTATCCAGACACTTAAAATTCGCACATAAAAATTGTGTGGTGGAAACTTTCACTTCACTGTTACTGCATTTACACTATGTAGAGTTTACATTATGCACATAAAGAAAACATCTGTGTTTTCTAATTATAGAGGTTTTAATAAACACCAGCTTTGAACCATGACTTTTTCTATATCCATAGAAGCACAGCATAGGCAACTGCAAGACATTTCCCCATGCTACCTTTCTGATGTGTGTGGGACCTGACCTCAAACAAGTATCTCTATGCAGATAAAGGTGGAGGTCTGGATACAGTTAATTTTTAAACTCTACTGAAATTGGCAGCTGTGAGGATTTCTGAAACGGCAACATCCCATCATTGGAAAGAGAACATTATTTCATGTAAACATGTAAAGAGCTAACAGATGAAAATTGCTCTTAGTCATTCCTTGCATGGCCTGTCCTTGAAAGGATTATCAATTTTAATTTCTTTCTACATCATTACTGAATTACTCATCTCTCAGTTAATGTACTGCAACCTTAAAAAAAAAAGCAAAACAAAAGGTGGATCAGAACTTTCACTGTCATCCCATCTGATGACCCTTTACTTTTTATGATGTCAACATCTCTTTCCATCACAACAGTTATGGAAGAGTAGAGCTATCAGTGGTTCAGTCCAGATGCACATTTCACAGTTTTTTCCAGGAAAACTAGAGCTATATATGGTCTAGTGAAATTGTATCTTCTAACTTAGCATTTTGCCTTTCATTTTGTTTCTACCAGAGGGTCTGTCTGCTGTGGGCCGTCTAGTTATTTCTGAAAATTATCAATCTATCAACAGCAATGATACCCATAAAACTTCCCTATGTTAGCCTCTGTCATTACCTTAAAAATAGATTTTTACATATAAAGGTGTGAATATGTGTATCAGGTACGTTAATGAAAACTACATATAATATACGCTATACTTACATTTCAGAAGATTTATAAGTCATTCAAGTACCTAGTCATGGGCTCTGGCATGATTTATTGGCTTGTTAAAATTCACAACTGTAGTTTCCTTTAAGTAGTTACAGACTTTCTCATTAGTACCTGTACAACCATCACTATGGACATTGCACACCAGATGACACTTGCCAAAATCCTCCTGCCTCCTGTAATGCCACCTGGCATTCTCCAGGCTCCACACTCACACAGAGCTCTGGGAGCTGCCTCTTCCATCACAATTCCTTGTGCCCCCAGGTGAGAGCTCCTATCACCAATCATACCCTGCAAACTGCTTTTTAGTGGTCACTACAGGTTTTGGCTCCCTTGAATTTGTCAAGTAATTTCCTATCCATCCGTTTCCATTTGAGCTAAATAAAAGCTTTTTATTTGCAGGGTATGAAGAATGACTTGCTGAATAAGCAGTATAATAAATTAATGCTTGACATTATATGACAATGATTTGAGTGGCTCAAAACTTCTTTCATGATTTGTATGTAATCTATGTGGGAAATGACATTTATAGCTTCAGTGAAGGTCTCTCTTTGCTCAGATGTTCTCGCTGTTTATCCTCAAATAAACAGGGGAAGAAATTCAGCTTCTAAAATTTTTCTAGAAATCTGCATTTGTTATACTCCTGTGTCTTCTTTGTTCTGCACCTTTTTTTACAGAACCCTTGTCTTGTAGGTTTGCTTTTGAAAGCTGGAGACCAGATTACCTGCAGCAATGGAATTCCCCACTTCCCAACCTGGGCAAGGGCAGAGGTAAGGAGGATGGAAAAAAAATCCTGCTAGGTAATGTCTGTGAATTATAAACTCATTAGTTCGCATTCTGGTTTTGGATTGACTGAAACCTTGTTGCTTTGGTTGGAATTTGTTTTAGCTGTATAAATGACAATTATAATGCTTGGCTTTGTGAAAGTGAATAGGAAACTACTGCATTTGGTTTAAAGTGTGTCATTTTAATTTAATGCTTGGTTAATTTCAATTTGGTAGTAAGAATGATTCTCAGCAAGTAAAGCAGGGAGTAGAGGATAGTGGATAGAGCGTGAATGTTTTGTCATTGTGTCCTGGATTCTACAGGGATGGTGAACCCAAGTCCTGAATTGCAGTTAGCTTGGAGAGTAACTATTTGAAAATGCGCTGATGGCCAAGCACATAATGCATGACAGGGCAGCATTAAATGTCTTATTACTAGAGAGCATGGAACACATGAGTATATACAGGACCTGTGCTCTAGGAGGCCTCAGGATAGAAATGATTGGTGAAAGAAGCCCTTTCCAAGCTTCTTTTCAGCTGCTGTTCATGCAGGCAGGGAGCAAGAGAGCAGCAGAACTTGTGTGCATATAAACCAAATAATTTCTTCTGTCATAATCCAGGCATACTCCAGTAGACCTGTGGAAGTATTACATGCACGGAGTAAATCTAGAGTAAATCAGGATTTGCTATATCTGCATGGTGGACATGGACATACTTCATGAAAAAAGGCACTTACAGCCCTAAGCGGCCCTGTGTTTGCAAAAGCCAGTCCATAGAGGGCTGTATGTGAGAGGTATTTGTTACCTTATACTTCTTCCCATATAAAAAGCAGCTGTGTTGCTGTGTTCCCAAAGGACAGATATGGATTGGAAAAATCAGCTGTGAAATGACTAAGAAAAATTTGGTTGCATTTCCCAAAGCCAAAAATAGAAGTGTGCTTATGTAGTAAAGGTTGACTGAATCCAGTACTTGTTTCTGCTATAACTAAGCAGCAGAAGAGTTGCATTTTGATGAGGAATTCTGTTGTCTGACTTCAACATCCTATTGTGGCGAACCCTTCATTTCTGTAAAGGAATGTTTTCCCACAATTGGGTTATGATCAACTGTGTGAAAACACACCTTGCTATATGACATAAGTCAAGTCCTCTTCCTCACAGACAGGCAATTCATGTCACTGTCATCAGGTAAGTAAGGCATACCCACGCCACTGTGAGGCAAGATTCCTGAGTTAATCCTGATAGTGCAGTTGTGGTTCTGGTTGACGTTTTAGAAGCTTCTTTGCATCTCTTGGATTCTCTAAAACTGAGAGTGATAGCATGTGACAGGCTTTGATCTTGAGGATTTAAACACCATTTGTTCCCCCAAATCCCTTGACATCTTTGTTTTCATGCAGTAAATGTACTACCTAATTTCTTTAAAACCACAGCCAGCTGACTGGTTATATTCCTGTCGATGCTTGTGAATGGCCTGACTTGTAACAGGACTTACTGCTCTTCTAACTGATCTCCTATTATATGCTACTTTGCCTGAATTCCTTTTCCGAAATTGCCATTAGTGCTTAGGCAATAAAAGCACAGCATCCTGTACATACTTCACATCACTCAAGAATCAAGATGTCAGAATTGCTATTTTTCTCAGTATCTTTCCTATAGATAAAATAAGCAACATTGTAGAGGCTTTTTATCAATGATTAGCTTATTGTAGAACATATTTCATGTACCATGCAGTTCTGTATGCCTTTTTGGAATGGTATTGTGGTTTCATAACATCCTATTAGCAGATAGACACTGCAATAAAAAACACCTGATTCTGACTTTGCTCTGACTTTTTGCTGGCATAACTCTGCTTTTTCAAATGGACAGAATTGAAATTAGAGTCAAGTGCAGTAGAATTGCAGACATGAGCTGGTGGGCTAAGTAGAAACTTCTGGACTTCATTCAAAGCTATAAATCCGTGGGTAAATTTTAATTCTTTCATGTCCATAAATATATTGCAGGTTTGGTTTGCAAAGTTTCTAGGCTGGTGGGGTTTTTTGGGTTCCAAGTGTCCTCTTAGTCAGCACCAGCAAAGTAGAGAGTAGCACAGTGCCAAACATCACTCGTAGCAGGACTCTGCTGCTGTCATGATGTTACTGCTGCTCATGTTGGTTTTCCCAAATTAGCTTTTGATGAGCTGCTTGTGCTCCTATCAGAAAATAGCTGCAACTGCACAGAAGATAGTTCAGCTGCCAGGGAGGTTTGGTACCTCTCCAGCCAAGATCCACATTGCTGTAGCTACTGAACTGTTGCCACCTGATACACTTAAAGTCAGTTGGATCAGAGTTACTTCAGCTGCAATCAATCCTTTTTATTCGGGGTAGGTGAAGTCTCAGGTTGAAGTGTCTATCATTGCTGTGCTAACCACAGTATTATCCACATTTCTATGTATTCTTTGCATAATTTCCTGTCTGTAGTACCAATAGTGTAAGTCTTAGATATGATTATACATTCACAGGTATTAATTTTTTTAGAAATATGGAAATTTGCTTCTCTAAATACACTTTTTAAATGTGCAAAGATCAGTGATGTCTGATATAACAAAGTTTTTATATACTCTTCCTCCTTTGTCTTGACTAAGACCATTTCTAGTATCCATTTTAGATGCCCACTTTACACTTCATGGAGTCTTATAGCCAACCAAAACAATATACAGATCATTCTCAGAAAGTTGCAGTCAAAAGAATGTGTCTGAAAATACTTCTTTGGAACTACTGTGCACATACAACTTTAGATCTTTTTTTTCCTTTAGACCACAGGTGCAAATCTTTGCTGGCCCATATCATGGAACTGGGGTACTGCATTTGTGCTGTGCTGCATTCCAACTGCTGTTTCTGCACTGAGTGTCCTAATAACACTTCTATGATTATCCTTAGTTGGAAGAATTGCCAGTTTAATGAGTTTCCTGCTGGCTATGTTGGTCTACCAAACTACCCTCCTCCTTCAGTGCTCCTGGCTCTGATCTCATCAGAATGAACCAGTAACACATCCATAAAGGTTTTGAGGTGTTGGAGAACCTTGTCTCTCCCCTTCCACTACAAGCAGTAACAGAGCCTTGATGGAACAAATCCAGCAGTATCTTCAGCACAATGTGTGTGGCTGAGATTACTTGCTTGCTTCTGTGTTCTGTCTCTTTGATCACGTTCAGTTTACTCAGTACTGAAGGCATATTAGAAAAAGCAGTAATATCTTAGGTCATCCTGCCCCCTTTTTGTAGTTTTTGGGGTGGTAAGAACTTCATAAATTGCCTGCTGGCACAAACTGCCCATGCTTGTGTCTGTGGCGATTGGAGTGGCTGTTTGGGCAGAACATATAAGCCTGTTCACATCCTGATGTTTGTTCCTTCCTTCTGTCCCAGAATCAAAATTTTTGGATTAGGCACATCAAGGGAACATTCCTGCCTCTTCCTCTTGTTATCCATTTATGGACCTGTTGTTCATGAATGTGTGCAGCTGCTTTTCCAACTTATTGATATTCTTTGTTATCACAAACTCCTATGGGAAGTCTGGAATGTAAAAATTCAGCTTAAATACCATGGTTACACAAAGATAAGCAAACTTTTTGAATATTTTATAAAAGAGGATTTCTACCATAAATATAATCTGTCAATACTTTGATTTTTTAATGGAGCAGATAGCAGCACAAACCATGAAATCAGCAAAGCAGAGTGATACTTCCATGTTATAAGACATGACACAAAAAAGCAGTGGAGGGTCAGATAAAGGTATGGCCAGTCATGGGTTTCATAAAGTCCCCTCTTTCCAACACACACCTTGAAGCTCAAGGTAAATCATAAGCAGAGTGAATACCTCTAATATTACTTTCCAAACACTTTTGCCAATCTTCCACTGATATGAAATTCAATGACAAAATTCTCTGAGGAACCTAGTCTAGTGAAAGGTATCTCTCCTCATGGTGGAGAGCGTTTGAATTAGGTGATATTTAGGGTTCCTTTCAACCCAAATTATTCTATGATTATATGCAATACTGATCCAAAAGAGTTTAACAGAAACTTGCTGTAAATTTCTTTTACAAAATTATCTGGTTGCTTTTTGAATCCCTATAGTCTGAGATTTGAAAACACTTTGTGACAGCCCGTTCCTTCCATAGCAATGCTGAAATTCTGATATTTGGTTGATTTGTTGTGAGCACCTTATGCATATGTGGGGAATTGCACTGAAAAATGCATAATTATTTTGAACAACAATTTCTGATTGTGTTTATGAGCTGTGAACAGAAAGGGGGGATTGATTTGTTTTAATTTATTTATTTGGATTTTTAGTAGTGCTATTGACATGACATGCATGACATGACTTCCTGATTTCAGACTATAATAATGAAACACAAACAGAAGGATGTATGGAGTATGGTTCTAAGCATATATGTAAGTTACATCAGTTATAGACATACATAGTTATACATATACGTAGAATCAAAAGTTCTTTTTATAGTCACAGAAGCTTGTTTGATAGACATACATAGTTATACATATATTTGGAATCAGAAGTTCTTTTTATAGTCACAGAAGCTTGTTTGAGTTGATCCAAAGGTACAGTAGAAGATTAAACTTCTGAAAACTACAGTCACAATTCTTCCAGACTCTTGAGAACATGCTATATTTAAAACAAGGCTTCCTTCTTGCTGCAGTCCATGGTATTGCTTATCTGACAAAGCCAGGCCTGAGCCTTCAGCCCCAGGACTGAACTAGAGCCTGTTGATAAAGCTGAGATGGTGGAGGAATGTGGGGAAGGTTTGTAAACAGCTGAAGTGGAGCCTTCTGGGTTTAATGTGTTCCATAACCAGTTCAAACAGGGCAGTGACTGAAAAACCCAGATGTCAGTTACACAACAGCTCCTTCAGGAAAGCAGCTTTAAGTTTTCAGTGGGCTTTATAATAAAGAGCACGCATGAAATGTTCACCCACAGATAGTGAAGTGTTTGCTTTGCTAGCAGTACTCACCCACCATCAGCTCTCAACTCATCCTTTCACAGGAGGAGAGAGGGATCTTCATCCCTAATGCAGGTTTCTACATTACCCTTATGTTACTGTGCGTGGGTTGTGTATAGCAGACTTAATGCAGCAATTTGCAGACCTGCATCAATTTAGTGCTTTTTTTCATTCTTAAAGAAATGCTATACTGAATGAAAGTTTGAGGCTTTTTTTCCACCTGGGCTAATGTTGAGGCCCTTTAAATAAAAGAGGGTTTATTTTGAAACTTACAGAAGTTTGGCATTTTCTGTTCATACCTGTAGCTTTGTATTCCAGCAGTGTTCAACTACATCTGATCTATTTTAGCCACCCACCATGGGATGTGATGAGATACATCCTATAAGCAACTATTTCTCCCCTCCTCTGAAGGGAGTCAAGACTGTGAGCTCTTGTACTGAAACTACTGAAAGAACGCCACATCAGCTATCCTGATTTTAAATATTCAACACTTCTAAAATTTTCCTATGAATTTCTGAAAATTTAGTGTTTCCAGTGGACTGTCAGAATTCTTTCACATGGCACTTGTTTTTGGCATGGTGTTCTTTTTTACCCTTTTATGGGGGTATAACAGCACTGCTACTTGTTTTACTGCCTTGAAATGACTAAATTTAAAACCTTCAGTCTTGTTAAACAGAAGGTTGTTTTCATCCTGAGGAATGACTTAAATGGACCAACACTGACCTGTGTATTCTTATTTGGTTAAGACTAGTGCTTTGGTTTGGTTAAGAATGTGAACCACAGTGAGCTGTCATTAACATGGACTCACATGGCCTTTGCCCTCAGTTTAGTTAACCAGCTGTAATGCAGCCTTTACATACAAGGTATAAAGAAGGCTGCAGCTCTGCCATTCCTCCGGGTACAAGCTCCCATCTCCTAAAATCTTACAGTGCTGGGCCTTCTCAAAAGTGGAGTACTTCTGGTTATGAATGCTGTAGGGCAAATATCTTCACCTGATATTCATTGCAAGGCTTGATGTGCCTCTGCTGCACAGTCATAAGTTCTATTACCATGCATAAGAACCTTCAAGTCTGATGGAGCCTTAGACCATCTTCAAACTGCCTTGGAAGGGTTTCGCACAGTCAGGACTTAGATGAACACTGATCTCTTTTTACTTTGTATGTCTGACTGGCTTTTCCATCCCTCTCTTTGACTCTGTGTGTAATTTATTGCCAGTATGCCGATCTGTACCCATCTGTGCTAATGACTTTATCCCAGGGTTTTCATGTGACTGTAGTAAAAGAGGGAAAAAATTAGTCAGGTTGTTCCATCTCTCAGTCTCAAACCTCCACATTTACCTTACCTGACCTTTGCCTCACTAAACAAATACTAATGCCAACCTCAAAACCACCTATCCACCAGTAAAAATTTCTGATGAGAGGTGCCTGTGATTGCTGACTAGACTCCACGGGACTGTTGTAAGAGGATTTTAATAGGGCTTTCTTTTTGCTATCAAGACTTGATCAGTAAGGCTTGACACAATATTCTTATTAATGAGGTTCCATAGACTGTTTGTTTTTCCTATTGTGCTCAGTGAACAGTGTAATAGTCTAAAAAATGAGAGGACACATTGGATGCTGATTTGAATTTATTATAAATGAGCAACCAGTAGTCATATCAGCTTGCCTTATTTTGCCAGAGAACATGAAAAATGTAACGGGAATACAAGTTCTGTTTCCACAAGTCTGAGGAAATACTTCTTTAAATTACAATTTCTTGGGTGACTTTTTCACCTTACATGTTTGATCAGTTTCTCTTAAATGGCCTGGATTCAGAGAAGTAAGAGCAGAAGTATCTAATTAGCTGTCCCTAGCTAACAACAAACCTCAGTGTAACAGCACATGAGAAAAACAACTAGCTGCAGTGTTTAAGCAGGTGTGGTGGGTGCAGCAAATCCTTCAGATGCTTTCTGCTCACTCTGTTAGTGTGTGTTGGTGTCAGACTATTGTATGTGGTTCTTCACAGATTACTGGGTCCTACTCTAAGCCCATACATCAAAAGAAAGAACATACCAGGGTGAAACTTACCCCACAGATTTCATGGCTACAAGTCAGAAAGAGCCCCTGTAGCCCATTAAAACTTCACATTTTTAATATATGAAAGGGTTTCCATGTATTGCAGGGTCAAAATCTTCTGCTATGTCTTCAACACAATCCTACCTATTCAATATGTCACTCATTTGGGAACTGAATTTGAAATGAATCTGTCAGTTATCTGGGGATGACGCAGAGGCTGTGAACAGTTTGTTACAGGGAGTGTGATGCAATTGCATCCTTCTTTTGCTTCAATACTTTCTATGCTTAGAAGAGAATCAACACTTCGTACTTGCACAGATGAAAGGTATTAATCAGTATTTAGCACAGCTTAAAAATTGAGCCTGGATGAGGGGTGCCTAAGCTATCCTGGCAGCTACTAGGAAAACCACAAACTCTTTATCTGTTTTCAATGAACTTTTAGTTATTCCATCACCTCTGTTTTCTACTTCACATTGGAGCTAATATACCATAGGCACTAAAATTTAAAAGCAAGCTCCTTTTTCTCTAAGACAAATCATTTCTCTCTATGGAGTTCTCTTCAGTGTCCTTGATGCAGAAGTATGAAATGTTTCTTTTGAACAGATGGGTTGAGCTCAGCACTGTGGTATACTGATGGTTGCTGCTTTAGCCAGGTGGTCAGAACCCTCCTCTCTGGAGGAGATATTTATGACAGCAGATGACGCCTAAAAGGATTTGTGAAATGTGATGAATTGTCCATTCTATTCTATCCCATATTTTTCCCAGGACTCTTGATGGGAGAAAGGTTTTATTGCAGGAAGGACCAGGTTAATTCATCACACTTTATTCAACAGCCTCTGTTGGCAAGCTCCAAAGGGTCCCTACTTGAAAACTACCAAGGTATTCTTGATCTGAATGAAATTGCAGAATTTTTTTGCTCAAATACAGGTGCTTCTATGCTCTAATTCACTTTTGCTTTTGGACAGTGAGTGCCCCTTCATGCTGGGGCAGTGTAAATGCTCCTGCCTGTTTTGAGCACACAGTCCTTACACCAAGTGTACCCTCTGCCATTTCCCTTTCAGATGGGAGAACCCTACAGAAGGGCAGATAAACTGAGTTAGTTACTGTTACACAGTTCTCTACTGGCTACAGGATTTATCCTGAGCTTTTTCTCATAGTTTTTCTTGCATGGAAAGAGCTGCTTAATATAACTGCAGGAATTACTGGATTGTGGTAAGGAGCATGTAGAGCTTGCACTGAAGGGTATTTTCAAAGAGCTGACTTTTCCAAGAGCTCGTATAGGTAGTCAGGGCTTACTTGACTTTGGCTTTAAATAATGTAATTCTTGTCTTTCATAATAAATTTCTAATAAGCTACAGCCTTATTCAATTAGCATGGTAAGCAGTCCTATTTTGTATAGTTTATTTTTGAACTGTGTTTTATTTGAAGGTTCAGCTGTCATCTAAATTATGAGAAATATATGAAAATAGCATCCTCTACTTATCAGCATATAGATTTTTTCTTCATATTTTGTGTGAAATAAAAATAGAAATAAGGTAAAAATGTGACAGAATTAATGTAGTACATAACTCTGGAGGCATTTCTGCCTGGCAGAATAATTCCTAATGAAATCATCATTCAAAGGAAACCTTGCTTCAAGTTAAAGAATGCACGTGAAAACAATAGATTATTATGCTTAAAAGAAAAGTAGATAAATAGACAGAAGGCATGATTGAATAAAATTCTCCCTACTTGGGTAGTTTGTATTTCATTTGGTAGGTATAAATCCATGTTATAGATGCCTAGAAGAGATGGTATTTTCCCCAGGCTTTCCGTCACTAAGTCATTAATGTGGATTTCTCTGCTGCCCTCCTGATTGATACCATATCACTGACTGTCCTGTGGCAACTACTCCCCAGCAATTTGGCACATTCATATTACTCATGTTAATCAGATATTTTCTTCAGCACCTGCTGTCATCCTCTGTAGGCTTTCTTTAAACTTACATGAATGTTACTAAGAATTGACTGAAGCTCCGTGTGGTAATAAAGGTATCCCCATTAAAAAAAACAAAATAAAAAAAATAAAAAAAATACCACCACCACCCCCCCCCAAAACCAAACCCAAAATTTCTTGCAATGTAGAATAAAACTTACAGTTTCCATACTTTAAGGGACTTTTTTAATGATCATATTTGTTAGGCTCTATCAGGAATTTAGATCTATTTCAATTGAAGTGACTTTATTGACCTATGTCCAAGAAAGCACAGGCTCATTCTTGAATTCTATGTCCTCCTGCAATTCAGGCTGCAGACTAAAATCAGACAATTTGCAGGTATTTCCAGTAGTTGTTCAGGGAAGGATATTTTATTAGTTTCCCATTCTCTGTTGTTTGAAGCTCGTGTGCTCCCAGGAAAATGCAAGTTTGACTTACGAAACTATTGGTGTGGGGCCTGAGGAGTCGGTATCAATTACTACACAGCTCTAGTGAACTATAAGAGTTAAGGTCACCATCTGAATTTCTCCTCCCGTAATGAGCAACTTCCTCTCCACCAGGCATGGAAAGGCATCATTCTGTATGGCTCTGGACCATAGTTAGGAGAAGTATTTCTATTTCCCTTGAGGAACAGTGGTCATATTACCCACTTAAAATAGTCCAGGTTTTGATTTTGTATTTCAGAAGCAAAATTATTCCTGGCTAGCCCGAGTTATGAAAGATTTACTTTGAAAAACAATACAAAACTGCTGATGCAATTATAATGAAAATACTATTCTGAGGTAAGGCTGTAGGAAGAACAAGGGTATATAAAAGCAATTTAATTTCATGGGGTTTGGAAGCATTGACTTTCATCTATTTAAGATCTATTTTTAATAAAATTTTTCAGCCTGGAGGTTAACTCATTTTTTTAATGTATGTTTGTCTTTCAGTAGAGTATTGATTTAAGCAGTAGGTCGCATGACAGTGGTCAAAAAATATTAATTTGCATGCATAATATTTATGTTTTCTCTTCAAGAAACACAAATGGCTATTTAGTAAAGCTTCTTTTACTGAGTTGCTTTTTTTGAAAACTATGCTAAATGCAGGTTGGTTCACTAAGGAATTGTCACATGATCCTCAGGATAAAGAAATTTGTTTATATTGGTCTGTCCTTTACTTCTTCCACTAGGATCTTTCCTGTTCCCTCCCATATGATACCCTCAGATCTCTCCACTGTGTTCTTATCACTTCTTATCTCACAAACCCAACAGATCTCACCATTGGCCTTATTCTCCTTCCCCAACCTGCTGGCTGAACCAGAGGCAGGCTGACCAGCTGGTGAGCACCAGATTGCCTTGCCAGGAACAAGAACTTCCCAAGTAAGTAGTGCTCTGTAGTGTTAATTAACAGGGTATTCATCTAATTCATACACACTGGCAGTTCATGCTGTGAGCCAAATCTTTGATTGACAAAATCTTGTGCACTCTGGCAAAACCAAGCACTTTGTTGATTTAAACCAGAACCTAATCCTTAAAGTGGAAGTAGTAGTCATGTAAGAAACTGCTGGGTGATCTCATAAAGTGAATTTATCATGTCTCTGGTCCTGTAGTTTTCTATGTGTTACTATACTAATTCATTCTTACTTTGAGCCTGGCCTGCATTTCCATGCTGCTGTTGCAAAATGCCTCTTTCAAGGTTCAGTGTGTTCTGAGATTTCTTGGAGAAGTCTATTGGTGAGTTTAGTTCTGCTTTTGAAGTCAGAGGGCAATTAGATTCAGAAGAAGCCTGACTTCACTTGCAGGTTGTTCAAAAGGGGCTTTTATAGCTCAACCCTTAGTTTAGAAATACATGTACTTTCAAGCAGCGCTATGAGTTCACATATGTTTATCAAAGTGCCTCAGCGTATAATGAATATGAGCCTAAAACAATATAAAAATGAAGTTGTCTTCTACCTGTTTTACCAAAACTTTTTATTGTTGTTGCAAACCACAGCTATTCTTTGAGTCATGTGATTATTTCTTTTTTAATATTCTTTACTTTTATTTAATGCAAATAAAATTTTGTTCTCACAGTTACTGGCAGAACACCAGAACTGTGTTTTCCAAATGATCTAATCCAAATAAAACCAAAGGCAATGTAAAACCAGAATGACTGCAAAAGCTTAGAAGCCCAAAGTGTCATAAAAAATTCAGATGAGCTCATACTTGAATTCAATTGTTTTAAAGTCAATTTGAAGCTATGATTTTAGGAGCATACCAACCAGTGAGTTTTGACTGCAATAAACCAAAAATAGTGCTTTACTGTAATCAGGTTATTAAAATAGAAATAATCAACAGATCTTACCTCATGGGCAGCCTTCCAGAAACAGTCCAGTCAATGTTTGTGTTTGCTAAGACAGTGGGAATGGACATATCAGATCAGTGGAGACCATGATACCCAGCTATCACGACTTAAGTGTCTGTTAAGTGTTAACCAGAAGGGAGAGTGCCCTGTACGGAGCTGTCATTGTGCCCAGAGCCCTGCACAGTCCCAAACCTTTCACCTTCTGGCCAATGACGTCCATCTGCTGGACAAAAATCGGCATTACAGCAGCCAAACACAACGGCTTCTTAAAAGGCACTGTGTCTGTATGTATAATCGGGACTTAATTTTCTTAAAGGAGAGAGGTTTATTTGCAAATTCTTGAAGCCTGCGGGAGAGTTTCTCAGACTGAATAATTTCCTCAGTAAACCTATCACTCTTAATGGAGATATATTCTCACTTTTTTTTTTTCCCACAGATTCTTACCTACATCCTGGTGAGGCTGCTTTTCCTTCAGGTTCAAAATCTGGACAGTGGCTGGCTCCCTGCTGATAAGTTTACCACCAGAAAATAAGTGGAAATTTAACAATTAAAATTTGGTCTCTCACTGTCTGAGAGACCTAAGCTGTATAAGTCAATTAAAGGCAATCCTTTGCCATTTGTTTTAGCATACATCACACCAGGAATACTCCTAAGAGATTTAAATGAATCCTCTTATTTGTATGCACTAGATCTTGCTGCCTAGGAGATGTACAAATGCCATATGTAATAGCACAGCGTACCTGAAGTGTGTTTAAAAATAGGAAGCCTGTGAAACAGAATGGTAAAAGCTTGAATTAGCATGATTAACAAAAAGCTTTATATCAATTTTATCCATGAAGAATAATTCAAAGCATCCCAAGTCCCTTTTCATGTTGGCTAACATAACCCATGGAATTTAACGTGGGTCAGAGAAGAAGAACCAAATTAGAAAACCCTCTTGAAAATGTCATATGGTTTTGAGACCATCTAATCAAAATTATTCAAAAGTAAAGTGTTTTACAGTACCAAACCAAAGTGTTGAACTGCCAGAAATGGGAGTCCTGCTGAATTTCCCATCCTCCTCTCATGTCAACATGGAAAGGTAGCACTGTTGCTGCCTATATCCTGCAGTCTGTTCTCCCTGGAGCCTCTCTTCACTGCCTGACTGAAGTGATTAACTGATAGATCCATGTTTCTGAATCCCAGCCAACACAGTGATCTTTTACTTCAGTTGTTGAACAGAAGGGCAGTAACCACAGTGTAACTGGAAAGTGGTTGTAAGTCTTGCTTTGATGGCCCCTGAGCACTGAGTGTCCTGCTGTGCATATTCTTTTTCTCCTTCGAGTATCCGTATCCAGCTAATTAATTACCCAGTGAGCTGTGATGTCCCTGATGCTTTGCAGACGGAGTAGAATAGCATTCCCAACCATTAACTTCTCTTAAAAATTGATGTTTGCCATTTGACAAGATATTTTCTCCTTGTGGTGTGTTTGCACGCTTGCTAGAGCGAGGAAGTTCCCAAGATATGGGATGCCTCTACCCATAAGCTTCAGGGTCATTTGGCAACTCTATATGAAAACCACTTACTGTTCTCAACAAATTGTAATTCTAACAACTTTTTAAGGCTGCACTAAACAGTGAAAGTCAATAAAACCCTACTCAAGGTGTCATTTGGACAATTAAAAATTGTAATAAACAGTGAGACAATTGGTAAGTGGCGTGTTGGTGCATATTGGTTCTTAGCTATATGCAGTGGATTAACTTTCTGATTTGGCTAATTTAAAGTTCACTACATGCACTCAGCTTTGGTTTGTTTGTTTTTTGTTTTTTTTTTTTCTTTTGAGAGGGAAAACCATGAATGAATGCAAGATCTTCATTCTATTTTGCACCTCAAAAATATTAATTATTGCTGTTAGTACTGGCATTTATAGAACACCAATTCTATTCCCTGTATACAGCAATAGAAAAAACAATAATATCTGAGAAATTTCCAGCTGTGCGTGGTGATGTTTATATTCCTCCAAAGAGAAGGTGTGAAGGGAGAGAGTTGGTTCAGTTACTAAAATATCTGTGTGTTTCTCTCTGAATGTTTTAGAGAAAGTGAGTTCCCATATCTGATGGAAACAATATTGCAAGGGCTCTGGTGAAAGCTGTCACCTTTTTATTTGCAGAAAGCTCTGTCTTGTATGAAGATTTGTGTCCCTTCAATACAGAGCTGTGGGAGCTCTACCCTCACTCTGGGGATGCAGAAACCTTATGCCAAACAGGCTTTGCTTCCAACCAGTTTTCAGCATGGAGCATTAGGCACTTTCCAGTGTCCTGGAGTCATATCCAGCCCCTGACCATGACAAATAAGTGAGACACAGATTAAAACTACTGCTGGACCTTAAGACTGATTTTCATACTGTTTTGCAATATGGATGACATTTAGAACAAGGAAAATACTTCTGCCAATGTTACGTATTCTGAGAACAGAGAAATTACCTTTATAAATACTGTAATATGCCTAATGGACATTTTTTTTCTTACACAGTGTTAAGCTTAAAAGTAATCAAATCTCCTAGGAGTGTAATGTCACATGAAGTGATTTAAAGTGACAGAAGAAGAACAGAAAAGTTAACATTACCATTTCATCTCTGCCATTGTTTCTGTTATGCCCAAACTTTAGAAAACACAATAATGCCTGTAAGAGATCCGGCAGGCTGACGTCTGTCCATCCCGAGGCACAATGGAAGGAATCAAGAATAGAGCAGCTGCCTGAATTCTGAACCTTCTTGTTTTCATAGCCTCTTACATAATCCTTTTTTCCTTCTGATTCTGTATTTACCAAGTCAAGGGTCTATCTCATTGTTCCATTAGTGCATTACCTGAATTCACAGCAAACCAATGAAACATGGCAATAGATCTTATCAGATGTTGCATGTAGCCCCAAATGCTCTCCTGAGTGATCCACATCCCTCTCAAGCACATATCAAAAAAAGTAAGATTATATAAGGGAAAAGAGAACAACAAATATTTTCAAAATCTTGATACATAAACTGAACAGCACAAGTGCCGTTCTCTTGGAAAGCAAGTTTTTCAGATGATCCATGCATAAAATCACTGATGGGATATGTGAGTAGAGGGGACAAAGTGCTCCCACCCTCATTCCTCTCTCCCGCCATGTTCCTGGCAGGAGTCTGGATAGGCCAAGGCTATGGCAGCTGCCCCTCTGCTATTAGACCCCACAGCTGATGAGTATCATGTGTTATCCAATTCATTTGAAGGATTAATTTTCATACAATTTAGTCTGAAGAAAGAAGATGCAGGGTTTTAAAAGCACGTTTCTTGCCTTGCTATGGGTGAGGTATCTGGCTCATTTGTTTTTCATAACTTGCAGCTCTGAATGTTTCCGAGAACGTCAGGATTGTCTCTGTCATGCATTGCTTCCCATCACGTCACTGCTGGATCTGTGACATGTCTTTGAGCAGGCCTGTTTGCTTGCTGCCTTATAATTTATAATTAGGCTGACATAATAAGCCTAATATACATATATACACATATACATACATATATATATATATATACATACATACATATATATATATAACCCATTCAAGAGATACAGATAGGTTTTCAGGTGTTTTTGTCCACTTATTATGACTGAAACTTCTTGGTTTTCTCCTAGATCTCAAGAGGTTCAGCACTTTACCAGCAGGAGCTTCCTTATCACTGTCAGGAATGAAGTGTGTTTTGGCATGTGCAGAAGCTGAATGCTGGGCTCCTGGAGGACTTTAAACTAGAAATAGGTGCTTACTTAGGTTTAAGAGCCTTCAGAGCCAGGCAGCAGCTGAGCAGAGCTTTTCAGTATCACTGTTGGTAATTGCAGCTAACTTCTGTCTAGCTGCCTGCTTGGATACCTAAATACCTTTTTGGGATCTGGCCCTAAAGAATTTTTTTTACTTTCTTATGCATTAAATAATAAAGAGCAGGCAATTAAGAAATCTTGCTTAACTGGGTTAGCCTCCTTAAGAAAGCTTAAAATCAGCCTCATTTCCTCCTCCTGAGAATCATTAGATCATTTGTTACAAGGGTAAAGGGAGTCTCTGTAGTGTTTCATGGCAGAAGCTCATAGGGCTACTCTATGGACTGCTGTGTTCAGTTGTTTACAAACCAAGTGTGATGGATTGAGCATCCCAGTTGGATGTTTAGTTTGAAAAGTGATATGTCAGTTGCTACTTAATTAGGACTCTACAGCTCACCTTTCTCAGATGCTGCAGCTTATTAAAGTGCTCCCTGATTGGGAATATGCAGATGCTGTTGGTGGAAGAAATGGCTGCCCTTAGTCAGAGTGAAAGGACTTTGCCACCTCTAACTTGGAGTTATGGCAGCAGACTTGGACCCCAGGGCTTAGGTGTAAGGACATAGTAGACAAACAGGCTTCTGTTTTCCTTCCAAGGAAAATGCTGTCAGAGAGGGGTGCTGTTGAGCTCCCTGTCCCAGGAGGGGAAATGCTTCTCCATTGCTGCCTGTGTATCCTACTCCCGTGGCTCTTCTCCGTAAGAATTTCAAGAACAGGTGAGCAACTTCTCTGCTGTTTGCTCATTTGGGCTTGGATGTGAGACCAATAGCAAGCAAGTAATTTGGTGTTTAGTACCTCTGTGAGAGGCCTGCAAAGAATAAGCTGCTTGCAGTAAAAGAACATGGCAGTGTTTAAGGCCAGGTCGGCTAAGGCCTTGAGAAACCTGGTCTAGTGGAAGTTGTCTTTGCCCATGGCAGGGCGATTTGAGGCTAGATCATCTTTAAAGTCTCTTTCCACCCAAGCCATTCTATAATTGTCCAGTGGTGCAGCCTTCTCTTATCTGGAAGGCAGTTAGTACTTCTTTACAAAATTGAAGGCTTTGAGGCTGCAAAGAGACTCCCCAGTATGCTCTAATAAAATTGTAAAGATATCTCTAGAATAAACTATACTGTGCCATACAAGTGTCCTGGTTTAGTCAACTACTGTTAACTACTTCTTGCCTCTTCATTGCTGTAAGATTTAAAAAAAGAAAACCAAACCAACCTCAAACTCTCACGAAAAACTAATGATGCTAATGCAAAACATTGTACTGATACATTTGGAGAATTATATATGTTATTGATACTAAGATACAGCAACTGTGCCAGTGTCTTAAGTCTGTGTATTCTTTTGCTTCAAATGTACCTTTTGAGAGGTGACGATTCTCTGTCTCAGAAATATGAAAGATGAGTTTAGAGGAAATCATCTAATCTGTATATATATATATATATATTAAAAAAAATATATAATATATATAAATATAAATATATATATATAAATTTTTTATAGAAAAATTGGCATTAATTAAGTAAAACACCAAGTACTGTGGTGTTGGACCCAACTTCTCCAAAAAACTGTTGTATGTACTTCTAAGACAGAAGCACGGTATTTGTTCTAGATGTTAGAGATAATGTGTGTATAGGGTTTAGCAGGTGAGAAAATTCTCCATTATGGAAGTAAAAGATGGAGCTTAATCTTCAGCTCTTTTATCTCTAACTTTGGGAATATTATCTTTATTCTGTAGTTTGCTTTGGCCTTTGTGAAAGCAAAATTCTACTGTATTTCCCAACTCTTCTATCTTTCGGGGAAGTGACAAATCACTGCTGAGAGGAATATCTTCTTTTTAAGTTTGTTTTTTTTCCAAGTAGTTTCAGGATGCTGGTTTTGCTCATTTAAACACCTCCTTTTTTTTGTTAAGGCAGTTACATCCTATGGCACAGAGATGCCCACAGAGTAGGAAATAATCATGTCAATGACTCTTGCCCCCTACAAGAGGCTAAACAAAATGTGTGACTTAAGCCTGTGTCTAAATGACAAAGTTCTAGCCAAGATCTTGAGCTGATTAAGTCCACAGTCTCTATATCTCCAACCCTAACAGAAATAAGGGTCATAGCTTATATGGTCATTGTGGGAACTACTGCATTTATATATAAATATTTTACACAGTGGGAACTATTGCATTTATATATAAATATTTTACACATTTTACTTGCTCATATAGATATTTCTGGTTTCGTGATGGGAAAGTAATGATGCCATAGACAACTGAGAGGAGCTGGCTAAGTGTTATCAATAGCTGCATTTTATTTACCAGGAGACTGACAATCCTCTAGAAGTACTTCTCTACTCATTTCCTTCACCATACACACAAGTTCTTTGGATGAGCAAAGAAAAGCTAATGAAAAGCCTATGATAATGAGATCATAAGAGCAATATGAAAAGAAACTGTCTTGATTATTATAATAATCTAATATAGGAGCAAATTATATTATTACTCAAATATATACAGTTGGCCAAAGGATTTAAAAAAAACCACACCACCCATCCC
>JAWWEV010000001.1:5816360-5831779 GCA_035583235.1 Hafferia zeledoni
CCCCCCCAAGCAGTTGTGAAATTGTTAAAGGCATTTATGAAAATGCAGGAAAACAACTTTTCACTTCCATTTAACATGTATATATATTTAAAGTTGGGAAATGGTATGTCGTACTAAAAACATATAGTAAATGCTTTCTGTCATGTAAGCCAAAGAAAGGATTGACATTGCCCAATTTCTGCAAACAAGAGCAGAAACATAAATGTTCCTATAGTCACTACTCACACCCAATAAAACATAAGGAGTGTTTCTAGCTGAAATATTATTGAAACCACTTATGTAAAACAAAGGGAAAGGAGGAGGAACTAAAATGAATGCAGTTCAACTGCAAATACTTTGCTTCATGAGAAGTTACCTGAAGCAACCTGGGAAAGATGGGCTTGCAATGTTTGGTGACAGAACTGTCTGAGGATGAAGCAGGAATGCAAAATCATTCCTGTTCTCCTGTAGATTGCAATATCTGAATGCAAGACAGGGAGAGGAATGTTAGCTATGCCAGCAGGGATGGTTGTAGAATATCTAGGCACCACAGGGAAGTCAGAGTGTAAGATTGTGGATTGGTTTGTTTTGTGGTTTGTTGGGTTTTGTTGGTTTTTTTTGGTTTGTTTTTTTTTTTTTTTAATTAAGAATTAATCTAAGATAAAACTGATCATTATTTCACTGTGTTAGTCCTAGCTTGGACTTGTGCCTCTGTCCTAATAACCTTACAGACACACATGTCTGTACTCACATGAGGCAAGCAAGGAATTGGGATTTTTTTTTTAGTTTTAAATAGAAATCATGGCTGAAGCCTTAACCCTACCTTAGGGCTTGTTGGATGGGGTCAAACCCTTTGCAGTTAGCTGATGAAAATGTGCTCTGTGACACCCACGTTACTGATTCGGGTTTGTTCTGAAAGTGCTGCCGGGCTGATGTTTTGCTTTGGGCTTCACTTCAGACCAGGCACTGTCAGCTTGCCCCCAGCTACACAAACACTCTGCTGTGTCTGCAGACACTCTCTGTCATATTTTGGCTCGGTCATCAAAGTGTCCATATGAGTGCCATGCCACAGTTACAGGTGGTGTGGCAAAGACTGGAGCACTGCTGTAATACTCTGTGAGCAGCTGTGCTGATGACAACAGGACTGATTTCAGAGCAAAGTGTCAGTCAGTGATCATGAACTTGTTTCTGGTCTCCAGTCTAGAGAAAAATAAAAACATATTCTCCCAGGCTTTTCAGTTGTCAGGAACTGCTGGGCTTAATCCTCAATGGCTTCATATTTACCCCTTTTGCTGCAGTCTGAGAGCTTCACAAGGGAAGCAGGGAGGGAATCTGTGTTCAATCTGTGGCCAGTTAAGAGACCAAAGAAACCTGCAGGATAACTGGGAACAGCATTGAAGCTGCCCTGCATTGGGCAAGTTGCTGCTACTGTATCAACTGGAAGGCTGAGGGAGCACCCCAAAGGGCCTTTTTTTTTTTTTTTTTTTTTTTTTTTCCCCCAGAGGAGGATAGAAGAGAACTGCATCATCCAGCATGTGAGCATATTTAAATCAGTTTTCTGCTTCTTCTTTACAGTTACTTCCCAGCTGCTTCCCACTTCCCTCTCAGATGCAACAGGGCCCCAGATTTCAACTGCTGAGATAGAAACATGCTTAATAATAGATTATGAAAAAGACATGGTGAAAAATTCCAGTATAGATGGAGGATTTTAGTGCCAGATTGTGCCCTGGGATTCCAACGCATATCTTCCATTAAAGCCATGAAAAATGTTTGCATTTCAAGGAAGAATTTGGACTTTTGACACAATTCCCTCTTTTTCTTTGGGAGCCAAACATTTTCTGTGGTAACAGAACATATTATAACAAGAATAAATATAATGCATTCAGGCATTAAAATGAATAACAGTCCTTGATCTATTTGCTGAAGATTACAGTCATGAGATGTGAAAGCTGTTAGTGGCTTGAAAAAAGATATTTGCTGTAATTGGCTCTGCAGCCTTGCTTTTTTACAAAATATGAAGAAGATGACCAGAGAGGTGTCCACATCATCACATTCTGTGGAGAGGTTGCAGTGCATCTCATGATCCTAAATTTGGCCAGTGGTTTGCAGTATTTCATTGCCTTTTGAATCAAGAGATCCTAAAATCTTGGTGTAATGTACTTGCCACACAGGAACTATTCCAGAGGGGTCAAAGCCTTGGTGGTGAGTGTGTATGGCTATATGTATAAGGGAAATGTTAAGCCTGTTTCCTGTACTCACAAGTGTTGTATGGATTAAAATGGCATTGTATGAATGGAACACTTCTTTTTTTCCTCAAACACTCAGCCCTTCAATTTCTGTATTATTTCAAAATGGAGCAATATAAGCATATACTGAGTGAAACTTTGTCCTCCAGAATGGAAATAGTTCCCATCCTTCTCTCCCTCTTGCATTATTTGGGGTAGTCTGTTTCCATTCCTCCAGGAATGAAAGTGAGTGCCTGCCTGCCTACAATTTGTGCTTATTCCCTGGCAAATGGGGTAAAACAGAGCTCAGCCCAGGAGATTTTGAGCTCTCTGTTGCTTCCTGCTTTTCTGGGACTTAGAGCTGGAAATGTAGACCCCAGTGGTGATGGTGCTGCTATTTTACAGGAATATGCATAGCATGCCCTGAGTCCCAAGGTCAAGATAAACTTCCTTACTGGGCTACCCAGTACAATGTAATTTGGTGTGAAACCTTCACAAATTTGTGTGGTGGCAGATTTCACCAGAAACTTAACTTGCTTTAGTGAGCATCTGTCAAAATTGAGTGTTCTCCCCAAGAAACTGCTGTTGCATCAAAGTTGACTTTAAAAAAAAATAATTCTCCATCTCATCAGAGAATTCTCAGCTAGTTGTGCACACACATTGTTTTTAGCATTACTATACCTTTACATATGAGGCATAGATAATGCCTGGTGTGTATTTCCTTGGGATGCATTGTGTATCTTCTGTTTTGGTCTCCTTGTTTAGGAAAAACTAACTTGTTTTACATTGTTGGCTGTTGAGTGGGCCAGAACAGCAAAGCCAAGAGGTTTTGCCTGTAAATACTAGCCACAGCTAGCTAGGGTGTGGTTTCCAATGATTTAAATACTTATAGAATGCCAACAGAGGGTGAAAAAAAGGAGGAGGGGGGAATAAAGGAGGGGAGTTGTTGTTTTGTTTGTTTTAATCTCTGTGGGGCTACTAACTGCACAGAGCTGTCTCCTCAAAGAAATATTTGGTAATAATCATACAGTGATGAGAAGGGAGGGGAAGGACCCTTAATTCTCCTGGTTACTGTTCAAATGTTTGGAAAGGCTTGCAAATGTTTCCCAGCATTTATTGAGACCTTTTCATTAATTTTCTGTTCTATGGAAGTGGTGAGCACCTCCAACTCTAACAATAAAAGCTCATCTCAAAGCAGACAAGTAAATGAATGCTTGAGGAGCCTGTGCAGATTGCTTCTACCACGTTGTTGTGCTCTTCTTCTTTCCTTCAGAACTACCCTGTACCAGACAGGCCATGTTCCCTGATGTTACAACCCACATAGCTGCTGTATCAGGTTTTACAGGGGTGCTTATAGTGCTCTGTGAAGGATTTTCTGGTCTTTATTTCTTATGCTTCCCCTTAGCATCCCCAAAGTTCAGCGAGTCCGAGAATTGGTGCACCCTGATGGATTTAAGAAGCAGGAACACCCAGCAAAGATGAATGAACTTTATTTAAAATAGATACAGTCAATTCTTTTCCTCAGAGAAACAGTTTGTGGCAGAGCTAGGATGTTTCCCTGCTGTAAAGATCTTGTACCAGTCATACCTTAGCTGGTTCCCCTCCTCTCCTTTTGTCAGTGTGATGCATCTGCATTAGCAAGCTGTGCTTTTCATTCCAAAGTGATGAAAGGGGACAACAATAAATTACAATGCCTTTTAAGAAGTCTCCAAATCTCATCAGATCTCACATTTCATGCTGGCTGCTCTTTCATGCCTTTCTTTAACTATTACTCTAATTGCCATTCAAAATAGTAAATTTATTATCTTGAGTGGACCTAAGTGTTTGCACCTAAGTACTTGTGCACCTCAGTGCTTGCAGCTACTGTTGTGAAATAGTGTGGAGGTAGAAAGCAGAGATCCTCTCTCCTTTTTTTTTTGCAAATTCCAATTCCTTGTGAAACAGCCAAACTCACAACCTCCCATGTTTCTGAAAAGAGTGACCCTATATGTACTCTGAGCTATTGTTACACTGTTAAAAATGGAAATCTGATACTGCTTCTTGTGGGGTGGAGGGGAAAGAGTCGAGAAAGGTGGCGGTTTTACCCCAGCTGTCTCATGATGCTTGAATACTGGGAGCAGAAAAGAATATACCAAATATCTGAAAATGCAGTCACTTACCACTCTTTTATATAAATTCCAGATTACAAGCCAAACTCATTGTTGACATAAGCAGATGCAAATCTAATGAAATCACTGCAGTTACTTCTACTTATGCCAGAGGTGAATTTGTCCCTATTTTTGGAACATGCTGGTTTTGTGCTACAGCATTGGCACACTGTATCATGTCAGCAATGGCAGCATGCCACTGGCTAGCTGACACGATGCATCATGTCAAACATCTGCCTGATAACGATCCTGGTCTACTTTTTGACATGGTGCATCATGCCACTGTATCGTGCCCTAAAGGCACCTGATAGGAATTGTGGCAGGATCTGATAATAAGGAATGTGTGCTGAGTATCAGAGCATTTTGGAATCTTGTGGAAAACAGTGATATCTGTGTTGGTGCATTTATAAACCTCTTGCAAGTGCCTCATGTACTTGGGTGAAAAATGATCACTAATGTACTCTCACTTCAATGTGTCAAATTAACATGGGAGATGATAAATCATGTTCTGTTTTGGTCTGTTCTCCTTCAAGGACTGGTATTGGGTTTTCTCTGAAAAAATGATCAATTGGTATTGAAAAAACTTGTTCCTATTCGTGATTTTACAGGCTTTTTTGATGACTGCAATTAAGGAGGGTGTTGTTCTGGTTTTTTTGGGTTTCGTTTTACATAAACTAGCATCAGGCCTTACTGCCATTGCATCTGAAAGCGTTTTACCTCAGACAGAATGGTGCTAAACAACATTTTCCCTAAAACAGGAAACATGTTTCACAATCCTCTGCAGCAAGCGGCACAAGCTTCCCTGAGAGGATCTGCGAGGGTGGATAGCAGCCAGTCATCCAAATGCGAGGGGGCTGGGTGCCAGGAGACAGGGCGGCCAGAGGAATGCCTGCAGGCAGCTTGGCCATATGCTTGCGGTAAAAACCTCCAGGTCAGGATCAGGCTCGTGTCCAGGAACAGCGAACTTCAGAAGGTGGTGCTTGTTATTGCCGACCAACGGCCTCCGGCTCCTGCAAACCTCACTGTCGGGATAATGTTCTGCCTTAGGCTTGTTGTTGCAGTAGGAAATGAGGGGAAAGAGATTTCTGAAATTATTAAGGCCCAGATCGAGCAGAGATTTGCATGCTGCAATCAGCACTTGCGTTTTCTGTTTTTGCAAAGAAACAATTCAGAAGTCCATATATTTGGTACAGCAAAGTGTATTCTGCAAGTGTATTGTATCCTTCCAGAAATCTCTGAGTGCAGAGCTTTCCAGTTCAGATTGAATCCATTTACATAGACATATAAAATGCAACAGGAACAAGTAATCAGAGTGATATTAAAGAAGTATATAGCTACCTTAAAATCTGTATGTCCAAAACTGGGAAAGAAAAAAAACAACCAACTATACACGCCTGCAGGAAATTGGATCTTTGTTCAAAGTATTGCAGTGAGTGTTTTGGAGAAATGCTTTCTAAAAACAGGGAATCCTACTGGGGTCAGGCAGAGCTATTTTAACCTTGTGTATTCATCTAACTGTTCTGGCTGAGGAGATGTGTGTGCGTTTGTATATATACAGAGAGAGAGAGAGTATAAATTTAGAATTTTTGATTGAAGGCTTCAATTTCTGGCCACTATTAAATGTAGGTAAACTTCAAAACAAATTTTGTGAAAAAGAAACTTGAAATAATTAATTTTAGACCAAATGAGAAGATTACAGGAGCAAACAAGGGTAAATCATTCCCAGGCTCATAAGCTGGAATAATACTAACAAACCATATGCATAGTCTTTTCCATGAGAGGAATGGTATCAAAAGCATCTGAGCACAGGACTGCAGTAGGGGCAGCTCGCTGACAGAAATGTGCACAGAGATAGGCCATGAATATTCGTGACTATGACTGTAGCTGTTATAACCAATCCTGAGTTTTTGTATATTTTTCAAGAGGAACAGTACACTTAATTATTTTTATTTTTTTAAAAAACATTGTGGACCAATTGTGGGGAGGGTAGAGAGTCTCTGGGCTAGCCAACAATCCATCCTATGGAAAAAAGTATGTTCCTCCTCCCTCACAAACGAATTTCCAGGATGAATCCTTCGGGAGATGAAAGCGTGGCTGACACAGGTGACACCTTACCATGGGGACACCTCCTTCCTTACACTCAGCTGAGCTTCTCATGGACCAAACCCCGGCAGTGAGATGTTTCTGTGTCCCACAGCGAAGCGGCTCGCACGCAGAGCCAACAAACGGGGGTACCCGTAAGGTGCGGCAGAGTGATGCGGAGGGGCGGGAGTGGCCGGGGCAGGTGCTGCGCGCCCGCGGACCGGCGGGCGGGGCGCGGTGCGGTCCCGTCCCCGCCCTCTCGGCGCTGCCGCCGCCGCTGCCGCCGGGGCGCCCCGCGCTGCCGCCGCCGCGCTATAAGTGCGGGTGCGGGGCGCGGCGGCCGCCGAAGATGCCCTGGCGGCCGGGGCTGCGCGGCGCCTCGCCGCGGCCGCCCTGTGCGGAGGACAAGGAGCCGAAGAAGGAGGAAGAAGAGGTAGGGGGAGACGGCGGTGGCGCGGGGCGGCCGCGGCCATGAGCTGCTCGGACGTGGCCATGCAGCAGCCCGCCCCGGCGACGTGCGGGGCGCCCCGCTATCTGGCTGCACCCGCGGTGGGCTGCGCGCAGGTGAGGCGCGGGGAAGTGAAGGAAGGACAAGTGGCTGCGGTGGGGAGGACTGGGAGGTGGAGGGGCTTTTTGCGGTGCCCCCCTCTCCGCCGCCGGCAGCGGGCTGAGTAGCGCATCGCTCGCTGGCCGGGGCGGAGACCTCTACCCTGGCCAGCCAGCGATGCGCTCTGCAGCCCCCGGCCTGATTTGGAGATGCGGGGAGCTGGTGAGGGTGCCCCAGAGCAACAGAGCCGGGTAAGACCTGTTTTAAAGAGGAAAAATATTTTCCCGCAAAATTTTTATATTTGGGGGAGTGGGTGTTGGCTTACTCAGCTGGAGTGGAGCAAGGGGAGAAAGTTCTCTTTTCTTCTCTCTCCCTTCTCTCCGCCGTCGTTCCTTACTTGACGACCCTTCCCTCTCGCCCCCTTTGCCGGTGCTGAGCAGCGCCTCGGCCCCGCGGGCGCGCACACGGGCGGAACCTCCGCCGGCGGGAGGGGACCCGCGCTGCTCCCCACGGACGGGGCGCGCCGCGCCACTCACCCCGGCGCTCCTGAAGATCGTCTCCGGCGAGTTTCCAGCTGAATTTGGTGATCAGATGTATTTTTTTTTTTTTTTTAAGTGAATCAGGAAATTCTTATCAGGCTGACAGCATTTTTAGACTATGCAGTGCGTGGGTGAAGTGGGACTAATATTGACTTGGCCCTAATGTAGTCATCTGAGAATACATTTTTTGGTTGTTGCTGCATTCCATAAGGTTTTATCATTATTATCCATGAAGATTGTTTTCTCCGTACATGGGAAGTGACCCCTAATATCAACTTCCCTGGGAGACACTAGTATGGGCTAAAACATTAAAATTCCGATCGTGTATTGCTGTGTTGTGTTTTGTTTTGTTTTTTTCCTTTATTGTTGGGAGACAAAACCCGTTTGCAGAAATGATACCCCAGTGAACTTGTCCAGTTTGCTTACGTTGTTCACTGTAAAGGCAAGCTCTGGAAAACTTGTGAGTTCTGTCTGTTGCACCGTGCCTTTGCTGTTATTTTTTTCTCTAGTCTAGGTCACTGCTTGCAGATCCTTCCATCTATTCGTTTTGAATATGTGGAGCTCCAGTTGTTAGCTTGTGTGATTTGGAGGGAAAATAAATAAGTAATATATTATAACCTGACTCTCTGACAAGAGACCTAGAAGTAGAAAACTACAATTGAAACTTTGCTGAGCTTTTTGATGTTTAGCTCTGAAGGTGATCATCTCTATTTCTCCTCCAGATTTACAGAACGCGTACTTATCTGAAAAATCTATTAAATGATCATTAGTAGGTGTGTCATGCTCAAGTGCAATTGCTTTTTGCTTTTAAGAGTAATCATGAAGCTTCTCCTTCAACTGAAAGTAGTACCATATATAAAATATCACAGAGGCACCACAATAGAAACCAAAGTTTCTTGAAATCATTTGAGATAAATTGACTTCTTGCAGGTTGTGCTACTTAACAAGTGGAAGTAGATAAGCAAGGCAAGACACGTAGATAGTTCTGATGAGCCACTACAGCTCATGAGTCTTAACTGACACTATATGTTCCATTTCCACCTAAAAACTTCCTAAACTGGCTATCCTACACATTAGTGACAATTTGGTTTAATTAATCCTGTTTGCACCAGTTTTCTGAAATACTTTAAGCTGGAAGATCTTCACACCCTAGTTAAATGTCAGACTGAAAAACAGCTGCTGTTGCTGAACTAAAAGTGCTGCACTCTCTGATTCTAGCAGCTGCTAACTTTAGAGTAGTTTATGTATTTTCTCTGAATCCAATATTTTCTAAATTAAAAAAGTAAACATAGAATGAACTCCTCATGCATCTGTAGTCATAGTGAAAAGATTTATTGTTTGGGTAATGTATGACATTTTGCAAATCTCTTCTGTTCCTTCAGAATTGTCCTGTCAGAGACATTTAATCAACTGGTAGAGAGTGTAAGAAGGAAGGATGAAGAATCTGTTGCCAGGTTTTTGGTTCTTCTGACACATGTGTTCAACATGTAAAATGCTGCTGTATTCTTCATGGGGATGATGGCCATTTTAAAGAATGTTCCTCTTTGCTGGAATCAAAACTGTAGTTTAAAAATAACAGTGAGGGAAGATGAATTAGTGAGATATCTTAAAAATAAGGTTCTGCATTGGAGCTGATAAAGTGGAGCTCACCCTTAAAATATCCGAGGACTCCACCAAAGCATTTTTCAGTGGTGTTGGACTTACTCTGGTGTCTTTTGGTTTGTTGTCCGAGAGAGAAAGCTCTTCTTGCTGCGTTTCCCTTGGCTTTCCTTTCGTACTCAGTGTAGGTGTGTTGCTAAAGCTTTTGTATCTTCACAGGTGTTTGCAGTAAAGCCATCTCAGACATTTAATTGATTATGTCAGCTTTCTGCATCAGTTTCTATCCTTTAAAGACCGATGCAGCTCTTTAGATGTGGAGCTGCTCTTCCAGATGTGTAGGCTCAAGTTCTGGGCTGTGGTGTCTCTCAGGAGAGCCAAACTCATTGTGTTTCTGTAGGTCTCAGGCTGCATACCTGGGGCAGGAGAAGTGCCTTCAGCAAGTGACTGGCATTGTGTCACTTCTGTCTCCTTTTTTCTTGGCTTTGTTTTTTTGTTTGTCTGTTTTTAATGAGAGGTCTCAGACTGCTTTTAAATGATGGGCTGTTGTGCAGAAATGTCTTTTTAGGGGATAGTCCATCGTGCCTTTTGAAAGTTTCCCTGCTCTAAAGTTATTCCCACTTTAATGTGTCTGTATTTTTTCCTCCCTTAAAATCAGCACAGAACTGATTTTTTCCTTGCACAGAAGGGCAGAATTTCTGGAAACTTAGCTTTCACTGATCCTTAGCCAGGAAAGGACTTGCTGGCAAATTAATTTAGATGGGACTTTTTTTAAGAGCTCTTAATGGACCGAAGCCGGAATTCCAATTGAATGTTAATGGGAATGGAGGCTTAGCACCTTAGATCTTTGAGATTGCTCAAGTCCAGGGTGTTTGCTGGAGGGAAGTAAGGGAAATACGGTTGTATACCTGTTAATATGAGGCCAGAAGGAACTGATAAAAATGGGGTGTGGCCCTAATTTTACAGATAAATCCAGATTTCCATATGTTGCCAAAAGACAGAGCGAGTGTGTGCTGGTGATAGAATATGAATGTGTTTCTGTTTCTGGTGAGGATCTGTGCCTGCATGAGGGTAAAACCCTGCAGAATGGCAAAGTTAAAATGCTCTTCATTATATGCTTTCCTGAGGGGCTGTACAGCTGTAGTAGTAAGTTTTGGCTTTCCTATGGGTTGGGTGAGGAATGAGTGTAATGGAATTTGAAGAGGCTTTGGAAACACATAATTGCTGAAGAATCCCATTGTATTCTCGGTGCACATGAAACACAGTGATGGCTTGTCTTGTACTGTCAGGCCAGGTAGAGCAGGCTACAAAGCTGAGGCTAAGGTAGGGTTCATGTTGGCTTACTAACACCTGAGCTTAAGACTTTTGAAATTGGAAGTTACAGTAAATGGTAGTTTTGGAATTTTTCCATGGTATTTAGATGTAAGCCAACATCTAAGCCAACACTGTCCTTGCTAAATCAAAATCTTGCATAAAGACTTGTGATATGCTTAAGTGCTGGCAGTGCTGTAGACAAACATTTTCCAGATAAAGGCCTGTCTTCATTAGCAAATTAGGTCACTAACTGAGCTCTTCCTTCTAAACTAACAACGTTGCACACAAGGACAGGTCATATTTAACGTCATGTCAGCTGGCACTAGCTCAACCAAAGCTCACATACTGTAACTTGTTTTTCTAGTGAAGTTCTTTGTATCACGTGCTTACAGCTTTTGAGGATGGGCTTATACTGCTTATGTTGTGTGGCAGTCTGCAATGTCTAACAGCAGATAACAGCAAAGGGTAGCTTCACATTCAGCTTTTGCAGTTCAGATTCTTTCTCAAGGCTACTCCTGAGCCCTGGTGTTTGCTCTAGTGCTGACTTCACTGGAAACTGAATCAGACCTATATAATTCACCTTTAAAGACTGCTCTCAGACATACAGGATCTAAAACTTGGATTAATTCTTGTCTTATGTGTGGGATTTTGTTGGTTTGTTCAGTTTGGTTTAACCCTACAAGACTTCACTGATTTCAAAAGTTTGGCTCGCTTTACGCTATCATTGTGTTTGGGACCAAATGCTATTTGATCTTCCTCTACCTACATAAAAATAGACCTTTATACTTTAATGGTCCACCTCTGTTTACATGTACAGCAAAAGACGTAAAAAATTCATTCCTTTTTCACCACTTCCTTCCATTAGCAGAGCCCAGCAGGAGCTGTAGGCTCTACTGCTGCAAATCCAGTGGCTCACCTGAAAACAAGCTCTTGCCTTGCTCATTTGTGTGGTTAGAAGTTACCATTTCATGCTTTCAGGGCATGCCATAAATACTGCTTTCAGACCCAGCATATGATGGCCTGATTGCTTAGAATTGTCTTCTTCCTTGAATATTTTCTATTCGTATCAATAGGAGCCTGCTTGGCAAACAGCATCACAAATGGAGAGAGTGTCTGTGATTTGCCTCGAGTTTGTTGCTGGAATTCCTTCTCAGAAGCTTATTTCAAATGACAGCCTTTTTCTCAGGATAGGGTCATATAGTGTTTCCTCAGTGTAGTTATTCTTTATTTTTGGTTCCTGTTCTTTCTCTCATAATGGAAAATCTGTAACAGGTGGCCGCAGGCACACCAGACTTTCGTGCTTGGGAGCATAAAGGACCATATGCTGTATGATGGCATGTATGGAGATAATAAGTTGTAGGAATAGGCAACCAGCTTACATTAAAAATAAGAGCTGGCCTGAATTTCTGATTCAAACTTGCCTAAAGTAAAACTTTCTCTGTTCTCAAGTGTGGTGTGCGGGGTTTTTGGAAGAGTTTGGGGTTTTTATTTGTTTTGGTTTGGGTTTTTTTCTGTTTTGCTGCTTACTAGCTGGTTTCAGCTGGAAGTGAATTTATTTCAATTTGCAAAGACGAATGCTCTGACATTTTTACCAGACACCCTGCGTGAGAACTGGGACCCTTGAAGTCAGCTGGACTTTTGCCACTGGCTTTAATGTGGCCAGCATTTCACTGCATGAGAACCATTCTGCTTGGTTCTGGGTATGCTATGTCAGAAAATAACAGGAATCTTCAAGGCGGGGATTTTCTGTGAGATTTTGGACCACAAGCTTTTAGAAGTGGTCAGTGTTCCTTTGGAAGAGAGGATGATGCTTATTCAGAAAACCTGGTTTTTAATATTACCCTATCAGTGGTGATATGCTATTGACCTTTAGCTGTCTTTTATTATATGGCTTACAGTTAAAGATTTCAGTTTTCTTAGGAAGGACCTGTTTGTGAATATAGGAAATAAAAAAATAAAAAAAAAATTGGTTGAAGCTGAGTTAAGCCCATGCTGTACAGCACTATTTATGCAAAGATTGTGCCATTTCAGCTGTGACCTGGGGTCTATTGTCTAAACTGGCATCAGGTGCTATGGACGCTGAATTTCCCTACTTCCTAGTATGCTAAGCTGACTTTAAATTCTGTATTCTAGTTTTTGGATAAGATTTTGTATTTGTTTTGTTTTTCAGAGGCTGCTTGATATCAATCTCTAGTTTGTAAGGAAAAGAGAGGTGAATTTCATTAATATATTAAAGTAGTTAACATTCACACAAGAGTTAACACTGTCATCTACAGACAACTGTTGGCTGCTTAAATATATGCCAGAGCTGTTCATATGGAAAAGTACAAGTGAAACTGGACTAGCCCAGATTGGTTACCAGGAACCTAACCTGGTGTTCGTTTTTGTTCCCCCATACCCCATGATGGTGAGACAAATTCATTTAGCAGCTGATGATCTTGCATACTTTTTCACTCACACAAGTGCAGTCAGAAATGCTATGAATAGATTACTCTTAAGTTCAGAACAAAAATTATGGAGTTCACGTGCAAACAAGGTATTTTAAGTGAGTTGGGGGAAACACCCCCCCCCCCCCATTAGAAGATATGTACAATGGAAAGGATGTGTATACATTACACACAATGAAAATTTGCTGTATCACTTTATCTCACTGTGGTCTATAATTTAAAGAATTTTCCATTTACAATCTGATAATTTCTGCCTGAAATATAAATTAATTGTATCTGTGTCTGACCACAGGGTTGATACTGCTTTGAAAAATCTATTAATTTAGAACTCTCATTGTTTGTAGAAAGCTCACCACAAAACACAAACTTTTCACTGTAAATAACCTTAGTCCATGCACAAGTACTTATTTCACTCCTACCATCTTTTTTTACATTAAAAAAGGTCAGATTTGGTGTTTTCAAAAGTAGTGAGTGCTCAGAGCATCTTGTAATGACTGCCCATGGACTGGAGGGGAGAGAGTTGAAATGGAAAGTGAATTAGATTCTTAGGCTGTGGAAGGGGGAACATTCCTGCACAGAGAAGCAACTCTGGAGATAAGTTTTAATTTCCTGAGCTTCAGTCCCTGTATAGGAACACTGAAAGACTTCCTTCCTGATAACCAAGTCAAGCCAGGGGCGATATTAAATGGTGTATTTCTGTATATAATTGCGTGCTTGTATATATATTTGCATAACTCCAATATAAATACAAGTAGTGTACCTGTAATGATGGAAGTCAAGTTGTTCAAGGACTGGCACAAACTTTGCAGCTGAGATGTGATAGATCGGTGTCTATTTGGACTTCTGTAAAGATCTCTTTCATACTTTGTCTCTACTTGAAGAACAAAGCCCAACTGAAACCAAAAATGAGAAAACCACCCTCCCCAATCACTTGTCTTGTATTTGTGAAAGGCTCTGGGTTATGGTGCACCTTTAAGAATGATCAAGTCACTGAAGCAGATGCATTACAGATTTCTAATGCATGTGTCTCCTGTATATGCCATATTGTTATAACTGTTTCTGTCTTACTGAAGTCTCATTGTTCTGTGATTACTTAAGCAAAACTGTGAAGCTCACTATGAGTGGTACCTTAGTAAGCATTTCAGGAACAAATCTCAGGAAACTTTTTTGGAGATGTTTGTTTGTTTACAGAAGGCACAAAACATTTACAAAAAAAAAAAAAAAGGTTACCTGAAATTCTGCATTTGCAAAAGTATGTTTCAGAGCTTCAGACTGTGCTTCATTTTAGCAATTTAGTAAATTTTAGTGTTTCTATTAAAACTTTTAGTTTACTTTTTCCTTTGTTCGTTTAATTTGGTGGGATTTTTTTGATTTTGTTTGTTTGTTTTAATGACTCAGTCCCAGAATTTTTCCTTTTACATTATGGGGTCTTGGGATAAAACCAAAAGTCTAATACTGTGCTAAGCTGAGCCACGGTATAACTTGCTTTGTGAAGCACAGATTTACTTGAATTTGAGCACGTTGCCTGAATAACCCAAACTGAAATAAAATTATGTGTGTCCCTCATTGCAGTTTGTGAACAACATCTGAATTAATGGTATTACTGAGCTGGTTTACTTTTATCAGTTACTAGAACATCAGATCCTTTAGCTGTTACAAGCTTTTAGTATTATAGATTTTAGTTCCGTTACACAATAGCTCTTCCTTAGAGTTACTTTTTTTTTAAATAACCATTCATAATTAAGACTTAGCACCAGAGTATTTGTTTTGTGTTACAATGAAAGCATTTGTATTGGCTTATAGGATTTTAGAAAGCAGCAAATATAAATGTATTGATGACACACAAGATCAGGAAATTACTTTCAATTATTTTTAAATCAGACATGTGTATCATATAAATGAAACTTTATAGACTGTATAGTTGTTTGACTTTTTCTATAGAACTACTTTGGAAAAAGGGTAAAAAAGCCATAAACTTAAAGAGATTCTGATGGTACTAGAGAGTTGCCAAACAAACCATTAAAGATAAGTCAAACTGTAATTCTGTAGAAATGCTATTGAATACTTCTGCATATGTGCTGTAGTTGTTTTTGGGTTCCTGAAAGTGCTCATGTGCAAAGTCAGCTGTGAAAATGGCTGGCTAGCTAAAAGCTATGATTCCTGCAGCTTGACTGTTGTGGGGAGAGGTTTTTTTTGTGAAAACAGTTGTAAAGTGGAACATCTGAAAAATATGTTCCATGCAAAATGGATCTTCACACATATTTATTTTGACATTCAGGTTTGATTTGAGGGAGAGAGAGAGAGAAGATTCTGAAATAGCCATTCACAGATGGCTTGTGCATTTTTTTTCTTTTTTTTTTTTTAATATACTTCCCTGTGGTTTTGGTTTGGGATGGATTTTTTGGTGTATGCTTGCAGACTTATCAATCCCTCTCTTTCCCCAGAGCACGTGTTTGGTTTTTGTTTTTTTTTACACCCTGAGGTGTTTTTACAACCATTTTCTTGCACTCTGGGGTGTTTTCACCACCATTTTTTTCCACCTG
>JAWWEV010000001.1:5831879-5913449 GCA_035583235.1 Hafferia zeledoni
GTTTTTGGTTTTTTGTTTTTTTTTTTTTTTTTGTTTTTTTTTTTTTTGTTGTTGTTGTTGTTTTTTAATTACTTGAATTTTGGGTTTTTTTGCCAGAAGCTGTAGTTTAAAAAAAATAAAAAGAAAAACAACAACAAACCACCCCAAACCAACTAACTAAACAAAACAAAAGACCTGAACTCCCCAACCAAACACCAATCACTACTCTAAATTTTTACCCATGGTAAAAATTCTCTTGGCAATGAGAGAAAATTTATGCATTTATGCAATTTTCAGGAAACACGAAATTCTCCCATCTTTACCACTTCATAAGTGAATAGATGTGAGGGGCCATGTACACTCTGCTGAGAGAGTGCAGCCAGGAAAACCTGGTGCATATTCAGTTAGATGGGTGAAATGCAGATGCTGTGCTTCTGGCCACCCTTTCACAGGGATGGACTCATCCTTTGTAGCCTTTATTAATGGAGGAGATCCTCTCCAGGTTGGAGTCAGGAAGGAATTGTTAGAGCCTCTCTGCTTTCCTTTGAAACTATTGAGTGAAAGCTGTTGCTGATAAATTGTGGTTGTGAAACATGCCTGAGAGGCAGGTCCATCTGTGTTAGAGGGATAGAGACTCTTAAGTGGGTGCTGGTATTCTCTTCTTTGTGAAACATCTCAGTAGTCCCACTTTAATTACAAAATAAATATTCAGTGCACTCAGTTATTTTTTATTAAAGGAGCCATATGTTGAGCTCCCACTTAATCATTGATGCATCTCTTGTTTGTTTTGTTTTTAATCCCAGAAGAAGTTAGCTGAGTACAGCAAGATGCAGGAGTCTTTGGAAGTGACGCTTCCCAGCAAGCAAGAGGAGGATGAGAAAGACCAACCTGCTGAGATGGAGTACCTTAACTCTCGCTGTGTCCTGTTCACTTACTTCCAGGGAGACATTGGTTCAGTAGTGGATGAACACTTCTCAAGAGCTTTGAGCCAAGCCAGTAGCTTCAATTCAGAAACTGCCCTTACCAAGAGCAAGACAGGGCTAAGTCCCCTGTGGAGAGGTAAGAGGAGCAATAACTTGCTCTCTGTGGCATGGCTTATTTGGTCTGTGTTGTGGTAACGCATACTGCATTGCAGCTGAAATTTTACTCCTCTGTGGAGGTGGAAAATTTTCCCTCAAATCTGAAAGAACCGCGGAGCTTCTTGAGTTGAGGGATCTGAAGTACTAAAGGGGGAGAGAGGTGCCAAAGGCAAGGAAGAAGCAGACGTCTCCCACTCTTGCCATAACCACCGTCTGTGCCAAGGCCTGAACGGGATGGGGTGGAGCTCACAAAGCTTCACAAACGTCTGCTGCAAGGTTGAAGGCCTTTTTTTTTGAGCTCCAAGTGTGAAACTTGGCCTGTGAGGCAAGCGCAAAGCTTTTAGGGATTCTGGCCCTGGACATGAGGAAACCTATGCAGCCTTCTCCGGTGACTTTGGCAGGTGATTAGGATTCATCCATGGCTGCTTTTCAAGTGGGGAGGAGCCAGCCCAGGCTGGAATAGGCAGGCCTGGGGGCAAGATCTGGCCCCTATGGTGTGGTGCCTTGCTGCCTGCTCATGGGAGAGGTATGGCTGATATTACAGCTTCCTGCATGTAAAATGGGCATGACATTACTCTGCTTCCAAGCAGGGAGTAGAAATCTGGTAGGTTCTGTGAGGCATTTGCATACTGTCATAACACTTATGTCTTGTTATGAATATAAATGCTTATATGCATTATGTGCAGCAATGTTAACAAAGAGCAGATCTTGCCAGGTACACTAGGTAGACCTTACAGATAAGATTTCAAGTTTGGTGACTGAAGAAAGCCTGACAGTAAGATGCTATTTCCATTTTGTTGAATGTGGCAGTCTGGGTAGTTTTTCAAATCCACAGCTGCATTATTTCTGATCACATCCTTATGTGGACTGGCAGAGGGATGCAAGCATTGTGGGTAATGGCCTTGCATCAGGTTGAGTGAGAGAGATACCAGTGGGATCTGTGTAGGAGCAATGGTGTTCATAATGAGAGACATTGAGGTGAGACTGTATTCATGAAAGTCACAGATATTCAGGAGAGACAGGATTTTTGGAAACTACTGTGAAGAGAAAAATAGCATAGAAGGACTTACTTTCCAGAAGGATGATGACAAATCCGAGGAAGTTTAAGCAAAGGTCAGCACAAGTGGCTGGGGAGCTAGAGGAATTTATGGCTTGAGCCGGGACCATTAACATTAATGGGAAATTTTCCGTTGACTCGACTGCGAGCGGGATTGAACCTATGGTTACTAAAAAGGAGACTAGAGCATTTATAAATGGCCCAGACAGTCTATAAATGTTTTAGAGATGGGATCAAGGCAGTCTCCAGGGACCCCATGCCCACTGCAAGTCCTCTTCACTGAGCTTGGAGACATACCAGGAGTGGGGTTGTGTGTCTTCTCTCTGACCTCAGACAGACCCAGCTGTTTTTCCCTGTCTCCCCCCATGGTTGCACAACCATCCCTGGAGGGTTCTGCAGGGGACAGGGTGGCCCGGTATAAGGGTTCTTCAGCCATGGTGCCTCCTAACCCCATGTGCCCCATGCCCTCAGTGGGGAATGGAGGTCTGCATGTCCTGAAAGTCTTCTGGGAATAAAGTAAGGAGATACACCCTTTGCTGTTGCTGCACCTGCTGAAATGGTATGAAAATCCCCAGGGAGGCCTCTGGGCAGGGCTGTGGATGCTGAGAGAGCTGAGGGCATTTGCTGCTTCAGAGAAGAGAAGCTGACAAGAATTTTATAAGGCCTTAATGAGTTCCTGAAATATGCCTGCTTGAAAACAGAGGGAAAGAAGGATGATAATACCCTGGCCTTCTTGTTTATGTAGCATTCAAAGGCACTCAGTTACAGCAAATGAATGAGGCTCTGAGCAACCTGGTCTAGTTGAAAGTGTCCCTGCCCACAGCAGGGGGGTTGGAACTAGATGATCTTCAAGCTCCCTGCCCAGACCAAACCGTGTTATGATTTTGTGAATGTGAATTTTTATCCCATTACCTAAAGAGGTTAAAATATCATTATCTGGAAGTTCTTTTATAAATAACCTTCATGAGTAGTCAGAATTTTTGTCAATTGATTACTCAAAGATAAATTAAAAAGGAAAAAAACCCTTTGTAATAGGTATTTTTTGAAGGTTCAGATTTAAAAGTGTGTGAACGAACTGGCTTGTTGTGTTTTCTCCTTTACTTGAAAGGAGGAGTTAGTAATTTTTTCTTCACATTTTGGTGTTTGGTTTTGGGTTTGTTTTTTTTTTTTTTGTTATTTTTTAAGGTGTCCTGCTTTTATCATTGCAGTGCTGTTGGAGTTGTTTTGGTTTGGGATTTTTTGTTTTGAGGAGGGATTTTGCTTACATACAGAAAATAGAAATAGATCATTTGTATGCTGAAAATTAGTTCAGGCTAACATTAACTTGAAAACTGATTTTTTTATAAAATATAGTTCCTTACAGAAGGGTCCAGCAACATGAATTTTACATATTCAATTTTAGGTGTAGCTACCTGAAATCTATTTGCAGGCACTAACATAACTTATGATACCTTGAAACCAACATTATCTTAATGGTATTTGTATCAACATGTTTTTCCTAGCTGAAAGGCTGTTTTTCTTTCATATTTTTCTTTCCTTTTGCCTTAACTGAGAAGCAATGTTGTACTACAGAAAGTTCCATACGTTGTCTCCTTCCCAGCGTGTACGCTTTGGCATGTTTCCAGTGCGTGTTGGCCGAGCACCGTGAACATTTGCATTAGTTACCACTTTGTGGTATCCCAGATGTTGCCATCTCCCTGCCTCCCTGCACTTAGGGTAGGAAGTTGTGGTAACTGTAGCATCTATCTCGGCAAATGGGTTTTGTTAAATGCCTCCTTCCCCTTCCTCCTGAAAGCCCAAGCAAGCTACAGAGACTTAGTTTTGTTTGTTTTCTTCTTTCTCAAGGGCAGTGCAGAAATGGCTGTTTCTCCATTGCCATGTGCCACAGAGGCTGAGTATCTGTTAGGACTCAGGATGGTTGAATTTACTTGCATGTTCCCATAACCTGGATGCACCTTGTGTCTCCAATGGCATGACCTGGCCTTGACCAGTGAGCTTGGCCTCCGCAGCCACACTCAGTGATGTCTCAGTGGGGGCTGGTCCATGACAGTTTCTGACAGAGGCAGTGGCCTTTAAAAATGTGCACAGGTTTGAAAAATGGAGATGATCAACGTGTTTTCTGTGGCCTACACCTCCTGCATGTTTGGTAAAGCCAAGCTGTTGTGCAATCTGGGATGAATTCGTATTGACAGATCCTGTGGTTTAAAGTGTTCTCTCCTGGTATTAAAGCTGTCCTGCAGATACTTTGTGGTTTTCTGCACTTTTTTGAAGTGCAGTACTTGGGATTTAGGGCTTTTCCATGCAGATAACAGCCAGATAGTTCTCAAAAAGTCTCGATTACAGAGGTTAAGTTTCCAGAATACGGGCAGAGCATTGTCAAGCTGTGCTCCTCCGCTCAGTGTGGAAAACAGACCAGACATGAAGAAGTTTGTATTTGCTTTTTTTGTGTCAGCCCTGCTGACATCACCATATGCACTCTCCATCTCAGTGCAATCCCTTTTAAGAAGGAATGATTTACAAACAAGTAACAATACCAACTTTGGAGAGGTGTTGAGGCTTCTGTAATATGCTTGAAACTCTCTCCAGCCTTCAAGCATGAGTTACAATAAAACGACACTGCTAAAAACAGCTCAAACTTTTGAAGAAAACCGTGTTGGAGTACAGTTTGCCAGATAAGCTTGCAGTCTCTGAAGCATTTTGGCACAAAACATTCTCTACGTTTGTCGACAGTGTGTTTGCAAAGTTTGTTTCCAGTATCGGAAGTTAATCAGGCTCAATAAACTGCCTAAATCAAAGCAAATTAATGTGTGGAAAAATTTCCATGTTTTTAATGGATTCTAAAACAGAGACATGAGTGTCCTAGTGATGTAGTCAGAAAACCCTTTTAAGTTTCCAAAATATTTTTGTGTAAGCAAAGTTCAGAGGCAGGAGCATTTGAAGAATCTGTTCATTCTCAATGGTGTCTTCACCCAAGTCTCATTTCAGTTTCTCATTAAACAAAGCAAAACAAAAGGTTATTTAAAAAAGTATTTTTATAAAAGTTATATGAGGAACAGAGGATTCCTCGCCTCATCAAATATTAAAATTCCCTGGCTTTATTTCTCCATAGGCTATTTTTATGACTGTTCTTTCATCAGAGGTGAAGTCCTGTATTTTTATGTTTCCATCTTTGACCAAAAAAACCCACCCCTATTTGAGCTGAGACATATTGCATGAAGCAGTACTTTCTAACATGAGCTGGCAAGAGGATTGTGAGAATGGAGGAATTTTTAGAATGTGATTTCATAATGCAGAGGTATTTGAATCCATTTAAATATAAGTTGAGCCCTAGCTGTAAGAAGCAGTTAGTCTTTATTTCTGACCAATAGTTCTTTGAGCTACATAGAGATTTCTGCTTGTATGATCCCATTGGGTATAGGGCAACTTGATATATTCTTTAAGAGACTAACATAAGATTAGATATGATCTTTATCCCATCAAAGCATGCAATTAGTTTGAGAAGATCTGGTATTCTACCTTTAGCCAAATGTCTCCTATTCTATAGTGTGACCTGTTTCTCTGTCTTCAGATGCGTTTACAGCCACAACAGCTGCCTTTCTAAATGGTTTGGTCTGGGCTGCTCAGGAGTTACTATCTCCTCATAAGAGAGGACTGTGACTCTAGCCTGAAGAAGAAAAATTTTCCTGGGGAGAATCTTGTCAGTATGTTTAAAAACCTAATGGAAGGGAATGAAGATGGGGGAGCAATGCTTGCTGACAGGACAAGAGGCAATAGGCACAGATTAGAAAACAGGAAATTCCATCTGGACACAATAATACTCTTTTATTTTCCTTTGTGTTTTGGTGTTTGTTTTTGGGTTTTTTTGTTTTGTTTTGGGGTTTTTGTTGGTTTTGTTTGTTTGTTTTCGTTGTTGTAACTGCTGAGGGTGGCTAAAACCTGGAACAGGTTGCCCAGAGAGGAGTTTGGATCAAACTTAAAATCTGACTGGACATAGTCCTGGACAAGCTGTTTCAGGTGATTCCACTTTAGCAGCGGGATTGGCCTAGATGATCTCAAGAGGTCGTCTCTTACCTCAGCTGTCCTGTGGTTTCTGTAATTACTGAGGAAGCCTGAGTTCAGTGTTACAAACTTCAGAGTCAAATTATTCAGGGCTTATTGTCATGGAATGTGTTGTTCAGCTTCAGTAATAGTTCATTTCTCTTTTCTCTACCAGAAAGCTCAACAATTTCAAGCCAAAGGAGCAGTTTCCCAACTTCTTTTTGGACCAGCTCTTATCAGCCTCCTCCTCCACCGTGCTTAAGTGGAGTACACCCTGATTTCCCCGTTACTGCACCAGGCACCTTCCCAACACCAGATCCCAGCAGCTGGCCAGGACATGGCCTTCATCAGACTGCCCCACCTCCTCCCCCTGCTGCATCTGAATCCTGGCATTATCCTTTAGCATCTCAGGTGAGCCCTTCATATGCACACATGCATGATGTGTACATGCATCGTCATCACCCCCATCCACACATGCACCATCATCATCCCAGCTCCCACCGCGACCCCCGGTACGGGTCCCTGCTGATGCCTTCAGTCCGTGCAGCCAGGATTCCTGCTCCCCAGTGTGACGTGACAAAGACAGACCCCGCTGCTGTCACCAGCGCTACCTCAGCATGGGCTGGAGCCTTTCATGGAACAGTGGACATAGTGCCAAGTTTTGGGTTTGATACAGGTAAGATGGTTTGATTGTGTCTGTGACTTGTTTTAGCATGAAGAATTTGAGCAGAAAAGGTGAACTCCCTGCAGCTGAAGCAGGGCTGGTTCTCAGCCATATTCAAATATATTTCCAGGTGGGAATCCCTCCTCTGATTGCTGTCAGGGCAGATGAGCTGGGAAATATGCAGCTCTCACAGCTCTTTTGCTGAGAGATCTTTGTCTGTGATTGTCCCATTCAAGCCAAATGAGTTGTGACATGATATATGTTGGGGTTTTGTTCTTTTTATTGTTTAAAATCTTGTGGTAAATGGTTAATTATACTTCCATGTGGAAGCTCCCAGCTTGTTCAGCTAGTTCATATGCACATTCACCAAAATGTAGCTCCAATTAACCAAAAACTTGCAGTACATCTTTACCTAAATTGGAACAGCTCAGCATTTCCTTCCTGTGTAGAATCCGAGTATTACAAGGAGAGTGGAGATGCTGGTTGAGCTGTGCTTGCCATCAAACTAATCTTCTTTCTGTAGGGTCTGGGCAGAGGTCAGTGAATTAGATTTATCTTAGTGCAGGTCTGTAGCCTAAGGACAGCTTTCATGAACTAAATCTGTGTCTGTGAGCTTTAACAAGCAGGCAACTGTCTGAGTATCTGGAGCAGTCTGGCAGCCCTCACTGTTCCTAGTTGCTTGCAGTCAGGTGATGGGTGACTGAAAGCTTCAGGTCATCCATCCTGGAGCTCATATATGCTGTTGAGGGCTTCTTTTTCTGTTTGGTATTTATCTCACTGGCAGCAATCCTTGTAGCTTAGTACTTTAAAAACCAGTATGTTATTTGATTAAGGAAAGACTAGGTTTGCATCTCTTTTACCATTTCATTAAAGTATCTATCTCTTTTTTTGATAGCTCTCACTGACTGATTCAATGCGTGAGAACCACTTCCTTGCCTTGATTGGTGCACAGGGTTACAAAGAATTGGTGGGGGGAAAAAAGGCTGTTTCTTGAAGATGAAATACTATAAACCTAATACAAATCTCTCTCTCTTCCCCTTAAAGCAACTGGGAACCAATAATCTCTTCTAAACACTATGCCATTTGTTGCCTCAAAAGTATTAAGACTAAACTAATTAGGATTCTTAACACTGGACATTTTATATCTATTAATAACATTTCTATCTATACCAGTGATACAAGAGGAATTACATTTTATGCTTTTGGGTATAGAATGACAGACTGGGATCTCAAGTTTTGCCCTTGTGACAAATTCCATAAGGGCAGTGAGCTGCCCTTATGTGAAGTGTGAGTACACTGCCACTGGTAGAGGGGATGAACCCCCTGGTCTCACACCAGCCCCAGCAGTCCTGCTGCAGAGCTCTGCTATTTGACTTAACCTTTTGGGGATGGAGCTGAGAACTCCGTAGGGAATTTTTAGTCAGATGAAATGACTACCTGGCTTAGGTTTAAGTCCAGCCTAAACTGTGAGTAGTTTCATTGCTGTGCAAACTGGTTTGCTTACTGCTGCTTTGTTGGTAGTAGTGTGTGGAATAAACCAGGGGCTGTTTAAGAGCACAGTACCTCAGGAAGAACTATGAGTCCTAGCACTGCTTTATGGGAGTAATACAGCTTTTGCCTCATGCTGCCTGCTCTTTGTGAGAATCCCTGTGGGGTGCTAATTTTGTCAGGATTCTTATTTGGCAGGGGCTTGCATGTCATGTAGTTGCTCAGTGTGGGAGGCAGTGGAAGAGGTCTGAATGGTTAATTTCTGGCCCATGCTTGATGTGTGTGTGCAATTTACTCCATGAGTTCCTGTGAAGGAAAAGAAAGAGAGGAAATGTGACTGGTTTGCAGGAACAGGATCTCAGCAGACCAATGTCTTGTGACTGTTCAAAAGGGCCGTGCACTGACATACAACACCAAAACTCTATCAGGCAGCCCCAGTGTTGGAAACAAGGGTCCAAGCAATGAAACACAGCAGGTAGTGGTGGAAGCCCTGTGACATTACAATTACTTGCTCTCTTTGCTTGCATGCTCATCTCTCCTATGCTTTCCAAGCAGAGACTTACTGGGCAGGGCGAGAAGGCTGAGCTCCCTTTCCAGCCTTGCCTGCAGCTTGTGCAGTTGAGACCAGTGATTTGGTTACCGGCACCTAAGGCCTAATTGTGGTGAAAAGAGGGAGCTTAATTGCCTCTGTGTTTTGTGTGCACATCAAATGGTGTCAATCCAGGGAAGGTGTTTTGTGCTGTGAGGAGAGAAGGGAGCTGCTGAAGTACCACATCCAGCACCACTGAAGCTTTTATTGCTTCATGTACACTTCAGGGAAGGATTACACTGGATAAGTCTACACATCACATGGAATTTCATTACATTCAGTGCTAATGTGAGACAGCTATCTCAACAGAGAGGCAGAAACTACAGGGCCTGGAAGAGCGTACTGGCTTTTAGTGGCACAGAGGTGGTTTCTTCAGGGTAGGGTAAGGCCCCAGTGGCAAGAATATGTCAATTTTGAAAGTGTTTGCTCATATGTCCCTGGAGAATATAGCCTGTGGAGCTGCTAGCCTATCAAATAGCAGGAGCTTCAGGTGATTTATATTTGAAAAGTTCATTTCGTGTATACCTAGACGTTGCTTTTCAGAGTCCTTCAGCTAAAAACTGATTTCCTCCCCTTACTGTGGGTCACATTTCTTGTGCTACTGTCACATGCGATTATAGAAACATTTGCAGAATTCCTCATGCTGAATGATATGGAATGATAATGTTGGGATCAGGGCAGGCTGCCTGTAATTTTACCTTCTTTCAGCTACATTGTTGCTTCTCTGCCATACTAAGCCAAATAATTGATCTCGAGTGGATGATGCTGAATCACCCCAGGGGTTAAGAGGAGGCTCCCCTTGTGTGCACAGTGGAGTTTGGGAATTTATGTTTCAGGACAGATTGTGTGGGACGTCAGTGTAGCACCATTCATGGAGTGAACAAAAGTATTGATCTGTCTTGCACATCTGTTTGAACTTACATGGTCCTGTTTTAGAGGATGAAGAGGGATTTAGCTACCTGATTCCCGTTAAATGTGGCTTAATCCTTACATTGTATGCTGCAAATTAACCCTTTTAGAAGCTTCTTTATTGGTACAAGTGGGATTAAAGAAAATGCTGGTCTACGTGAAGGTCTATTAAAAACCATTACATTTGTGTCTGCTGGCATGTAGTGTCTTTCCAAAGCTGAAGTGCCCGAGCTATAATGCTCAGTGTAAAAGCACATTTTACATCAAGCATTGAAATAAACACATTGATATAAGCACAGCATGTTTGTGCTTTAGGCCACAGCTCCCTGCACAGCAAGGTCGGCCCCTTAGAGCGCTGACTGTGGTTCATGACATGTGTCCTCGATGCACTTCTGCAGCCAAAACTCCACATTGTCAGGGCCACATCATCCTATTTATGTTGAGGGTGTGCAGGCAGAGTCCAGCACTGAAGACCAGGGACTGGGCAAGGGAATTGCCATCTTGCAGTGGAGCTCATGGTTATATGAGGCCACACCTCAAGTGTTGTGTTCAGTTCTGGGCCCCTCAGTTCAGAAAACATATTGAGGTGCTGGAGCAGGTCCAGAGAAGACCAACAAGGCTGGTGAAGGGACTGGAGCACAAGTCCTGTGGGGAGAGGCTGAGGGGACCTGGGGTTGTTTAGCCTGGAAAAGAGGAGGCTCAGGGGAGACCTTATCACTCTCTACAACTCCCTGAAAGGATGTTGTAGCCAGATTGGGATTGGTCCCCTCTCAGGCAACCAAAGTAGGACAAGAGGGCATGGGCTTAAGCTCTGCCAGGGGAGGTTTAGGTTGGATATCAGGAAAAAGTTCTTTCCAGAGAGAGTAATCAGGCATTGGAATGGCCTGCCCAGGGAGGTGGTGGTTGTTCTCCAGCCCTGGAGGTTTTTAAGGTGAGACTGGATGGGGCACTCAGTGCCATAATCTAGCAATCAGAGGGGTTGGACCAAGGGTTGGACTTGATGATCTCAGAGGTCTTTTCCAACCCATCTGATTCTATGATTCTATGATAGCCAACAGTGTTTCCCTCAGGAGCAGGGCAGGAGGTGTCCTGCACTCCAGGACTTCAGATGATCAGTCGGATCTGGCTGTGCTGGCAGCTGCCTGGCCTGCAGGCAGCCCTGTGGGGAGGAGAGCAGAGCAACTTGCCTTGCTACTGCAGAGCCTAGGAGGATATCCTGTCCTGCTGTTGGACAGATGCGCTGGAGGAGGCTTCCTGTAGCCCCAGCACACTAAGAGCAAAGCAGGATTCTGGCACATCTGATGGCTGTAAGTCTATATTAAATTTAAGATGAGCATTCTTTATCATGTGAAGTTATGCACACTGAGGTGAATAAATTTAAATCTGGGTGAATTAATCAACATCCTGTAGTCCTGGCCTACTATGGAAAGTTCACTTTTGGAAGTGCCTATACATCAGTTTAACACATTGAATATGGAATCTTAGGGGTCAGTCTTCTGCCTTCTCTGCATTTGTCTCTGTTCACACACATCCCACAAATTTTTCACAACTTGTTAAATTTGTTTAGGTGTTCCCACAGAAACTCCATAATATTCCTGTGGCAATTAGCTGTAATGTTGGTGTCCCAGAGACAGGGAGTTGTGCTGGCGTGGCAATACTGACTCATGCAATGCAAGTGAGGGTGTCCCTGCTTAGTACAGGCTGCAAGTGAAAGCTCTTGGTAAGCAGTGGGGTTGCATTTTGATTCTGTATTAGGACTGCAGATGGCTTTGCCATGAAGGAGGTGAGAACATAATGAGGAAAAGATATGGAAAGCATTCCACGTTCAGTTCTGTAACTAGGGCAACTTTGGGGGTTTTTTTTTTGGATATATATGACTATACCTTAAACCTCCTTGGTACAGTTATTTATGTTTTGCAAAGATACCTGTCCAGGAAGGTGTCTGTTCAGCTGGTTATTCCCATTCTACCAGTTGCTACTGTCAGGTGAATGACCTTCTAAACAGATGTATGTGTCATTTTTTTTTTTTTTTTTCTAAGCTCCTAGGTTCCATATATCCAATTTCTCTTCTTATATTTTTCCATTGCCTCTGGCGGCCTTTAGTGCTCCACTGGTGAACTTAAATGACTTCTTTATCCTCTTAAAGGTTGGTTGGTTTTTTTTTGTCGTCTTTGTTAAAAAAAAGATTGTAAACAGCAGGGGAAAAATAACCCCAAATTGTCATCACTAACTTGGAGGGAGATTTGAAGGAAACTAGCAGCAGTTCATTATGTCTCTACCTGTGATGCTGCCAGGAAACAAGTAGTTCTTAAGCAATTAGGAGACATCTTCATTGAATGAAGGGCCTCTGAACATGTTTTTATTGGCATGAACTAGATGAGGGATATCTCAATCTGAAGAAATAGGGACAAGTGCATGTGAAATGAGCAGAAAGCCAAGGAATCATGTTTGGGATGCCCTACCTGTGTGATTGGCTTTCCCTATCTCTTCACTTTTAGGCACAGGAGTGTTTGTACACTGCTTTGAAATCCTCATATGGATAGAGCCGTATGCTGTCTTCTTTTCTGTGAGCATTAATTGCCTTGTAACTCAACTCTGAAATGCTGATTATCATTAAATATGTAACTGTTTGTGCTGTTAAAACAAGGAGGTAGTTGTCAGATCTGTGCCCTTCATGTCTATTAGGCTTTCTGTAAACATGTGGGACTGCCTCTGTGTTTCACTATGTGATTAAATACAAAAATGAGATCTGTGCTTAGCCCATGGATCTGTAAACTTTGGCAGGTTAAATATCAAACACAGAGCTTCAATGGTTACAACACCACTGAAGTCTGGAGTTAAACCTATTTACATTAGTGGTGAAATTGTTGCTAAATTCTTACTTGATGTATTGGTCTTGGGGCACTGTAGCAGGGCAGTATATAATGTGGCACAGTGGAGCTTTACTGTCTGTGTAGGAATGATGATTTATAGTGGGAAGTGCACCTTCATTTCATGAAAGGTGATTTACTTGGCTCAAAACATTAAGGGACAGGTTTTATATCATTTAGTGCCTTACTACCTCTGCAAATATGTGCCTGCACCTTTCTCCTTTTTACTTTGCCTATAAATGAGCAAGAATGTATCTTCTTCAGGAAGAAGATCTGCATCTCCCTTTCTATTGTCTGGATTTTAGGTTTACGCCCTGTTAGGTGTAAATCTAGAGAAGATTAAATTCTTCTGCAGCAGAGAAATCCAAGATTACAATACAGGTTCTAAGTCTATAATGCTAAAGCCATGACATAGCACCACGTTTATTAGATAGTCCTCACTTTTTTTACAAAGGAAAATGTTAGAGGAACTCATAACAATTGCAAGCTGAAAATCATTAATTTTTCCCATGTGGAAGCACTAGCTATTCTTGGCTGAAAACTTGACACTCTGTAGGTGAAATTATGTGGGTTTTTTACATGCTGCAGGAACATTTTTCCTCTCTCCTCTGTAAGGTGAAATGCCACAAAACCTGAGATCCTAAAGTGTCCCAGGCTTTTTCTGAAGGAGGTGGTGCCTGTGGCTGGCCCCTATCAGGAAATATTCTGTTGCATACTGGATTATTGATGCAGATCTTGCTGGTGGATTTTTTTTCACACCATGTCATGCTTCACATTAGGTCAAAACAAGGAAGCACATAGAGGATTTTATCAGTGTTGATAAAATCAGATGTCGAGCCAGTCTCAAGTGTGATTTAAGCTTACTCTACTCTAAAAATTGGGAGTAGTAACAATGTTACTAACAAGTTCTCTAAGCTGGTAAATTGTGGTCTGTTTCTTTTTTTTTTTTTTAATCAAAACATCTTTATTCTTATTTCAGTTGCTTGGGGAGGGGGAGAAAAAAAACTATATCCCATTTTAATTATTTTTTATTTTCTTTTATGACCTACAGGTCTACAACATCAGGACAAGAGTAAGGAAACTGCTTGGTTCTGAAGTGCAGAGAAATTAAGACCAGCCAGAGTCAGCACAGCTGGGCAAGTGATACAACAGTTGATGACTCCTTCAGCATGGAGCAAAGGACACACATGAAGATGAAGAGCCAACTATTCTGGTTTTGCTATTGAGCCTTTTGTTTATAAGGCCATTTATGGGTCCCACAGTGTTGGAAAAACCCAGAAACCTAACTTCTCTTTCTTTCCTCATCTGAGCCTGCTGCAGCTGGGCAACCTAACTCCTTTCTGCTCCTTTAACAGTGTTTTGTTTTGTTCAGCTTGATATTTTTATGAACAGTCTCAATTGTCAGGAAAAAAACTCTCCCTTGACTACAGTGCGCCTCCTTTCAGGAATACAGTATTTTGTAGCTCTTTGTGCATCTATTTTTGTAGAAATACAGAAAGTTTGGGTAAGGATTGATGGGCTATTTTAGGATGACATATTTTTTTAAAAAAAATTGTAAAATTGTTAAGTTCTGTTTAAAGAACTTGCTCTCAGAGAAGCACTGGCAAAAATGTATAAAATGCTATTTTTAGATGTCCGTGATGTGTTTGTGCATTTTGGTTTTTTGTTTGTTACCTCAAGTGTCTATCTTTCCTTTCTTTTTAAAGAGCTAAACCTCCCTTGTTTCCACATTACTAGATTTTGATGTTTTTGTCCTTTTGTTCTGGCTTAAGCAAGTATAATTCTCACCTAAAGTTTCAGCCAAATATTTTTTCCCAATGTTTAATTGTAGTAAGGGTGTTTTTATTTTTTCTTGCTTCTAAAGGTGCCTTTGTGCTGTGCTGATTGTCAGAAACTTGCAAACACCTTTAGCATAAAATGAAGCTTGAGGTTACAAGAACTGCATTTCCAACCCAACCATTCTTTCAAAATGGACCAAATACTCTTATAGATTTAAACCAGACATAAATTTGGGCCTCTTCTATGATCCATTGAAGCTGTTGAACACAGTCCCCTGTGGGTTATGTTGCAGGCCCTCCAAGTTCTCATAAATACCAGTACAATTTTGCAGGCAGGACCTTCACATAAGCCATTTCAAGGGTGGTAACTTACAACATCAATATTCAGGGGGAAAAACAAAAAAAAAAAACAAAAAAAAAAGAAAAAGACAGGTTTATATAAATGTGTGACTTGTGGAAGCAAAACGTTTTCAACTGGCCTGATCTGTGTGCTGAGCACCTCAAGAAAAGCAGTGAAATTTTCATCTCCTGTTGACTTCAAAATGTGTTTGTCTAACCTAAGCTGTGCTCTGGGCCTTGTGAGACCCCAGCTGCAGCTCTTCAGTTTCGTAACAAGTTGCACGTGCTCAGCGTGTGCACACTGAGGCTTGGCTGCCATCAGAGTAAGAATCTGGAAACTTGGAATCAGCATGGCCACATCTAACTACAGCCCTCTGCACTGTTTGGGAAACCCCCCTTCTGGCCTGGGCCTTGGGTCTGACTTGCATAATAAGGACTTTAGTTGAAGCTAAGGTGACCCCATGCCAATCCTGAATAAGGGCTGTGAGACCACCCTTGGCAGTGCTGCCCCCATGCCCAGCCGCTGGGGACTCCAGCAAGTGTCAGCATGTGCTCAAGTGGGACTGAGGTGAGCCCAGGCTTGGGACCTTGGTTGCCAGCTCCTGGCTGTTGCTTGGAGATGTTGCCTTTCTGCTCTGTGCACCCAGGGTCCCTCTAATATTTCCTAAGGTTCTTACAACTTGCTGTGTGTTTGTTGCCACTGTTTTTCAGACATCCCTTTTTGAAAGGTACACCATCTGAATGGAAACCAAGACATAAATGCATGGCTGAGATAGGAAACAGTTTAATTTTAAGGCACTGAGCATTGTAATGTAGTTTTGTCAGGTGGAGACCACATGGATCTGCGTGTGAAAGGGGAGGGGGAGTGTTGGGATGTGCATGCCACTCCAAGGTTCAGGGCTCCCTCCTCTCACTGCTGCTTCCCTCCAAGCCTTTTGAACTTGATTCTCTGAGGTGTTGAGAGTTCTCCCATGTCACATGAGAGGACTTGATGTGCTGGCACTGGAGGCATTAGAATTATGTCACAATTTGGCAATACCCTTAAGTATGTACCTTGCTGATTCAAAGTTTGAGGAAACATAAATGCTGAATGGACTATGCTTAAGTGTGGCTTTAAGATAGCAGGGTTATAGTTTCTGTGTTGGGATGATGAATTTAATGTGGTGGGATTTTATAGTCCATCAATATTTTTCTCTCAATAAATTTCATTCTCATGACAGTTCTGTATATTACTTCTACTCTGGTGGAGTAACTTCTTAATGAATTCATAATGCAATGGGAAAACTGTATGGGAGGGAAGGCAGTAATAGCTGCCACAGTTCTTATCAGGACAGTATAGTTCAGGAAATATTTCAAGAATAAGAGTTCTGACTTAGGAATTCTGTCAGTATTATAAAACTGGGAGGAAAAAAAAATCCAAGTTGTGTTTTTTGTTTCCCCTGGACATGGCAAAGCTGGAAGGCAAAGAGACAATGTGTCCTCATTGAACTTCAAGAAGGGAGATTTTGGGTAGCAGGGGAAGAAAAAGCAGAAGTAACATTTCTTTCTGAGGCATAGCGTGTTTGACTTCCTCAAATAGTTAGAAGTCTAGCAAGAGCGGTCTGTTCATTGCCTTCCTCTTCACAAGCTCATACTATGAGGGACCTTTGCCAATTCCCTATAGATGTCAAGGCAAAACAGGACACAAAAGCCCCAGGCCCACAGTTTGCACTGGAATCTCTATCTGGATTGTATTATTGAGTTGCTGGTTAGTAGGGATGAATATGTGGTGAAGCTGTTGCTTCTTCCACTTCAAGGACTACTGTTCTGTACCCAGTTTCCACTGCTGAACCTGTGAGTAAGCTGAAGGAACTTCTGACACTAGGCAGGCCCTGAGACAAGTGCCAATAAAAAACCTGCTATCATCTGTAGCCACTCTGAAATTTTAATAAATTCATTTTTTTCCCTTAGTCAGTAATTGTTCCTTGTGCTAATAAGTGAGTTCAAAGTAAAAGAGTAAGTGCATAGCAGTAGCTGGATTTCTGTGTTCCAATATTTGAAGGATGGAAAAGGAAAAAAAATCCCTCCCTGTGACAAACTTTTAACTTAAATTCAGCAGATTTACTTCTCTCGCATGCACATACACACGCACAAATGTGCTTATGAGAAGCAGATGCTGTGATGGTTTTGTTCTTGAAAGAGCAGGAGAGCGCTCGCTCGCAATGTTGCAGTTACAGAGAATTGATGACAGTGAGAAAGAAACAGAAACGTTAGGACTTCTCATGTTTCTGCAGATAGGAAAAAAAGGCCCTTAACGTCAGGTCACAGATCATTACATGTCTTAATACATTACTAAAGGAGTTGTTTCATTCTTTTTATGTGTGGTGAGTTCTGACACTGTCCCGAGAAAGTGGATGATTCATTTTGAGAGGACTTATAAAACATATTGTACTCTGTCACTGTGTCTGGGAGAATGTAGGGAAATCATTGTTTTATTTCAAGAAAATCAACATACTAAACTCCTTAAAGTTGTCCAGGATTATATTGTATTCCTATTCATGTTGAGAAATCTGTCATTAATTTTTGTGTCTTCATTTGAAGACTGGGAAGGTTCAGACTGTCCATCACTTTTTGAAAAGCAGGTTCCAGTGTGTTTCAACTGCCCATTTGCATCTACACTAGATGATGGAATAGTGCAGTTACTGACTGCCCAGGAGATTTGATTTCTGGAGAGCTGAATAAGCTGCACTTGGCAATATCAAAATTTGCTGATTCCTTTCCTCACCAAACACAAAAATTCAGTTATTGGTGTATTCGATACTTGTTTTGTAATGTGATGGTCCCCAGTGAATGGCAGTTTTTTCTCAATCATCCACTCCTGCATCAAAACACACTTTCAAGAATGGATCTCTCATCACAGCTCTCAGAGAGTAGAGTTTGTGGGAGGGCAGTGTCATGTTTCCTTAGAATTGTCTTGCCTGCACCCAGCCTTTCTCCTTCCATGCTGTTATGCATGTCTTGCTTCTACAATTTTTTTATGTGTATATATATATATGTTTGTCTACAAATATATATATATACACATGCACATGTAGCTATACCTGGTTCCTTTTCATTCCATCCTCATGCTTCAAATGCACATCCTTTGGAAGTGAAGTGAATGACAACACCAAATCTCATCTGAGATGGAAAATGTAGGCATTTTTTTGCATTCTCTGTTGACTCAGGAGTGAATAGAATTTTTGTATACTTGTATGAGCAAAATAAAACCTCAACAAAAAAACCCTTTCAAAACACCTGATTAGTTGTGTCTGTAAAGATGGAGAGAGCAGAGTTATGTAGAGAGGTGCAATATATTGCCTTTCAGCAGACAAGCATACCTTTGAATATGGCTCTTTTTATTAATTTCAGGTACAAGCTTTTCCTCCATATCAATGGACCAGCAACATACATTTCTTATAAACAATTCAGAAATATATATAATTTTTAAGTTGACTCTTTGGTTTTAGTATTTCATTGTTTGAGCTGTTAAAGGGTATTTGGATGATAAATATTGTTTGTGTGGGGATTCTTAAAAAAGTTGGTGCATGTTGTTTGGAACTGAAATCTCATGTAAAGTGGGAAGGTATTTAAAAATAAATATTGCTTTTACGTATTAGCCCTGTGGGCATAATCTGCTAGTTGTGATGCAGGAACATGTCCCTTTAAAAACTAAGGGGCTCTTGCCTGAGCAAGTTTAAAATCCAGTCTTTGTGACAGGAGAGGCAGGAGGGGTCTTGGAAAGGTTGAGGCTGTAGAGCTGAGAGCAGAGATGATGCTCTCCAGGATTGTATGTAGATGGTTGGACAGTCACTGCTCAACACTCTAAATGTAGACTCTTTTAACAGGTTTATACTTATGGGGTGAACTGGTTGCCCAGAAGAATTGTAAATATGCCTGGAAACCTGTAGTTTAGCTGCCCTTGGTCTGCACAGTGCCCATGACCCTCTCCTTGTTCTTGCTCTGCAGTCTCTGTGACACCACAGTGGGACCTACGAAAGCTGGGCTGGAGTTCCCCATGAAGTGCAAGATGGTTTTAGCGTCCTATAAAGAAAGTTTAGGGATGGGGGTCATTAAAACATCACAATCATGCACCTGCTCAAAGGCTGAAGCCTCCAAGATAAATCAGCTAATCAGCTGTGCCTCACTGATCATGGCCATTTGCCTACAGGAGTCCTAACACTGCTTCCTCCTCTCAGTGTCTCTGGAAATCTTCAGTGGCATTGCGATCATCGGGACCAGCCTTGAATGCCTAAATTGCAGTCCAGTGTTGGCTGGCACAGTGTGGTGGCCTAGGATTTGGTCCAACATTGCTGAAAATCAGTTGGATTCAGCATTGAATCTGGTGAGCTTGGGCTCAGGTATTTAGTACCTATAGACAACAGACATTTTTAGCAGTTGAGGTTTACAGTAATCTACTAAACTATCTGCAGAATATGCTGTACTTTTCCTGCTAGCTCTTTGTAGCTGATGTTTAAAACCCAGTCAAATCAAGGTCCCTCTCTTCCCTACACCTGTTTTCCGACCTTGCCTCCCTCAAAATTCCATTGAACTTTTTTGCCCCTGTCATCAAAGCTGATGGGAAGGGTGGGGCTTTGTATAAAGAAAAGTGTCACTGTTTATTACTGAATAAATAATTTAATGTGTTTTATTGTTATATATTTTTATGTAGCTTTTTTTTTTTGGTCTATTTCTCTAACACTTAGCTAGTTCTTTTTATTCTTATGCAACTGAAGGACTCATGAATTACAGCATCCTGAGTTTCTAGTCTTTGCATGAGATTATTTTTTTTTTCTATTGAAAACATTCTAAAACAAGTGTTCTAAACTGGTTCTGTACTAAAATTAAACAGAGTGAAATCTTAGTATCAAAGGGATTTCAAACATTTCATGGAGGCATCAGTTTCCCTTTTCAGGTACTGTCAATTGCTTTCACTACAACATCCTTTATATATATACATATCTTTTAAAAAGTGCATTAACACTAGAGGCTATTTTATGATCAGATCTTGTAGAATCACAACCTGAGACTTCTTAGTGTAAGATGCTTTTTGTCATTTCCTAACAGTTTTGACAGTCATCAGGTGGAGACTTTCCATGCAAGTTATGTATCTGAAATTTATTTTTTTTTCTTTTTTTTTTCTTTTTTTTTTTTTTTTTTTTTTGGCAAAGTTCAGTGCCTCCTACTGAGGAGGTAACTGGCCTTGCTAAAATTTTTTTATAACTGTTTAATTAAGAAATATTTGCATGACTGTGTTCTGGCTCAGGGGTTGAAGATTTGGTGTTTTGGTCACAGATCCATCATTTACTGTTCCAATAGTGGGGAAAAGAAACCCTCCAAACATTGGCCAAGCACTCAGCTTTTGAAAAATTGCCACTTGTATGCAATCAGCAGGGAGCTGTTAAGAGTTTAGTTGCAAAATCCTCTGAAGATCCTGACCATATGGGGTGTACTCTGTTTCAGAGCATCAGGAGATGAGCAGGATATTTGCCATACGTCCTGCTTCAGGTTGTTTCCAGGACCAGGCAGCAAGCAAGGCACCTTGTGCAGAGTCACTGTTTTGGGTGTGACAAAGACTTGGAGAGAGCTGGCAGCCGAAAACTCAAGGAGAGGAAGGCCAGGAAAGGTGGAGACAGGGTTTGAAAACATTCTGTAGGAGAGGATGGGATTGGGAACTCTTGGGACAGAAACAATCCATAGAGAGTGGAGAGGAAGATGGGATGCAGACTGCTGAAAAATAAGCAAATAGTGCCTTGGGATCACTTGGCTAATACATGAAAGATCTGGAGTGGGATGTGACAGCTATCCAAAACCCTCAGAATAATGTGAGGACTTAGCAATTTGGTATAAACAAGTGTCAATGAAAACTCAGGGGAAACACAGCAGAAAATGTCTTCCTTTGAAGTGAGCTGTGTGCACAGTGGTTTAGTCTGTGAGAAGAGATGTGGGACCTCTTTGCTTTAAGAGAATCACAGTTATCCTCAGCAAAGAAATAAATGTACTTCAGGAAGGAGGAGCATGTTAAGCTGGGGGATGAACTACATGAAGTGCTTTCTCTTCTCCCTGTAACTTCACTGCTCTTGCCAGAGCAGGTCTCCAGCTGCATTGCCCCAGAGTTGGATTTCCAGATACTCATGGGGATTGCTTCTACATGCTCTCATTGCATCAAGAAATGAAAGTAGGGGAAGTGGTGCATTATTTTGTGACTGATTTTAATTGTGACACTTCATGTCCTTCATTAATGTAAATCAGTGTCACTCAGTTGGCTTTAGTGAAGTTAACACCCATGGAGAATCCTATCAGTTCCATCTGGATAAATCTCACTGTGGATGTTATCAGCTGGAAACTGGGTCCCAGACGAGTGCATGGGAGAGATGGGAGAGGTACTTCCCCCAGAATCAGGATGTAGCTGGATGACCTCAGTGGTGCTCAATCCACATGGCACAGGGAAATGTCACAGAAACTGATAGGAGTGGGACTGGCATCCTCTGTGCTGGCAGGGGAGACAAGCGTGGCCAAGGGCCAGCTTCTAGGAGTGGGGCTGGCCATCAGCCTGGTGGGACAGGGGTGCCATCAGCCCATCTTGGAAATTCCAGGCACTGGGGGGTCGGTTGTCCCAGCAGGACCTTGGACTCTGAGGGGTTATGCTGCCTGCGTGACGTGGGAGGCCGGGTGGGGACGAAGACATCTGGTGAGAATTCCTCATGGCTGAGCTGTGCGCTGGGCTGGGATGCCGAGTAATTTAGCTGATTTCTTTTTTGGGGTTGCTGGGAGGAGGAGGAGGGGGACTAGATGCCGCAGCCTTCCAGTAACTGCCTCTCCTTCAAAATATCACTTTTGCTTTCTTTGAAGGCAAGTAAGAAATTATATTAAAAAAACCCACAACAAAACAACAAACCAACACCGGGAACTACACCAATGTTTTCCTTGACAATAACTATACATCTGCAACAGTTTGTCACTATGGGAAAATGAGTGGACAATAAACTTTTGATGTTGGCTGTTGCATGTACAGAGGTATCACAGGCTTTGAAAATGATTTGTTATGTGAATGCCCATAGTAGCACCATGGTTCAAAGGGAGGTGGTTTGTTTTTCATGCCCATTTAGTTATGAATAACACCAGCTCTAATTTCCTCCTCCCACCAGCAAGTAGAGAGTCCTGCATTGGAAGCCAAATATAGCAACAAAGATTTCTATCTCTGGCCAAAACCAAAAAATCTGTTCCCTTTTAAGAATAGCACTCTATTCTTTTCTGATGGAGATGGATAAAGAGAAAGTTCAACCTTTAAGGAAGCCAGTTTCTCAGTGGGAAACTCCCAGGTCTCTCTCAAATGGCCAACATATAAAGTATGAACACATTTTTTGGTGTCTTTGTAGAAGCCAATGAGGACACTTCTGTAGAACCCCATCAGTAAAGTACTTTTGGGGTGGCAGTCTGGATAAATCTTCCCTTCTTCTTGGTGTGTTTTTGATGCCCTGCCTCGTCACTCTTTTGAGCAACAGAGCGAAGGCTGAATGGGAATTCTATGAATTGCAAAACTACCCCTGCTTGTTCTGTGCCCTTTTCTTTCTGGTTTGGTTTTGTGGAGAACTTCATTCCTTGACTCTGAAGCTCAGACTTCTGCTCCACCTGAAAAAAAAGCTCAATGAGGAAACATGGAGCAGCAGTGTCAGCCCAAACCTCCTTGGCTTTCTCATCAGTGGAGTTTGTGTGAAGCCAACCCTGCACTCTTTCCCATGGACAGACTTTCAGGTGGTTGTGTCCTCAGAGTGACTGTGGTCAGTGGGGCTGTCCAGTTCCTGGCTGGATGGGCTGGAAGAGAAAGGATGTCTTACAAAGGAAAAGCAGAAATGTTCACGGTACAGAGTTTTCTCAGGTGGTGATTTGACCTTTTCTGGATGGGAGTTAATATTCCCTGAAGAAGTGCATGTATATATGGATGTCACTACTTGCTTTTAAGCTAGAATATGCTTTTAGGAGGAGGCACACACCTACACCCGCACTCCCTTTCTGATCCTGAGCAGGGTTTTTTAACTTCTCTACACAATCTGAGGAAGGCAATGCAGCCTTTCCTTCAAAGCACTTATTCCCATTCCACCACCACCACCCACCCATAAGCAACTGGTATCTGTGACATGTGAGCAAAAGAATCCCTTTCTCTAATGTATCAGCTGTCCTTGTTTTAGAAGTGTAACTTCATTCATTTTCAGACTGTTTGGCTGAAGGCCTTTGGTGTAAGGTGAATGCTTCAGGATTTCAGTGTTAGCTCTTCCTCATTTGGAAAACTGATTTTTTTTTTTTTTTTTTTATGACTTTACTAGAAGTAGTCTTGGACCCCTAATGAATTTTGAAACCAGTGCAGGGAAGTGTCATCCATTAAATATATTTGCACTGGATCTGTTTCGCCAGACATGTTTCTGATGGAGTTTTAAATAAACACAGGGATGTTTGGAAATATCTTGTGTATGTAAATATGTAAAATATGCAAAACAAAGCTAACAGCTGTGGGGTGTACTCCTTGCTCACGTGAGGAGGCTTTGTGTAACATTTTTTTTCCATTATCCTGTTTTTTGTAAGCATCTGTGTCTGTTCCAAGACAAAAACTTCTCTGTGATTCCCACTGGACAAAGAGGGAGGAGGCTGGATGGGCCTATGGGATACCCTCAAGTCTGCCTAAACTTCTGTGAAGAACCTCCTGCTGTGTGGTGAAACCTGCTTTCCACAGGGCACAGGAGGAGCACACACCCTGGGGGCAGCACACAGCAGCGACTGTTCTTTAGAGGGGGGATAGTGCCTGGGTCTGGGTGAACTTGACCCCTCTGACACAAGGCACGGCACAGCACAAGGTGTCCGTAGCCATCCTCGGGTGCTTCATGGCTGGCATGACAACAGCATTAGTCACCAGTGCATGAATCTGAATTCCCTGAACTGAATCTGTTGCTCAAGAAAGGATGACAGTTTTGCAGCCTCAATTTAGCCTTTATTTAGCCAGGGAGAGTTGAAGCCTATGTACTCGTGTCAGCTTGCTGAAGACTGGGGATTGCTGCGGAGAGAAAAAAAGGAAGTCACCCAAACTCAGCCCATTGCACTCTTATTGTATTAATTAAGCAGTACTTTGCTTTTTATACAGCCTTTCAGAGTGTAATTCATCCTCTGTGCGCAGCAACTGTACCACTTCCAAATTCTACAGGATATTTTGTGTGACTTGGCCACCTGTTGTTTTTACTGATTTTTTCCACCTCCATCCTTGCTCTTGTTTTGCAGTTTCACTGCATTAAGGGCAGCCTTCCAAACTCCTGGCTGGCTGGCTGGCAGTGTGGGTATCCAGGGACATGGCACAGCGGTTCCATGTTATGCAGCTTCCGTGTGCACATTGAGTTTGACCTGCCCATAAGCCCTGACACTTGGACGTGTAGATGTCGAAAGGTGCAGTACAAATTGCAAGCTCCTTTTGTTTATTTGTTTGTTTGGTGGTTTGAGTCTCAACAAATGAAAGTGCTTGGCAGGAACAACAACCCTGGGTAGAGGGTAAAGGACAAAGTGGAAGTGGAGCATCCCAGGAGACATTCTAGCTCCCTCAGTAAAAGTCCCATGTACTATGTCCAGGCAAGTAGCTTAAGTGAATCCTACAGAGATTTGCTGCTGCTTATTCTCCTTGTCCCCAGTTAGTCTAGCTGGCCTTGTTGCCTTGCTGTCAGTGATATTTCTGTGTTAATAGGCTTGAGGAGATCTTTATGAGAGCTAGTACTCAACCTCATAGTCACCTTGCCTTGGTTGTAATGCAAAAAAACCCATCCATCATGGGGATAGGAAATGGCAATCTATAGCAATTTGCAATTCCTTAATGGTACATTCTCCTGGTTTTAAGAGTGACAGGTTACTTAACTCTTGTTTCTTCAGCTCTTACCCCACAGGATTGCATGTAGTGATTACATATATTCTACCACCGGTTTCACCTTGAAGTGACTGGAAATTTCTACCAGCCTGGATGATGCAGATGAGACCACTGACTGGAAAAAAAATGTGACTGTTTTATGGCTCTTGTATGGTCTGATTTTCTGTTCTTTTCTGTGATGCAGAAATAGTTGTTTTTTGTATAAAAGTACATACCAAAAGATGAGAATACCCTAGTTGTGCAGAAGGCTCTATACTTTGGTGAGCCAGAACCAGAAACAACTCAAGAATGGGACACAACTTCTTTCTTTCCTCTTCTATCCAATGCCTGCATGTTGCTGTGAGATCAGCATAAGACATGGCATTTCATTCTTCACCCAGAGATCACTGGGTAAAAAGTACTTTCTTTTAGTTGCTTTGTATTTATGATACTTTGCAGTATGTGCTGTTCCTATAAATGTGCTCTGTACCAGCTGGCCAGTGCTTTACCTGCAGTAGCTTGATGTTCTTTGTGAACAAACAGTATTCACAGTGGGAACTTGCAAAACAGCATTTCCAGTGCAGGGGGTTGATAACAAACAGAGAATGACATCACTTTTTAGATTTGGATTTGAAACATGGAGAAACTTAGAGGAACATTGAAACTGAGTAGGATCCTCAAGCTTCAAATCTGCTCCATCAGAAGTTATTCCCTTCTAATATTTTGGACTGTATTTCGGAGATTCTTAACAAAGGTTCTTCCTAGTAAAGGGGAAGATGCAGCTGTCATCCATGACAGACATTGCTGATTATTTTTCATGTGGATGTTTGCTAATTTGAAGAGGTCTGAAAGGAAGTATAGAGAATCCAGATCAACTGGTAAAACTTCCAGTTTAATTCATAGTTGCAAAGGCTCTTACACAAATCTCAGACCTATTATTTTCTGTATGTGAAATCAGTGATCATTATAATTTCATTTCAGCTGGAATATTATTTTTCCCTTTCTTTTTTTTCTTTGCTGTTTGATGGGTTAGATTTAAACCATCTGCAGGCAGATGGAAAGGAAAAGTGGAATTATTGTTTTCACCAAAAAATTTTGCAGCTGTCAGGGTGTGTTTGACACAGGCCTGATGGCTGAAAACAAAGACAGGACACATTGTCCCGGCTGGATATCAGAGAGCTAAGAACTCTTCATGGCCAACTCTTACTTGGAGAACTTGGGGCTAAATGAGGTAAACAAGATCATTATTTAGCCATACCCAAGGGCTTTTCAGAGAGACTTATTCTCTTAATTATGTACTGCTTTTGCTGGGCCTCAGTGAGACCCTGTTGGTTTTGGCATGGGGCGGGGTGGGGGTAGGAGGGTGGGGGGGTGGGGAGGGGTGACTGACTCTCCAAGTGGTAGTCACTGCTTTGTGACTGTCACACCACATGGCAGAGGCTGCACCCATCACTTCCCATACCTGTCATGACATATTGCTTTTATAATTCAGTTTAATTTATGGCCCCATCATTAACAGCTGCAGCCAATGAAAAAAGGGCTTGAATCAGAAGTTTCTAGGAGGTACACCAGGAGCTACGACTCAAACTTTCCCAATGTGGACAAGATTGCTACTTCATGTCCGAACACATGTGTCTCCTTGGTGATACCTGCACTACTACTGCTTCTAAGGGAGGCCTTCCCTCAGGCACTTGGCCTGTGTGAAAGCTGGATCCATTTCTTGGAGCTCGTGCATCTTGCTGCAGTGTTTTTGTTGTTGGTCTTCATAAGAGTAGTCATTCCTTCTGCTTGCACCAAGCTAGGTATCTTCAGGAAAAATAAATGAGTTTCCAAAGTGGTCTAAAACTCAAATCATCTTACACACATCAGTGTCTTTGCAGGAAGAAGCGCAATTCTTCATTAGCAATGTGAAGTTTATTACTTCTAGGCCTTCCTGATATCAGGTTTTTTCCATTTAATGGGAATGCTGTGGTGTTGTGTGTTCATTTGTTGTTTGGGTTTTTTTAACTACTTCAATATTAAGATCAGCAACATGACCTAAGACAGTTAACAATAAAGTTTTTGTCCTTTTCATCATGAGTTTTGAGAGTGCTAACAGTAGGAAGGCATTGAGAGGTGTATTTTTCTGCTCTGAAGTGACAATCATCTATCATTTCCCTCTCCTGCGGGTGACATCATATTGGTAATTATTCATTTTGTGGTTTTTTCCCCAAATAATTTGGCTGTATGTATCTGTAGTCAGGATCTGCTTGAACTAAGCTTATACTAAGAGAATAAGACATTCATAAACTGTGAGCTACTATCTATCATGTCATCTGAGCCCTTGGAGTGCACAAGATTTGAGTTGCTCTCTTGTTATTCTGTGGTTGCTCGATGTGTTCTACAACAGCTCAAATTGAAAGCAATTTTGGAAATAGTTCACCAGATAGCTGGTGTTTTGAAAGAGCTGAGAAGACCCAGCTTCACAACCATCTCGGATCAAGGTAAGATGGGACTTTGGTGCTGCAGTTGTCATAATTTGGCTAGTGTAGGAGGAAGGGAAAGGCCTGAAAATGTTTCAGTTCTTTTCCTCACCCCCACCCAAACTCCAACAGGCCAAATAGACGCCAAATCCTATTCATGTCACTCTCATTAATCTAGCAAGTGTACTCCTGTTGGAAAGAATAACAAGATTTAGGTTTAAGTGCACCAAAATTACTTTCACAAAGGGAGTATTTTCCCCTATCTCTGTGCTTGATATACAGTGCTTAGACATGCACTATTTACAGCGTTACCAGGATTATGTCCAGGGTGTGAAGTGGTCCCCGCTGTGTAGTTTGCACAGTTATTTACACCTGCACAAAGCACTTGTGAAAGGTCCCCCCTCAGCACTGGTTGTGCTCATTCACAGGCACTGAACATTGATGTCAAGGAGCACAAAAGTGCAGAAAACCACCCCCAGCATCATGATATTCCTGGTTCAACCAGGCTCCTTAGGACAAGTTGTGCTGTTCTTCGGGTCACATCTCAGTCACCTCCCACACTGAGCAGTGTAAGAGTGAGGCAAAGGAGCCACATCCTGCCAACCCACCTTACCTCCCCTGGCAGCTCACGCTGCTACAGGAGGTCTGGCTTCTACACTGCTTTCTTTTGAGGTCTGGGAAAAAAGGCCAATATTCACTTGTATTCCTTTGCTGCCTATTGATGTCTTTGTAAATGATAAACCAAAAAGAGGATACCAAATGCTTTCAAGGAGTTAGGGCTATTCTGGTCTCTCAGAGCCATATGTTTTCATATGATTTTCAGCTGTCTGTAGGTTTAAGAGATTAATTCCCATATGGCAGATCCAGTTGCAAGTGCCTTACTGTGATCCCTGAGCAGGTGCATTTGTAGCAGTCCCTGTCTCTCCTTTAGAGGAGAATAACAAGCTTAAGTAATGAGAACCTGAAATAAAACTAAGAAAGAAAGTGGCATAAGAGAGGGTAACTGACTGACCACTGAAATGATCTGTGGGACATTTTAAGGAGAGAAAAACCTGAGGAGATAAAAAAGCAGTTAGAAGAGAAAGCATTGTTGGACACAAATGCAACTTGTGGCTGCTACAAACAGTGCTCAGCCCCTGAAAAAGACTCAGGTTTACACAATCTCTGCAAACAACCAGCTGTGGAAGTGTGCAGTTCAGTCAGAGAAGTTCCTCAGCCGCATGTGCTCACCTCCATATTGCTACTCTAGTCATGTCTTCTAAAAGTTCCAGTAGGAACAAGAAAACAGTTTTCAGATATGTTTTTTCCCCACTGCCTATAAACTGACTCAACAAAGGAAAGCTGTCTATAAAAACTTCCCAAAAGTTTGGCAAAACAATTCCTTTGAACACTTTGTGTCCTCTTATGGAAGTGCTTTAGCACCAAGAAGTTATCCAAAAGCAGTACCACCAGAGATTCTGGCTGGTTGGTGCTCATCAGAGCCCTGTAACAGGTGTCACCTTTCTCAGTACACAGCTGAATATTGTCAGACTTCTTAGCAGCCATGATATAATGCCTGGAGAGGGGAAACACTGGTTAGAAGCAGGTGGATACTGCTATGGTTTTATAGGTGTTGTATCACTGGATGTGCATCATTTAAGGAAACTTCAGTTCTAGGATGGAGATGAATGTTATACTTTGTTATCAGTATATAATAATATAAAGCAAAGTAGCTTAATTTATTAATTAAATGCCAGGGTAACTATATAGCAATTCACAGCTGAGCTGACTGCTGACCAAACTGAAGAAAGAGATAATTATATTTCATCAGTATGTTATATTTCATCAGACTATTGTTGAAAAAGATTGTAACTCAGGTAAGTTTTCATCTATTTTTCTCTAGTAAAATGGCCTTTGTTTTATGTCGGGTCTGGTGAGGAGCACTGAAATCAGCTAAGTTGGAGTGGATCTTATATTTTCTGTGATTCTGGTCCTGAACTCAAGGAAGTTACTTGGCTTTGCAGTAACTATTCTACAGCTGTTCACGTAGTAAAACTTATAGAAATTGTCTGAGATTCTTAAGCAGGAGGAAGCTTAGAGGCATTACATGGTGTTTTGTTTTACTTCTGGATGTAGTTTCTTACTGAGGAAACCATACAATCTTCTAGACTAGAGGTTCTTTCTATCCACTTCATTTTTTTTCTAATAATTCTTTTTCTTCTGGGGAATTTTCTGAGAAGCTTACATTTGAATTGAACTCTTTAAAGAGTGCAGTCTTTTATTGTGCTGGGTGCACAATAATAGCTGTGCTTTTGGAAATGGGTGGGATGGCACTGAATCTCCTGCTGCCAGAATCCTGATCGTGGCCTTGATCTGCCTTCCCAAACTGCTTATATATAATTTTGAGACACATGGGCATTCTGTTCACTCCTTCAGAAAACACTCTCCATAACTTAAGGCTTTAAGCTTGTTATGAAGATGAATATTTTATTTTCTCTGGACAACATGTACCAATTGCTTTGATTATTTATTTAGACTATTAATACAGAGACTGCACAGGCAAAAGGAGGTTTAAATGTGTCAGTGGACAATATTATTAACACCAGTTCTCACAGCATAGTCTTACACTAAGGGCTCTAATATGACAAGAGTCTCATTCTGTATTAACTGCTTCATGTAAAAGTGGTTCTTTATGTAGAAAAATTGCCCTAAGTGCAGCTGAGAGGAGCTGGGAGGACAGGAAGGTCCCCCTGCTCTCAGGAGGCAAGTGAGTGCAGACAGGGATGGTGTGGTGAAATTGCCCTGTGAAACAAGTGTCTTGTTGACAGGCAACAATGGATAACATTAATTACGAAGGCAGGAGATTTAAACAAAATGAGCAGATTGAAATCCTGAGAAAGGATTATCTAGAATTTACCTTTGTCAGTTTTTGTGTGGGTGGTTATAATTATAACCACTAGGCATGGCCTGCGCAACAGCTTGGCTGTTGCCATTTACAAGCAATTATTAATAACACTGTTAAATGGCAAACTAATTTCCTCTAGGGCAGCTTATGCTTGAAGCTTCTGTGATTTAAATGTGAAATGACCCCATTATTCCTTTATTTGATTGATACTAACTGAGAGTAATTAACATAGAAAAGTTAAATCCACTTTAATTAGAAAACCGCTAACTGCAACCTCTCTAATTGGTAATGAAGGCAATAGTGTTTTTGCTGGCACCAAACTGTTAATGTAAAAAGCAGCTGCATAAACCACAGTGACAACAAATGGCTTTGGACCCAATATACCTATAGTGCTTTTATCTTCACTTTTTCAAGATCTAGGGACTTAAACTGTAAATCTACCCTTAAAGACTATGTACAGGCTCTTATATTTACAAATGACTTTCAAGGCACCTGTATTTAGCTTTCAGGGTGCACTGTTTACAACAGGCTGCTTTTCTGTCCTTAACAGAGAAATGAAGATTGAGCTAATTTTCCTGAGTTATACAAACAAAGTCTCATTCACAGCAGGGTGAATTTCTCCAGCTGTTTATGAACTGGATATGAACAGCTGATCTCATCTAAAGAATTCAAGCTGGGAAACAAGGTGGGGGAAAGCTGCTGAGCAGGAGGTGAAATGGGTAATGATGTAACTTACTATGAAGCTGGCCATTCAATAAAGCTGTGTGCTTTGCCTAGGCCTGCTTTTGCAATACTGTTTTGTTTGCTTTTATATTTTATTTTTTAACATGATCATGTTAACCTTGTGAAATAAACCTATGCTATTAAAACCAACTTGTTATGCCTGTAGGGGCACACAAAGTTTTTACATTGGTCAAAATTTGAGTGCCTGAGCAAAAAGGGGAATGCAACAAGAAATGTAAGTTGTATAGCATTTGAAGTGAGAAGACATGTTACTATATGGGATAGATTTTTAAGCTAGACCTGTAGCACCAGGAAGGGTTGTGCCCGTAAGCAGCCTGTGCACAGCTGCCCACCAAAAACCTCCCAGCTTTGCAGCTGGGAGAGGTTCCCAGCAGATGCAGAGCTAAAGAGGGAGGCTACAGCACAGCCTCATGTTGCCATCAGAACCATCATGGGGCTTTGGATCACAGGCACTGTGTCCTCTTGCTAGTGCTCATTTAAACATCACCTTTTACTGGTAAAGGTTTCACTAAATGTGTTCAGGGCCTTCCCAAACGCTCATCAATGTGAGCTCTGTTGTTCCTCATTGGTGTTTTGTTCTTGAAAGATCCTATTTCAGCGTCTTTTGAATGGTTGCAGTGCTATTAGAAAAAGCCAGCAGACCAGATTCATTCTGACATGATTGGTTTCTGGTCTGTTTTTAGTTGGGTGGTTTTGTTGGTGGTTTGGTTTGGTTTTGTATCTCCATCTGTATGAAGCAAATAGAAAACATAATTTAAGTAGTTGCATGGAATTCTCTAATGTATCAGTTCAGGTCCAGGAGGTTTAGTGGAAAGATACAGTTCTACATATGTGTTTGAAAAGAGTAAAAAGCACCCTTTGCATAAATATCTCTTTTTGACCTCTGTATTTTGTTCATGTTAGAGAGTAACCTCTTACACCAGGGCTGGTAGAAAAGGTTGTATGTCATTGGGATGGTGTATTGCTCTAGATTAATAATCGTTAGTCAATAAGCACAGTTCAGCTGATCTGCATGGCTTGGTGGGCACAACTGGTTGAAGTGCAGAGCATGTCCCTGGTCACAGCCAGGCAGGGGCAAAGTAAGATGGTGTTAAGCCACTGAACAATGAACCAGTCCCCTGACTGGAAAGAGGAACTTCCCCTATCAACACACATGTTTGTAAATGCTAAATTAAAAGGAATCTTTTGGATATGAAGCCAGAATTACTTGTATGCCATGTGTGAACATAGATAGGTGGATCTTTCTTGAGCCATTTCACCTTGAAATGACAGACAATATCAAGCACAATCCTTCCTCCAGCTGAGGTTCTCATTGTGCAGCTGGAACTGAGGAGAGCTTCTGGGTATGAATAACCTCAGTGCAAGTATTTAAAACTAGAAATATTCCTCATCAAACTTGGTTTTCTTTGAACTACTTAGGCAAGTCTTGTTGGTGGAGAAACAATCTGTGCAATTTCAAAACTGAAAATTGAATTGCCAGGTATTGTGGGATAGACTGAGACAAGCACCAAAACCAAGATCAGAAAACATTTGAAAAGCTTTACTTCCCTTTACTCAAATGAGTTTTGAATTCAGATACTATACAGTGGAAATGTACTTCTATTTTAAAATGTTAACAATTCAGTGGTGGAACAGACAAGATATGGAAGCTACAGTGCAGTGGCAAAAGAAATGCAGCAGAGGAAAAATCTTTTCTTTTCATTACAGAGAAAGTAGTTTAGCCCAAATCCAATTGCACGGGAGTGAGGGAAAAGATACCCATTAACCTCTGTGCAGCTGGATTAAGCCTTCAGCTGGGATAACTGACTTCCTTAGTGGATCATATTCTACATCTCATTCTGTGTTGTTAAGCTCTTTCAGTTGCATGCTGATTTAAATAACACTGATAGTGCTCAGCATTTTGTATATATTTTTTTTTTTCTTAAGCATGGGAGATGTCAGTGAGCCAGAGAAAGAAGAAATCTGTCACCAGTGGACAGAGCTTGGATCAGTGCATTGGAAACCTGTTCTGAGTGCTGTGGGATTTGGATCATTTTGTGTAAATGTGCATAGAACCACTGACTAAAACCCCTCAGACTGATCATGAATTTCTGGAAATCAGAATATCTTCATTCATCATCAGGAATTCACTTTTAGGTTCATGACAGGTTTTGAACATTTATAGAAACCAAGGCATATAATTGGAAAAACAGAAGAGAGGTGCTAACTGACTAAAAGATCTTTAATTTTGTTTATATATCATGACTGTGACCTAAATAAAGTTGCTTTGGCTAAAGGAGACTAGATTTATTGTAGGCAAAAAAAAAAAAACAAAAACAAAACAACAAAAAACCCAAACCATACCAAAGTTTTACGACACAAATAGGTCTATATCCCATTGCTGAGCAGTCATTAGTTTTTATAAGTTCCTTCCCTTTTTCAGGTTCTAATTGGTGGCCTGTTGGGAGCCCTGAGTGCAGAACTGTCAAAGCAACCCCCTTCTTCTTTTTTTTCTTTTCCCCCTTTTTTTTTTTTTTTTTTTGTGTGTGTGTGTGTTACTATAATCATCTCTCTAATTATAGTGGAATGTGACAAACACAGTACTAGCTGTTTGAAGCTTAATACTATTTAAGTATTACCATGCCTCTATTTTAAAGGTGCCAAACCATATGGAAATCATAAGCCATTTCTCTCTCTCCTTTTTCTATTAAACTAAACTTTTATATTCAGATGCTAAGCCTGTGTTTGAAGAAAGGAGGGGGGAAAAAAGGAATATTTCTGAAATGCACTGTAATAACTCCAGCTCATCTGTCTCATTCATGCAGTGTAAATTCCCCTTTCTAGTCCATCTTTTTCCTGACATTTTTTCTCTGGAAATAGAAGAGTGACAATAAACAGGTTGCTGTAGCTCTGACAGCCTAAGAATCGGTTAATTTCAATAAAAAGAGTAATAACAGTAATAAAGATTTTTTTTTTTTTTAATGCTCTTTTCTTTGAAAAACTCTTTGTGGCAGCAGATGTATTCTTTCTAGATGGGGCTACGTTGCTGCTTGGGCAGCTACTGGAACTAATTTCTCTCCCAGGATTCAAATTTTCTACAGTGAAAGTTGTTTTCAGACAGACACTTATTTTTCTCACTTCTTATGTACGTTTTCAAAGAAAGTTTATATAAAGGCAAGAAAGGAACGTACAGCAGAAAGTAATTTTAAAGATATAAAAAAACCTTACACCCAAACTTGCCCTGTGCAATATTACTCAGAAATCTACAGAGCTATTCCAGGGATTAAACTAACCACAGAGCTTGCATTCTTAGTTATACAGAGCTAGCTTTCTGCCAAAGTACTTTAAAACTTTGGCATCTTTTGCTTTCATGTAACCGGGAATCGGGTCCTATAGCCTTATCCCCTCCACTCAGAGCTCTGTTTAGTGAAATCCCTGGGCTTTGCTTTCTGTGTTTATGATGGGTGGGAGGAATGTGTAGCAGAAGGCTCCGAGGAAGAGCAAAGCCAGGGATAATAGCTGGCTTGGTATTCCAGCATGTAACCAGGTTCCCATGCTGTGCCAGTCACTAGGGCATCTTAGTGTCTCACAGTGGTTTAACAAAGGGATGTACTTAATGTCCTTCAGGTATGACTCCTGCTCTTCCCATCTTTCATAGCAATACATGCATTTTCTGCTGCATAAGAAGACTGTGGGTCTTGGTTATTTACTCTCTTTAAATACCCTGGTATGTTCACACACGCACATTAATAAACCAGCAAAATGTCACTGTACTTGGAACTAAATGCCCAGGGTTGTTGGAGAGGGGTTTGTGGTGTGGCTTTGGCTGGACCCTTAGGAAAACTGCCTTCCTTCCTGGCTTGAGTGGTAGAATGGGAATGCTAGTGGCTCAGCTGGCTCGGGCTGCCTGGTTGGGAATGTGCAGCAGGTGCAGCTGCTTCTTGTCAGCTGGGAGTCCTGCAGGGTTACCAAAAGAGTTTTGGTTTTGCTTGAACTGGAGTTTAAAATTTTATTCAATAATCTCTGTGTTTGGTTTCTTTTAGAGTATTGGGATGATATGGCTGGTCTGCTTTTAAAGATGGAATGAAAAATAAGCATAAAAACTGCTGCTGGCCTGGTCAAATACAGAAAGTAGCTCCTGCTTGCTCTCAGAGGTACCTGAATTCAGATTGTTTAAAGGGGATTACTTCCTGCAAATTCTAATTAGGTATGATTATATCAACAAGTGCTTAATAAATATTAGTAAAGAAGCTGAAAGAAAAGAGATGTTTAAGATAGCAGAAAAATATTTTAGTTTATTTGGGGGGAAAAGAAGTTTTTTATATGCCAGTGTTTTCAACACATCATTATGAATGGATACTTGGCTGCACAAAAGAAAAAGTGGGAGTTTTTCCTTTTTTTTTTTTTTTTTTAATTCCTTTTTTCCCTCTCTCCTCACCTTCTTGCTACTTAAATTTTGGAATTGAATCCTTTCCAAGAAGCTGGTTTTTTGGGTGTTTTTTTGTTGTTGTTTTGTTGGTTTTTTTTTTTTGGAAGGGGGGAGGGGGGTAGGGGGGTTTGACATTGAGTCAGTAGACAACTGAACTATTTCACACTTGGGGAGCCAAATTTTGTCTCCTATTGCACATGTTCAAGCCTAAATTTGGGCCTCAGATGTTTCAACAGAGACAAAAATACTGCAGGCACAGGGTGTAGAAATTTACACTGAAGCTCATGTAGGTATGCTAGAGAGATAATACTTCCCAGAACGGGAAATCATTTCACCTTCAGTGAATAGTTTTGGACAAATAAATCTGATTTAAAAAACCCAACAGAATTAGGGAATAGAAGACGTGGTTTAATTGCTTACCAGAAGGCTGAGAGGAACTTTAAACTAATCCTCTTCAAAGGCCAACCAAGCCTCTGGCATGAATGAGAGGACATTAAAATGTGCTAGAGATAGTGTTGTGGGTCACCACTGTCCCCATGATACTCCTTTGCTCTGGCCTCACCTTCCCTTGCCACCACAAGAACATGACCTAGTGCTCTTAGTACCATTTCAGGATGAAAAATCCAACTCCTGCTCCACTGAGACAGAAGTAAGGGAAGGCAGAACATTGACAGTGGCCAGAGCTGGGGCAGTACAGACATGTGAACCCTGTGAGATTATATATTTATGGTTATAATTTCATAAATATATTTATTTTATATGTATGTGCTATTGAACTTTAGTCATGAACTGAATGTCTTTAACTTGCAGCTTGGCCCAGAGCAGCCTCTTTCATGGTGGTAGTGCAGGGAGGCCATTTGGGCAAATACATCTGTCACTTTATGCTTTGCAGTTGTTCATGCACAGCCCTAAGAAAGTGAAAGCATTCTCTTGAGATGCTAGGAAGGACACTGAGGTGACCCTTGTTCTTTCTCTGTGTAAATAATGGTACTTTTGGCAACTCAGAGTTTCTCTTTTTCAGTTTTCTTTCTTTTTTTTTTTTTTTTTTTTTTTTTTTTTTTTTTAAGCTTTTCTGCTAGAAATAAGACTGTCTCCCACTGGGATGATTAAAACCAGTTGGCTGACTCTGAAGTGGGCATACTGTATAGTATAGCACAAGACATGAGATGCTCTGAGAAAGCCTTTTCTCATCTATCTGTTCTACTGTTGCACCAATTAAAAGCAAGCAAAAAAGAAATTTAACTCCCCCTCCCCAGCCATGTTTATCTTGAGAAATCCATATTGAATATAGAAAGTTTTGTAATTTTTGGCATTGGTCTTAAAGCTGAGCTGTGGTCACTTTGGATTGATTTCTTTTAATTGTGCTAAAAGATACACTGTGCTTGGAGTTTAGATTTTTAAGCCTTAATAAGAAAAGCAAAACATACAGGTTGCTGAGAGAGGATGGTTTTTGCTCCAAGTGAACTAGAAGGGTGACTGTATCAGAGAAGTACTAGATTGGATATTCAAGACCTTATATACTTTCTTAAAGAAGAAGAAAAAAAATTAATCCTTATTCTCAGGATATGCAAATAGTGTACCACACAAGCCCATGAAGGAAAATACTTGGAGTGAGTAATATCTGTCTATTAAAAATAAGCAGACTGCATGTTCTCTCTAGTACTTCCTCCTAGAGTTGTATTCTGGCACCTTTTAGCGTGAAATGGAGTGAAAGCCACAGCCAGCTATTCAACACTCTGAATGCAAGGAGGTGAGATGCCAAAACAGACAGGCAAAGCCATATGATTTGTGCAGCTACTTTAATTAAGCTGCCCAATGACTCCTTGTGAGGAATCTTGCAAAATGTGACCTGTACCCATGAGAGTGATAAACTAAGTGACTTGTGACATTATCTGACCCTCAGGGGCAACAAGTTGTTTCCAACTTGGTGCATGATACACAAATTATTCACACTTGCTGAGCACTTAACTGTATTTACATGATACAGATTATCTTCTGAAACATATTCTGAAACTTAATAGTATCCAGGCCATTTTCATAGCAGAAGTTGCTATTTACCAGTATGAACTGCTTAGCATTTTTCTTGCTGAAAGATAGACACTTTTATGTCTGAATGAGAAACCAGGTAGAATTTAGATCACAAAGATGAGCCCAAGTTGTTAAAATGTCCCAGTCTGGAGACTGATTGCGATGTAGCCAGGGCACTGGAGGACCCAATCCACAGGCAAGCAGTAATGGGGCCAGCTCAAAAATACAAGGGGGCTTTGGCCTGCATTGGGCTCTGCTGTTTAAATATTTCTTCCTGAAACAATCTGTTTGGGTTCTAAACCAACACAAGCTACTGCTACACCTGTTCATTGGTGGGTAAAACAGTTGGTTTGAGAGTATAACTTGAACTTTTAATTTTGCTTGGAATGTGTTTTGATCAGAATTCAGAGATGTTGTTTTCTCTTCTCCCTGTCTCTGAATGCTGTTAAAATGCTATTACAAACTTGATGATAAAAATCTAGTATGAGGCTAAAATCTAGTACGAGGCCATTGTCAGACTTCTGAAGAGAGACAGCAATGTAGCTCTTCCATTTCAAAGGTATTTGGAATTTTCTGTGGATTAGCTTTGGTCCCACAACAATCTATTTAAAAGACCAGAATGGTTTCTTCTGTGTGCTTCATAAGATGAGCCTGGCTCATAACACAATACATTTTAACCATGAGAGGAAAGAAAAAGGCCACTTTTACTAAGCCACAAGCATTTTGTACTGAGATATGTTTTGATTCAGTTCCTTCATCTACCCCAGACTATAATTTGCTTTGCTGCAAGCTTTGTAGGACTATGCACAACATGTGTATATTTTTGGCTGGTTATTTCAAAACAATCTTTAAAGAAGGCAACTTTGAATTTTAGTGGGGGAGAGAAAAGAAGACAGTGATTTGGAAATAATCACAGGACATGCCCAATTAATGTTTTTGTTCAAAATATTAATAAAACCTGTCTGCTGTTGTGAAGCAAAGGGCACACCTGTAAGAACAGGTAACTTTACATTTATACCTGTTTTAATTCTCTGTGAAACTAAAATGAATCAAATGCATTCAGTGTCAGAATGGAGCTGGAGGTGGCAAGCAGCTGGGAATCAAGCTTTAATCAGAAGTCAACTGGCCAAGGTTTTTTTTTTTTTTAATTGCTTGTTTTTGGATTTTAAAATTTGTGCTTCAGTTATACACCTAAACACCTCCTTACTTTTAGGGAATCTGTCTGAGGTGCCCTTTGTGAAGCACACAGGGCATATCCAGAAGTAACATCAGCAGTTCAACTCTGTGCAAAATATTTTGGCTACTTGCCTTTTTTTTTTTTTATGTATTTAATAGTTTTTTGTTTTTTTGTTTTTTTTTAAATGTCCTGGCTTTCTGGATTAGCAGAGAGACCTAGCAAATGGAAGCCAAAGAGCTCTGTGTGCATGCTCATGGGTGATAGGCATAAATTAGAAGGACTGTGGGAAAGAAGCCCCCTGAGGAACAGCTGCTGTGCCATGTGTATGACTGTGCTGGGAAGGGGAAAGGCAGGTGGTTTTCTGATCAATAATGTTATTCTGGTCAGAGCCATCTTGTGGACGCAGTTATGGATTATGTCCCTTTCAGATAATATGAATTTATGCCCCTATCCCCATAGGAGGCTTGGACTGCAGTGAATTATACTTGCAGCGCTACAGTATGGTTCAAATTATGTGAGTAGACAAGACATAGTTCCAGTTTTTAATGAAACAGCAGGGGCAGATCCAAAGACGGTCAAAATTAACAACAGGAATCCTGTGGGTTCCTTTCGATTTATTCAAGAGCCACCTAAGAGGGTACTTTCCCCTCTAGAAAGAATTTTAAGTATAAATTTCTATGACTTGTGGACTTATTTTCCCTTCCAGGCTAGTGGAGAAGACCCCTTTATTATTACTTTTGGGAGGTGGTTCAAATTCTGATATTAGATGTGAATTCTTTGAGAATATAATTAGGAAATATATCACTTCAGCATTTTTTATTGTAAACATACATCACTGTAAAACACCACTGTTATGAAAAAAAAAATCTGATATTCTGGAAATATGGAACAATCCCATTTGTTTTAAGAACAGAAGGCAGGCAACTTTTCTTCAGGATCACAAAAATATGCTTCTTGCTGCTGAAAGTGTGCTTTGCATTAAGTTCTAGAGTCAGTGGGTCTAGGCCCATGTATGTGTTGGTGAGAGTGTGGTTGTTGGATGTACAGCAATTCTGTGAGGCTGATTAATGAAGATAGGCACATTAAGAAGTAAAACCATCCTTTTGCCTGCCACTGTTGCTGGTGCACTATTTATTTTCCATAATCTATTTTTCTGTTTCAAATCCTTTTAGTGTAACAGAAATCTCTGGCACAGTTGGAAACCAATGACCCTTTGCATAAATGCTTAATTATGTGATACCCCTTGTCCTTCTGTGAGTTAGAATTTTAAACCACTGTTTGGCTGATCCCAGACACAGACTGCTTGAATCTGTGTATTTGTAGTCAGATTTACTTGACCAAGTATTTCCTCTTTAGTTATTTTTCACCTTTGATTTTCTCCTGTTTGCTTATTTCATTGCTGTTTACCGATGTAGCTGTTATTTTGGGGCAGTGGATTCTATGAACACAGTTCTGCCGTGTGTCAGCACCATGGCTGAACTTCCTCTAGAAAATGGTCATTTTTCAAAATAAAAGCATTTAGCAGAGGTGAGTTTCAGACATTATTGGGGTGAGGCTTTTAGAGCGTTTTTCTAACTAAAATACTCTGTTTGCCCAAAATACATATTCATGGTTTTTACTTTCCTTCTACCTTTTATAAATCTGTCTTTACTTGAAAAAATAGTCATGATTCAAGCAAAAGCACACCTTGTTGGGTATTTGAGGCCATGCTAATTATTTTCAGGATTTACTTTCATCAAAAATCAGATTTCTTTCAGTCTAAATCCACACAAATGGCCAACGTCAAAATGGTGTTTGAATTGACATGCATGCCAACTCTTAGATGCTTTTCTCTGAAAGCCATTTGTCTGGTGCCATGGTGACCTAACTTACACTGAGGTAACAGTCTAGCTGAGATCCGGCAGAACCCAGAAAATGGTTCCCTCCACATGTAGGTGTTGCCATGACAATAGCTGGCTCCAGAAGCTTTGATTTTCATATCGATTTTGAGTTCACAGTTAAGGTTTGTGAAGCACAGGTTTGGAGTTCATTGCTTTTTGTTGTTGTTTTCTTAGCAGTTGTATTTGTTAAAGTATTCCATTGGGAATGGGGTATTCATCTTTGGAAGTTACAGACAGATACTCTTGGGATCAAAAGGAAATTCTTTCCTGGAAGCATCTGGAGTATGCAGGTAACATATTTTCTTTTCTCCCTGAGGCCTGTGCTTTAGGGTGGGAGAAAAACCTGTGTAAAGACTGTATCTTATTTTCTTATTTCACACAAGTATACATGCACCTTTCCTGCATATAGCATTTATAGCTTTGTCAGGCAAGTCTGATTTTCTTTAGTGATTCCTTTGTGCTCGTAAATGTCAGAAAGTGAGTATGCAACAAATTAAGCATTGGAGTCCTGGGTTCCTTCTGCCACCTGCTATGGACTTCAACTTCCTCAGAATGACTACTTGGTGTTAAAAAAAAAAAAAAAAAAGTAATTGAACCTGACAGCCAAGCACCTGAAGTTGTTAAAAATTCTATTCTTTAACATGGAAGCACCTGAGTGCTCTCCACAGCTAGAAAGGAACCAGATGACTTCTATTAGTCAACATAAAGACAATACAGTCAATAAAGTTCTGTTACCATCTCTTTCCACAGAAAAGTTACTGAGATAGTTACTTACCTGATTGCTTGTTTTTAAGATCTCTGTGTCTGTACAGACCCCCCAAAAAGTGAGTGCCTTAGGGTTGTTGCCAGTGTGGATTCAGCTGATACTGAATTGCATGAACTCTGACCTGAACCTGACAAAGGAAAAACACCTATGTTCAGGTGCTATCAGTGCTGAATAGAGCTCATGAAAGCAAAGGAGAACACAGTCCAAGACTTGAATGCATAGCTAAACCCAAGCCTAGCTGTGAAGGCTGTCACTGAGAGACAGACTTTAACCTTGGGATTCTTGGAGAAGCAACTTGAAAAAGCAGTTTGGGTTGACGCTACCTATCTCTAATTCTGCATCATCCCACATATATGGTCTTGTATGGAAAGTACAAGAGCTGGTGTAATTGGAGTCAGACTATCAGTGGTGAGGAGCCAGTGAGGTCTCTAACCTGTTGTAAGGCTATTACAGTCAGAGAGGAATTCAGGTCTTGAACTTGTGGTTTGTCCTTGAGGACATCTTGGTGCACGCCCTTAACCACTGGAGACAGCTCTGCAGCAACTGCCTCCCAGAAATGATACATTCTTTTGTTTGCAAACGTGATTCTTCTTGCATAGGTTTGATTCCGGCCAACAATTTTCATGCTGCATGATGAGCTCAACCTGGCACCCACGGGCAATGGTGATTAAACTCTGAGCCAAGTTGCTGGAGAATTCCAGTAATATCCTTGAATCACCATTCAAACTCTTCTCCCAATTCCCTTGATAGAGAGCAGTAAAGCAATTGAGGAAACCAAGGACTTGAGATTTCATTCCACATCTCTTTTGTGAGTGTGAACCAGAGTAAGCTGAACATGCAACTTGCCTCCTCCTGCTGTGGGAGCAACACTGTCCATGCAATACTAAGCCATCCTCAGTGGTGCAGGTGTGGTGTAGTGTAAGGGTACCAGGGTAGCCCAAAATTGTCACTTGGTCTAAACACTTTAGTGCCAGTGACTGTCACTGCACCTGATAGTTTGTTCCAGTGATTTATTACTCTATTGTCTCCCCAAATTCTAGTCTAAACTAGATGGCAACCCTGCTGCTGCAGGGATTAAGCCAGCCTTAAGTGCCAGTCCCTGCCACGTTTTGTCCTGTAGACTCCTACTTTGTAATACATGGGAACTACTCAAGGTGAGGAAATTCAGCAATAACAGGCCTAGCTGTATATTCACAGTAATTTACATAAGAGATTTTGGCTTTCTCTGTATCCTGAAAAGGTTCAGAAAACACTTTCAACAAAATGAAAAACATGGTTATCAATTACTAGAATTTAAAGGGAGTCATTAACTTTCCCTGGGATCACAAAGAACTAGTAGCTTTCCACAGACTGATTAGATGTGAATTACAAAAATTGTAGCAGCAGAGCAGAAAGGAAAAAGGAAGAGGTGGTTGTGTCTTTACTGGACTAGCTCCTAGATGCTGGTTTTATGCTGGTATTTTGGATGACATTGCTTCTTATTTGGGGACATGTAATATATTTGTAAAATACAGTAAAATATTCATATTTCAATGGTAAAGCACCCCCTGTAACTGCTGAGATTTCTAGGCTGAAGCATCTGGTACAACTCACAAGTCCTGCTTAATAGAAACAACTTGTTTTACTAACAGCCAGTCCTTGGTGGGTTCATCAAAGAATAACTTCTCTTTTCTTCTGTGATTCACTCTAACCACACAGGCAGAAAGGTGGTTCGAGGTTCTGATAGTGCCATCTTGAACAAATTACCAATCTTTCCCTAGTCCATAAGCAAAGACCACACTGGTATTAGTGACACACCATATGGACCAAAACCTGCTTTGACTAGATCTAAAGATTGATGTGTTTTGGCAAATCTGACATCTGTCTGAATGAACTGCAGAATTTACCTGTGTATCGACTCTGCTGGAAAAGTGAAAAAGACTTTTGCAATGGCTGTTCCTTTCTTTGAACAGTGTAGGACAGCTAAATTAAATACTCTTGGGGGAATAGTTCTTAATATTGTAAGAAGTCTCTGAAAGTCTTCAGGCAAGATGTCACATACACTTGCATTTTGATAACAGGTTCTTCCTCAGCTGCACAGAAATAAATATTGACTAAAAAGGGGGATTCTGAGTTTTGGGGCTGATAAAGCTTAATACATCATTTCTACAAAAGAAAGGGTTTGCCTGGAAACCATTCATATTATTCCAGACCACAAATCGACTAAATTAATATAGGATTTATAAGGTCACATGAAATTTAGTGTTTTTCAGGGGAAAAAAAGCTTACTTTGTGGCATTATAAAATAAACTTTAATATTCTGTGAAAATAGCAATGAGATTTACAGTGGACTGAAATCTAATATTGCTTTTGTTTATAAAATACTTGCAGATATATATATGAAGACAACGGAGAAATTGATGTTTGGATTTTTTAAATCAATGAATACATGTTTAGAATTAATTTGGGATGGGCATACATGTGTATATTTATATAGAGATACATTTTTTAAAAAAATACTCTCCCAACACACATTTTTGAATCATGTTGTTATATTATAAATGGATTTTCTGACTTCAGTATTACCTTTGATTTCATCATTGCTGAGAGTTACAGAAGCCAGAGGTTGTGGAAAGCACTTTGAATAACAGCTAAAGACACGTGAGGAATTCATAGTTCTATAATGCCCCCAAATTACATATACAGGATATTTAGAGTTAGAACTATAGTATAGCATACAATAATACTGTATACAAAGATCTTCTTACAATAATCGGATTTTCCATAATTTGATATATTGTTTCTTGACAAATGGGAACTCTCTAGTTTTTATTCACCCAGACTTTATACTTACAACTATTTGATTGCCTTATTTTCAACAAATGTAACTTCTATAATATTTTAAGACAGCCTTAAACATTCATATTTTTAAGCTACTGTCAGATCATAAGAATTATTAACATATATTGAATCAATTTAAGCCCCTTCAGAAATTTGTATTAGATACTATGAAAGGGTTTGAGAGTTTTGCCTTTTTTTCTTCAATCAGTAGACCTGCATCATGCAGTGAAATTGCTCTTGGACAGCTTCTTCAGTACTGGCAAGAGTTCCCCTGAGTTACAAGAGTTCCTTTATAGCAGCTCTGTTTAGGTTTGAATATATCATTGTAATTTGCTTGCCTGACTTGGACACCAGCAGTGAAATCCCCCAGTGGTCCAGTGCAGTGAAGGGGTGTTAGGAATCTGAATGGCTCTAGGAATAAAGATAATTGGTTTATTGTGGGGTTTGCCCATGCAATGGAAGTATCTTGCAGACCCCAAGAATTATTTTTTAATTCATAATCTAAAGGGATTTACTTTTAATTTCTCCTTTATGCTTATCACATCTTCAATTACCTACTTAAAAAGTGCTATAGTTTCAGTGACACTTCTGGTTAAAATGATTCAAAACAGAAGACAAATAGGAAAATAAGAATTTGGAGTGGCTTCTTTTGTGCTTGTGAGGATTTGAGACTCATATACATGAATGCTTGACCGACTCAGAATAGGTCATTTCATGTTACCAGATGTGTTAAAATAACAATCTCAAAGATGTTTATTTAAGAATCAAAGTTAGTTCATTATTTTGGGTTTACTTTAGTAAGTAAGTAGGTCTTTAAGCAAGCCAGTCTGCTTATTTTGACTGAAGTATCCAACTTTCACCTCTCCTTGTGAGTGAACTGAGGGTAATCATGCTGCAGCAATGCCAAGCAAGGTCACAATATGCTTTCAGAAAAACTTTGTTATTTAGAATATTTTGGAATATGGTTTGAGCCAATGTTTACTTTCTACTTTTAAAGTGGCTGTCCTCAAACACCAGACACTTACACAGATGATTATAAATACAGGAAAAAATATAAATAATGGCAAAGCCTTTCAGATTAAGCCAGATTCCAAAACATAAGTAACCAGCAAGAAGACAAATCTCTTCTACCAGTTGTATGATTTACTTTGATTCCTCACAGTTTTCCTCTTACCAAGAGTTGCAGCAGGTAAAGTTGTTGTATAGGGTTCCTTGAAAGTTAATCAGGTTTTGTTGTGGTGGCTGAGGAGGAGATGAATAATTGGTGACCCTGAATGGAAACATCACTGCCGCAGTTCTCCTTCTGCCACTGGAACCTGATAGCATTAGTAGTCCTGCCAGTTTGAACTGTAACAGTAACTCCAAAATAATTTCACAGGCTACTAAGTTTCAGGCCACACAGATCACCGAAAGCAGACTGTCAAACCTCACATTCAGAGTATGCCTTTTCCCCCTAGAATTTCTTCCTGTGCCAACTCTGCCTTCCTGTATGTTTAGGAGAGAAGAGAGTCCTCCAGATGTGACTTGAAACATCTGTACTGGGAGTTTAACTCTTGCTGTAGTTATAAGAGAGAACCAATGTCCAGGTAAAAAAGTCAGAAGATTCAACAACCTTCAGTATGAAGCACCAATCCCAGTGGGAGCTACTTTATGCAAGCCATATGAAATAAGTCCTTCTGCACCGACTTTTCCTTCTATTTTCCATGGAGATGGATGATCCAGCTTCTCATTTTTAGCTACAACTCCTCTGGAGAGGGAGGAACACAAATGGAGATGCACAATGACTTTGGCCATTACATTTTTTACTTCATAAAAAAGATACGCCCTGTTCTTAAGACCAAATCAAGTGATCACATTGATGATAAACTAATTCTGGCAATGCTTGGTTTTGTAATTTTGAATTTACAGTGTAGGGCTAACTTCATGTGTCTTTCTTTTAATGAAATAAAGTAACAAGTTATGTTTGGCTCCACTGAAGTCAAACAACAACAAAACCCATTAAGTTGGATAAGCTGTTACTGGACTGTGAAAGCTGTCTCAGTTGCAGAAGCATTAGAATCATGGAAAGTGTCACACTGACTTCCTCAGCAGTTGACTTGTCATGTGTTAGTGTATGTGTTGCTGCTACTCAGTAGTAAGGCATAGCAAAAAGAGAGTTTATAATTGTCAGCTAAATGAAGTTGCATATTATAACCTTTTGTTTCTGAGTTCCCTGTTCCTTCTTAGTAAGTATCCTCTAACTTTCTTAACCAGGAAAGTCATGAGGAGTTTTATCATTTTGGACAGTGATGTGTTCATAATATGTCTCCTCATACATTTACCAGTAAGACAGTCTTAGTATTTTGTCACCTGTGACAAAAAAAAAATGGGTTTATTAAGCTCAGAGTTTCAGGGTATTGTTTACTAGATTGTTTTTCTGTTCCTCTGAAGTCTGATATTCAGTTACCACAAGTCTACTGGAGTTTGCAGCTGTAGAAGTGTACATGCTCCTGGCTTTGCTCAGTACCCTGACAAAGTTGAGTTTATTAAAATCGGTGGTTTTCTGATGCATGTTTCTGGTCTTGGAATACAAGAATTAGACATGCAGAATATGATTAACACGGTGAAATCAGGTAAAAATCTAATGGAAAATTACTTATTAAATTATCTGAAGTACAACTAAAGCAAACCTGGGACAAAATGTGCACTTAATTTTCTCCAATAATGAACCAGGCAGTTTAACTTGTGAAGTCTGGAGGAAAGCCAGGGCTCTGTAACCTTATCACATCCTACTACAACTTCTTCACCCTACTATCACCTATAGCCATGTGGCCTGCTCGTGCCTGCAAAGTTGATGTGAGGGGGTTGTGTGTATTTATAGTAAGATAATACTGGCCTAAACAGAAACATCTTCACCTAAGGGTTTTTGTTTGTTTGTTTGTTTTCCTGGTAGTCGTTCCTTCTGTGCATGGATCTGTGACTCTTTCTTGATGTGGAGGAAGGACATCCAAATGAGAAAGGCAAATGTATTTTTAACTGCAGCAGGAGGATGAGCTGGAGGAGGGAAGAAAAACCTTTTTGCTTTCCTGGGACAGGGATAGAAGGACTTTCTTTGACATCCAGTGAGACACTTATCTATTGTGACCCTGTGTAAACTTGAAGAGATGCACCTTGCTCTGTTTCCATGAGGTCCAGGAAGAAAAGGAAAACCAAGTGCATAGTTAAATTTCACTATTTCAAACATGCTATCCTTGTGTTATGTGAAATGAACATTTTTCAAGTGGGACAAGGCATGAGTTCAGCATTCAGCAGTAGGTACGTGCCAAATCTTAAGAATTAAATAAAAAGAGAGACGAGGAGAGAAAGGGAGCTGATTTATTCCATCTCAGTAAAGAATTTGACCGTATGTAACAGATGGACAACCTATGATATTTTACACATGGATGGCCTCAGAAGTGGCCAGAAATAACAATGCAGTTTGGACATGAGAAATTCTCAACCAAAACAGTAAAGAAGGAGGGGAGGGGAAGCTACAAGCATTTTTAAGTGAGGGTTTGTATGGAAATACTGTCACAAATAGCTACTGCATGGCAGCAGTGATAAACTAATGCTAGGGGACAGCCATTATGAGCATCACAGTAACCTCTGACAGGTGCCAAATGAAATTTCTACATCAACATCTGCCTTCTGAGGCTGCATATTCCCGAAAGGAATATTCACTCTTATCTCCTGCTCCATCCTCTTTTACCTGCCAATAGCTGTGAAGGCTGGCAAGCTGCCTAGAGGGCTCTTTCCAGACTAAATTAAAGAGGGATGTTAATTGGGGCAGACTTCTTCAAAACTCTAGTAGGTGGTGGATATGCTATAGTTCTGTCTCATTCATGTTCTTGTGTAGAGTTCTTCTTTCAAAACATGCATATATTGAGAAGCATCTAATAGGCCAATGTTGATTTCCCCCCCCCCCCCCCCCTCTGTTTCCAAGGCTAACTTTATTCTCCAACCAGATGCTGGCAATGTGACACCTAGGATTGCACCCATGCGCTGATTTTATTTTATTTATTTTTCTGGCACACGATTCTATTGACAGTGTTGAAATAAAGTAGTTTTACAAAGTCAGGGATAGCTGTTCTCATTTGGGACAATGTGTCTAGAGCTGGAGAAGGTGCAGCCAGGATGGCAATGTTAGCCCTTACTGAGCAAAAAGTCCTCTAGGCATGATTTAGAACAGTCTTGACACTATTCTAACCTGCAGCATGGAAAGGTAAAATCTCTTCCAGCTGCATGCTGGATCTGGAAGCAAGAAACTTCAGCAGCCTTCCCCTATGAGGCCCTGCAGAAACTATGTTCAGTAGCAGAGAGCAGCTTCATTTAAAGGAAGAAAATCTGGGAATTTTAAGAAAAGTTTCAGAAATGAATCACTTTGGGTTTTGAGGTTCAGAAGAAATCAAGAGATGGAAACTCTTTGGGAAAAAAGGAAGAGGGATTGTGTGAGCCTCAGTTTAGCTTTCCAGAATTACAGTCTGCCAGGGAGGTCTATGCTGGATTGCAGACCCAAGGGAACAACAAACCCAGTTGGATTAAACTGGCTTTCCTGTCAGCTCACTGTGACAAGTGGGAAGTCCGAGGTCTGTAAACTCCTTTTAAGTTTTCTCTGGACTTAAGATGGCTAGGGTTTGTTTGCTTGTTCCCTTCCCCCCAACATCCCACCATTTAATAGGAAAATGAAAGATGAAATGTTAAGTCTCTCCTCTCTTATTAAAATACCCCAAAAGAAGTACAGAACAGAGCAGAGAGAAATAACCCCAGTGACCACTAGCCAAAACTCACAAGTAGTGTGTGCATATCTGAAATAGTTGGTGCACTCGCATAGGAAATCGCTGGATATTTTACACCTCTTGCAGCAGTTTAGTAACTGGCTGTGGAAGCTCATTCCCCACTTGAGAAAGTCATGAATTATACAGTTTTTACATCTGTTGAGCATGTTGTGCTTCTCAATCATCCAACTATACTGAGCCCTAAGTTTTCAGCCTTCACAATGAGATCACTGTTTTCAAGCACGTTCTAGTGGCATTTTGTCAAGCCATGTGTGTTTTCAGGATGGGGGCAGGGAGGGAGGAACAAAAGTATGCTGCCATTTCACAGGATTGCAATCTACTTTTCAGCCTACATAAAACTGCTACTGACCCATCAACAAGAAATATTCTTTGTTTACTACTACTCCTCTGCCTGAAATGGTTTGACTTTTGTAAGGAAGAACATGAAAGGGAGGAATATGTTTTTCACTTTTGATTTCAATACCTGTTAATCTTAAAAAAAACCTCAATAAAATAAAACAACAATTTACCAGCAAAAGAACCCCCAAAATAGCAAAACAAAGCCACAAACCCCACTCATCTTTATTGTTCCTTTTAATGTACTTATTTCACTCTGTGCTGATTCATTTTTGCTTCAGCCATGTGGTGTTATGAGCTAAATTGTACTATTAAATAAAAGCTGACCACGCAAACCCAATCACAGGGGAATAAGGAAGATATAGTATTTTAATTTTGGTTAGTCACAGTAATAAAGAAATTAAATGAAATAATTAGCAATTGTTAAATTAAAGTACTCCAGGCTCATAATAACAGGAGGGATTCCATAGAACTAAGAACAAACAACTTAGGAAGGGCCAAAGTGGGAAAACTTTTGTAGAAATTATCCATAGATAATCTTTCCAGAGCAGGCAAAAAGCGAAATTAATACATTTATCTTCAGTCACCCAGGACTCATTGAGATCCCTTCAGGCTGTGCAATTCACAGCCAGGCAATAATTCCCTGTACTGAATGTGTTTGATCATTGCCATAGAGAGGTTGGTTTTGTTTTTGTTTTTTTTCTTGAGACGGTCACTCATGACTTAAAAATGGTGAGCCATTAAAAAATGGTCAACCACTTCTCCTGGCTAAAATTCAGATGCAATGAACACAAAACCAATAGAGATTTACTGCTCAATGCATAGGGATAGCTTAAGATTTATACATCTTTTGTACCAGCTTTTTGGTTTGGGGCTAAAATCCACTCATTTGTATAGTTTGAAAAAGATGAACAAGCATTCCTATCTAATTAGATAGCAAATATGTCACTGATGGAAAGGCATTGAAAACTGTAGCCTCATGCAAAATATGCTGGACTAGCAGCTGGATAAAAAAATAGTTTCTGTGTTCTTCCTGAGAAAAAACATTCAGAGGAAACCCCTGTAAAGGCAAAACTTCTTAAAGTGCTTAGAACCTCAGTGCTTAATTCAGGTAGTCTAAGTGACTGTAATTCATCTGTTTTCCCAGTCCTGTGAGTGTGTAGGGCCAGCTGGGCCCAGCTGGTCTGTGGCAGTGTGAGGAGGGAAAAAACTCTACTGCTCCCTGCTGTGTCCTGGGCAGATGTCAGACCTGCCTGTGGCAAATACTTTCTTCCTTGCCCAGGGCCATGTACAGGAATGGGCAGGGAAGACAGTAGGTCAGGTAGGAGCCAAGGAGCCAGAATGCCATGCAGCCTGCTAAGCCCGAATCTTCACTGATCCCTGCTGGTCCCCAGTCATGCCCTAAACCCCTTTTTGAGATGCCAAGATCAGCTGGTTGCGTTGTCATGCCTAGAGAAGTATCTTGGCTGTGTGACTAAACTTGACTGGGAGATACAGCTTCAGTTTGGCTGAGCAAAGTTCACAGCCACCAGTTAAACCTGACCAATTTCAGGAGTTTTCTCCATTAAGCTCAGGATTATCCACACTCACTCTGTGTGGATGGGAGAAACTGAACTGCCATCTCTTAGCCCATGTCTGTAATATTCATAATTTTCTTTTCTTTTTCAGCTCACTAGCATATTCTAACAAAGCTCAGCAACATTTCAGTGAAATTTTTAAAAGGATCAAAGATGAGTTTTCTTTATGCTGCTCAGGGATGTGATCATAGCACTTCTGATGGCAATCAGCACTCTGTGGCTGAGACAGCCCCTCTCTGCCAGCTGGGCACCTGGTTTTGCCACAGGAACTGCCAGCCTCTCACACAGGCTCTGGGCCACATGGCTCCCATGTGAGGGGACCTTGAACAGCAGGACACCCTGATGCTCACAGGGTGCTTAACCATGTTATTGATCTGTGCCTACATGTCTGCCTGCAGAGACAGACCCCACCCCATTGGCTCCCACAGCTGCACTGAAGAGTGGTGACTTGTCACCCAGTAATGTGACTGTGGGAAAGGTATAGGGGGAAAAAAGCCATTTTTGAGCACATTATTGTTGTTTTTCATTTTCTTAAAAATGCTTACTAGAAGCAATGTGCATCTTGTTTTGTATTCTAATTAATTAAACTAATTTCTTTCCACATAGAAAAAGACAAGGCTGAGATCTCTGCTGGTTCTAACTGATACAGTTAAATGTCTTCATAATGAGTTTAAGTTTTATCTACATAATCTTACTCTGGGATTCTGATTAAACTTTAACATCTTTCTGTTTAGATCATGACATTCAGTGTTTCCATTATATGTATGGACAATACCCTGACACTTGTGTGATTCCCTTATCCTATTTCAAAACATTCTATGTAGCCAGTTTTGCCAACATGCAGGAATATGATTAAAAGTAGGGAAAAATAGTCTGTGACTGCTATTCTACTTGGCACATAACAACTGAATGTAAATTCATGTGTAAACATCAAAGCTGGCTGGAAAAAAAAAATCAGAACTGGATGAAGTTTACCTAACAAAATCGTTCACTGTAAATCACTAAACCATATTTTAATTTTATGGTATTTATGTTGACCTCAGTCATGACAGAAGTTAAGAAAAGGCATGAAGACTTGAGGAGGGGAGCTAATATTAGCTGCACAGTTTGTTTGTGGACACTGTCACAAAGAGGACGAGAAGCTAAAGCATCTTCGGTATTACCACTTGCATGTTAAACGGGATTCCCTCCTTGAAGATATTTTTTGCGTTGTCAGAGGAAGGAAACAGCAGCTGCGAAGTCGGGCTCCTCTCATGCCGGCCGCAGAGCCTGCCCCACCCCCCTGGAAATCTATGCCAGATGCAGGAAAGAATGAGCAAGGTTTCAAAGTGGACACTCAGCATATGGGAGGGAATATTTTAGCAACTAGAAAGCCTTGGATAATTTCAACAACTTTCAGGACTTGAAGCAGTTCTTCAAGACAATCCACTCCAAGCCTCTCAAAGGCTTGTGTGAAATAAAGAGCTGTATGTCTTCTTCCCATCGATGTGGAAACCAAGTTTAAGGCCAGGCTGCTGAACTCCTCTTTTGATATGTTGTGTGCATGTTTGCTGTGAAGCAGAACTAGTAAGTGCTGGGTTTGGAGGAACACTAAGCTGAGGCAATGAAATCTCTATGAGAAAGCAAAGGTCTTTGAACAGCCTCTGAGACAATTTCTTTTCTAGCTCTCTCTCTCCAGAAAGTTCCTTGACTCGTCAGCCCAAAGGCATAGCTGTTATAACTGGGATTGATTAGAAAATGGTAAGTGATTTACAAGTAACAGAAAAACTTATATGTTTTATTTACAAATATGAACAGAAAGGTTCAACCAGAACAGCTGAGCACCCAGAACTCAAACTTTATTTTCCAATGATTTTTAATGTTTCCATAAAATCTTGGCTTTTAGTAACACAGAATATTTTAGGCTCATTTAGCAATATGTAAAAGAAAAAAACCTGAACAAAACACAAAATGTATCCATTTCAGGAAAGGTCTTTTCCTTCTTTGGCTGAAAAAGTGTGACGACATACATTATTGCACTAAGTGTGGAAAGTTAATACAGGACATCTTGGCCCTGCCATAACCTGTCCTAGTGAAGGAACTTGCTCCATCCCTCACTTTGGAATGAAACCACAAAGTGAACGTTGGTTTCCGTGTGTTGCACAGCCAGAGATAGATACAAGCTGAAGTAAAAAGAAAAAGAAAAAAAAAAGAACAAAAGTGTAAGGAGACAAAGAATGAGGGCAGACACTGGGACACAGTTATAGATCTGCTGAGAAAGATGATGGTTCCTTGGCTAGGAAGCAAACTGCAAGTTTAAAGGAGAGGGAGAAAACAAGTTCATGTGCTTAAAGGAAAATGTGTGCTTTCTGGTCCCTTCCTGGGCTTCAGTAATAGACTTATGTTCTCTGATCCTCCACCACAGCCATCTTTTCAGTGCTCTTATTTCTTGACTCACTAACTGATAAACAATTTTAATGACATGGTACTAGGGATGTTTTCTGAAGAGCTTTTCATATTTTCTATCTCCCGGTGTTGTAGTAAATTGCAGTTATTTAGACACAGCTGCTGCCTGCTCCAAGCATGCTTATAGTGTCAAGGTAGGCAGTATGTTCAAATCTGAAGGTTGGGTCACAGAGCTCCTGCCATCAGTAATACACTTGTTTTTCTCTTATACAATGTTCACCTTATTCTTCCTCCTGAACAATGGGCTGAAGCTATACCCTTATTTCAATTTACGTCAGCATTGTATGAAAGTGGATATATAATATCTCATTGTAAGTGGAGACATTTATTCTTATATTCCGTCATCTATCATGGATATACTTCATATCTGAGATGCACACAATATAGAAAATTATATTAGGAATAACACCTTTCTTGGATTTTCCAGTTGGAAACAATAAATCTTTTCATCTAAGCCATACCCAGGGGTTCCTGGGCACTCAGAAACAAAAGGGTCCTGCAGCTCTCCAGTTGCAGAATTAATCTTGGTAGGAAAATTGTGTTTTGCCTTTCATAGTCAGCAAGGACAAGGGCTGCCTTTCTGAAAACTACCCAAGCTAAACAGTGTGTTAGAAACTCTTGCTCAAATAGTTCATAACAGAGTTGAAATACAGTGCTCAAAAAATATTAGCTTTAGTGCTGTAGTCTACTGAGAATTTCACTTCCAACAGTCCTTTAAAAAGAAGCTTAAACAGAGGTATTCTCTGAGTCCAACACAAAGATACCCATATCATTATTATAATGACAGAAAATGGAGTGGAGTCTGGGGAAAATACTCATGATCATATGTTTAAATGCATTAGTGAGCTCTAAGCATTCAAACCGCTCTGCCAAGCCACTTACTTCTTTCTATTGCTATAGGCCATTTCTAGTTTCGGTTATACTCAGAACAAAACTTTTCAACACCTTCTGGGATAAGCATCATTCTTGGTCTTCATTTGGGAAGGCTTAATTCTGTGATGTCGAGTTGTGGAAAAAAGTTAATAATATCAGTAACTAATCTGCAAACATTGTATTTCTTAAAGACAGAACTTTCAGGGCACCACATGCAGGATTCTGCTTTTATTTGATCCATATCTTTTTCAGGTCCTGTTTCTTCCATATCTTTTGAAATCCGCACTTTGTTACCATAGAGTCATACATGTGAAGGTGTACTGAATTAAAGGATACAGAGAAACATTATCTTCTGAGAATTTTCAACCTGTAAGGTCTAGATATTGGAAGTAAACCTAGCAAAACTCTCTTGGACAGTGGAAACAGTGCAGTAGCACAACAGTATGGACTGCCATTTCTAAACACTGTATTTCTTGTGTCTTGTTTACTTGACCTTCAGATTTAAAGGACGAGGCACTTAAAATGTAAGTGAAGTGAGTTCTAGAAATGAATACTGTAGTTTGACCAATAGCACATAAATTTAGATGATTCTATGAAAAAAAAAAAGAAAAGGAAGGAAAAAAAAATCCCAGAGAAAGAGCTGTTTCTCTTTATTTTTAGTTCTTTGACTTTTCACTTTTTTCTCATAGTAGTTTTAACTTCAAAAATTTAATACCTTTTGTGGAAAAAAAAATCCTCAATATTACCATAGCAAAAACACCATGCCCTTTATAATGGAACACCTATTCAGGATATCAGTAAGTTAGATGAGCCTTTCATAAAAGCATAACAAAAAAAAAAAAAAAAAGGTAGAACTGTGCTTATCATCCCTAGGAACACCTCCCAGACAAATTACAAATAAGGGCAGCATTCCATTTCACTCACTTCTACCAAATGTATGGATGTTGAGCATGCTTATGATCTGGATTAAATCAGAAAAGTCATCTAAAGACAGATTTAGATCTAAGGAGAACTAGGACTCAGTAAACTCATTTTAATCTGGCCTGTGATAGAGTAACAGATTTATAAAGAATGTCATTTGAGAGACTTCTGAATGCTGCTGTTCAGAAAATAAAGTTCTTTGGGGTTTGGGTTTTTTTTCTTCTGCTGAGACAAATGTCCTCTTCTTTTTATTAGATGGTTTAAAAGAAAAATTGTTTTGCAAACCAAAGCATGCAGGAGTAGAGTATTTCCATAAAAACTATTCATGGAAAACCCCCCTACCATTTCCATAGTCTCCCTCCGTTCTCTTCTGCCTTCAAGAGAAAAAGAAAATCCCACCAACATAACTAGATTAAAATAATTCTCCAGGGGGAAAAAAAAAACCAGATTCTGCAAGAAATGTGACCTTACATTGCTTTTAATAAGAAATTGCATGGAATCATGGTAGGGAGAGTGTAGAGTCTGAACCCAGTAGGTGTTATCCATTCACTGGCCTGTACTGACATTTGCCATGAAATGAAAGGGCTGGAAGTTCTTATGTGTGGTACTATAAAATTAAGGAAAACATATTCAAGTAAAACCAAATCAGAACCAAAATGCAGATCCCAAAACAAGCCAAAAAGGTTCTTTAAGTCACCAGCTGAAAGAAAGCTGAGCATCATAAATTGGTTTGGGTTTTTACCCAGTTTATGTGTAATTTATTCTCTCTATACCTCATCCCGAGTCTCTCTTCCTAGAATACTTGAAGAACATGAGGAATCAGGCCAGATGGAAGGCAGACCACATCTTCACATTCTGCATACAGAGTTACTCCTTTGTGTAGCTTCATTGTGTGTTGCAAAATAATCCTTCAGACTGTGAGCTGAACTCTCTTGATAATCCCTCATGAACCTGGAATTGTGCAGATGGAGCTGTGTAGAGGCCAAGATCTTGCTATCCACTAGTTCCTCTTACTCCAAAATACTTAAGAGCATTCCCATTTCTATATCTGTATTAATGCCCCAGGTACAATTCCTGGGTGCAGCCCAGTGTTCAAGTCTGCTTTACTATGAGAACTACTCTTCAGCATGTTAGTTCCCGTGTGACATAAACGTGAAGTAAAGAGCTGCTACAAATAGGGCCCTTTTCCAGAATAAGGGCCTTCCCTTAACATTCAGGACAGGTTTTCTAACTGGCCTCTTTAATTATTCTGTAAGCATAAATAGACTGCCTCATAAAATTACCAAAATCATGGATATAATGAGATTTTTTTTCTCATACTGCAAGAAAAACTGAAGTTCTGCATCCAAATCTGTAAGAATTTTGAAGTACAAACTGCATCAAACTCACTTGGATAGAGGTTTTCTTTTCTTATTATTCTCTTGGATTCAGATGTGTTCTCACTTAGGCTATATGAGTATGGTAAAGCAGAACCAAAAATTAACGTAGTAGTTACTGTGCCATTTTTTTCTGTCAAAATTAAAAGTAGTCCTACACATGCTGACACAAGACATTACTGCATTTAGTTTATGCCCTCCTTGTAGCAATACATTATCTGAATATTTAATTCTTGAGGGTATTGGAACTAGGACATGTGTAGAGAAATTTCTGTCAAAGAAAATTTATAGGGTTGATTTAAGAATTAGGTGATGTAAACCTATATCCTCCGTCACTCAAGCCTGTGGTGAATTGTTCACTGTCGTGCTTTCTCACACAAACAGCAGTGAATCTATGAACAGCAATAAAGCTAAATATTCGGTTTGACTTCAGTTGTGTTCCAAACTTTGCCTGAAAGCACATTCATTTGCACTTAAATTTTATATGTCTCAGTCTGCATTTTTCATGCCTAAGATTTGTAGACATCTGCATAACTAAATGCTGACTTTCTGTTGTTTGAAATGAAACAACTTCATCAATTTACTGGCATACACTGCTGTCAGCTTTTGCTTCTAATTGCACTGATGCCTCTTCTGAGGAAGACCCCTCCAATGAGAGCAAAGGAACCTCAATACCTCACAGAGTATTCTCACATCCTCTCTTTGTCGTAAGTGATAATCACCAGGGAGAGCATCAAGTATTCATTAATGATGTTAAACCAACCTCACAGATTACTCATTATCCAAAGCCCTCTGAGGCTACCTGAGGGATTTCATAAGTTTCGTCAGGCTCCAGATCATGCCTAAGCAGGCTTTGGTCTCCAAAAAAAGATAAATACAAGTGAAAACTGTACTGTACCACCCAGCTATTCTTAGGCTATTTACAGCAATATCCTTATCAGATGAGCATTGGTGACCAAGGAGAGGGACATTATAGCTGTCTGCTTGGGCCAATTGTAAGCCATGGTTGGATCATTTTCTGAAGTATTCAACCCTGTTGATTGCACTGTAACCAATATGTTTTTATTAGGCATCAAATAAGTTGCTGTTTGCTCCCTGTGTATTTACCTGTCAACAATATCTGCAACAGGAGCTGCATCAGACAAATTTAATTTTCATAGCAAAGGTGTATTGAAAAGGAGGAAAAAAAAAATCAAAGCAAAAAACAGCACTGACTTCACTAAGACTGGTTTTGCTGAGGGGTGAAACTCAGTAATCAATAACAACAGAGAACACTGGATGTGGGGAAAGCATGACACATATCCCAAGAGGAATAATAAAATATGCTCAGCTTATATGGTTAATCTTCTCTGTAGGCTTGCTCTGAAAATTTAAGGAAGATTAAATTTCAGATATGCTGTTTCTTGTTTTTTCTGGCAACAATAAACTTCAAATTGAGGGAGATGGGGGAGGGAGAGGCTGAGTGGGGAGAAAGAGCCACAGTAAAGTGTCTGCTGTCCATGTAGTTTTGCCAGACTGCTGTCTCAATTGAGAACTGTGATCGAGATTTATTGGGCTTAAAATATGAAACAGACCTTTCATGTTGGAATTCTAAATATCTTCTTAAGCAGTAGTGAGTACCACCAAATGCTTAAAGGCAACACACCAGAGTTCAAATCCACACAATAGTTTCTTCTCTCTTGTGAGCCAGCAGATTGTAGGAATCTTGCTCCATCTTCTTATTTTTGAACTCAGGAAAGAGTATGTTGAATGCTATGATCATTGTCTGAAAATCACTTTGTCTTTTTATATTAGATTTTGGCTCAGATGGCCAGTATTTGAACATGTGCATTGAATGGGCAGGTTTATCATTTAAGTTAATAAAGAAAATGCTTGAATGCATGCAAGATGTTTGCATCTTGGTGGCATATTTTATTAACCTCTTAGTGATGTAGTGAGAGCACAAACAGCTTGGAAAAGATCTAGACTATTTGTTTTGTGCCATTTTGCCAGCCTCCTGTTCCTCTGTTATGCCAACAGCTATGTTCTACAGGAAAAATAGGGCTGTCTGTTGGAGAAATTAAACCAGAGACAAAGTTTTCTCTGTGGACCTCAGGGGTTAGAGAGCAAAATGCAAAACCTGTCCCCTTTCACTACTTTTCCATCATTACATTTTGTAAGTATATTTGGAAGAGCTCATCTTATTCAACTTATTCACGAAGTGCAGCAAAGAGAATATATTAGGATTTCTAGGCTGTACAGCATTGTTTATGCTGAGAACTGACTAGGCTGCAGGTCAGATTGCAGTTACATTGCATTTTTGGTGTCAAATCATTACATTTGATGATCACAGATTTTAATCATTGAATGGAATTCCAACCATCAATTCAGGCCTGGATGATTATTTTCTAGTGGCTCGTGTGAAATTGTTCTTCAGTAGCATTTCTACTGACCAATGATGTGTGGACCAAGGTACCTATTAGGAGCCTGTTGCACATGTGCTCAAGGACTTTCTTTTCACCATCTGTTACAATGGCACAGCATAAGTGAGAAAACATGGGAGAGCAAGTCCTGCAAGCCATGGGAACATGAAAGATTAGAAATTTCTCTATTTTTATTTTCTTTGCAAAAAATATCACTCATAAAGAATGTAAGAGGTTGAGATGAGTAGAAAGGTCCCTTTGTCTGCTGGCTGGTAGTTACATAACATCTGATCCACAAGATTCCTCACCTGAGTTGGGCTTTTCCTTTGAAGATGCTGTATTTCAGCTATGCTTATTAAGACTTTTACATCCCTTTTAATTGCCAGCTACACCCTTTTCTGTTCTTCCATGTAGGAAACAAGGTTGTATCTCATTTGATTAGTCCATGTTATTCTTTCACAGTAGACTAACATGGATGCAGAATTCCAGGGGCTTTGTTCCAAGTGATTCTGTTATTAGCTCTTGAAATAAACAATAGTGACATGACTGCTTGGGTTGGAAATGCTGCCAGTAAAATCTTGGAGGTGTTATCCAGAGCATTTCTAGCTTGAGCTTTGATGATGGATGTGATCCAAGGATAATTTGGAAGTGCTTTATTCCTCCTGCAATGGAATTTTGCAGCAAGAATGTAGCACACCGGTACACTGTAGTTTGCTCTTCCTGGGGAAAAGTGATGAGCTAAATTTAGATTTGCTTAAAATATCTTGAGATGTTTTTAACTGAAAAGTGATGATGCTTTTGAAGCTGGCTAAAATCCTGTGAAGGATCCTTCACTCTGTAGTTCACTTGTCACCATTGCTCCAGAGCCAAGATTTGTTAACTTTCCAGGTGTGTTGCAGAGTTCATAACAGTATTTTGACTTGGAGTGGGTTGAAGAGTGATGAAGATTGAATGGATTAATTATAATTGTTGTCTATTTTAATCAGGTATACATCTCTTCTAGTTTGGATAGTCTTCATTGGACAGGTCATTTATGGTTTTGCATTGTGAGCTTTATTCCTTTTCTTTACTTTCTATTGTTGGACCAGATTTAGAACAAAAAATATTGTCCTTATTCATTGGAAAAAATATTCTCCTTGCAGTATGTACTTCAGTTTTGTCTGTCATAACTCGTATTTCAAATCATATTATAAAATTACCTCACAACCTAACTAAGAGCATAGTTTCCCTTATACCATATTTTTATATGCTGCTTCTCTCAGGATACAAAAAGCACTGCTTAATAGTTAGCAATTTTGATGTGAATAAAGAGACCTTGGAACTCCAAAGCCTCTATGATTCTTCTGTGACCACTCTAAAAATGGAGAATTATGAGTTTTCCACACATGAGTGCTGTAGATGTGCAGCATTATTTATGCACCATCACTGGAGGAAGGCTTAAGGCTTGGTACAAAGTAAATAATAAATAAATTGCAAAAAAAAAAGGAAAAAAAAATTGCAGAAATCTTCATATGTGTTCAGTTTACTCTCTAATTTGATATGCACAACCTAATATTTGGTGGTCCAATTTTTGGTCCAAAATGTTAGGTCTGGAATAATGCGCATACTTGGGACTCATTGCATTCCCCTATGGAATGACCCTGATCCACTTTCAGTTTCTTGTATAATGTATGCTGCCTGGCACTATAGCTCCACAGTGGTCTGACATTTGCATTGGCAGCAGTAGGATTCCTGGTTATAGGAAGAATGACAATAGCCAGTGTGGCGAGGAATGGGTGACAGTCAGGGCACTAAACAGATGTAAAATATCTTGTCATTCTTCTGAACAGCCGTCAATCACAGGCTCTAACTAAAGAAGACATCTCTGAGGGTGACATGTAGCTTCTCTGTTGTCTTGTCATCTTCCCAGCAGGAAGTATAGTGGGAGACCTTACCTGGGAAAACCAGGCTTCTGCAACCTATATCTTTACACAAGTCTAAAAACAAACAAGCATGGAAAGTGGGAGCTCCCTTTTTTTGGAGAAGGCCTCTTGGCACGCATGGCCTCACTGAAGAACTAGACACAATGGAATCAGCATCCAATTTGTATCAATTCCATCAGGGTCAGATCAACTCATGTTATCCTATTAGCTTGCAGCAGTTAGAGAAACACACAGATGGGTCTGTGTTCTGAAGACCAAGACAAAGCCTTGTTATGCTTTTTTTCCCCCCCTCTTCCCTCCAATAGGATTACAATGGTCCCTGTTGTCCCTCTTTGTTTCAGTATTCCTTGATTGACAATACCCTGGGAGATGTCACTGTCCTTGCTCCGTGCATTGTAATAGCATGGAGTACCAAGGGTGCTTTAGGACCTTCGTCCTCTCTTTTCTTTCAGGTGTTGTAAACATCTGTCACTGCACCACAATGACGACCTCTTGTTGAGCTTACATCTCTGATGCTCTATCACTCAGTGTCTGAGGGAGATGCAAGTGAAAACTTTAGGTAGTGGCATGAATAGAGGGCAAAAAATAGGGCAACTTTATTATGGACTATCATCAGAAAGTAGCATGTGTGGAATGTCAATTTAATAATAGAATTGACAGCTTTTCTCTGGTTTCCGCAATGCCACAAGTGTTTCTTTGACAGTTTAAAAAATAGGCCCTTTGTAGCAGTCAGTGAGTGGCACTACATACATTTGTGAATGCCCTGCATAACTGAGATTCTCCCAAATGCCACTGTCCTAAGACCAGTCCCAAGAATCCTTCTGCATTGACTAAGGGTAGTGGTGCATGGAGATCTGGGGAACCTAAGCAATGTAAAATATGGTGTACAGTAGTCAGGAGGATGCAGCATAGCTAAAAAGATGTTGAGTTACCATTCTGTCACGAAGGAGTTTCTAAGTCAAAGAGGATGCATATGCCATAGTAAAAATTGCTAAATAGCTCTCAGTAAATGTTCAAATGTAAAAAGACATATTTTTTTCCATTTTTTATTCAAAGAGCATTCACAGAAAGCTTCCACTTGTTTGCCATAGAAAAATACTAACATTTAGTGACAAACTAGAGGTCCACAAGGTTTTCATTTTTTAACCAAAGAGTGAAAGAGACAAAAAAAGCAGAAATGTGCATGATTTTACCCTGGTTTGTTCTTTATCTGGGCAAGAAATTCTAGCTAGTTTCTGGTTTTGTGTTCATGAGTACAGCTGTTTTAGAAAGCAAGGTACATAGTCTAGGGAATAATATTGCTTCTCTACAGGCTGCAAACACAAGCATAAATTAGAGATCTTGCTTTTTTTCATGTGTTCTTTTCAGTGTTGAATTTAACATTAATTATTTTAGCAGAGAGCAAGGCACATTTCATAACATGTTTGCAATCCTAAAACCATAATCTTCAAGATTTTTTTTTTAATTACAACTCTAAAATGGCAAAAAGATACCACACCTTTGTTTCGGTGTCAACTGAGTAATTTTTCTTCCTCTTTGGAGGAACAGGATCATTCTAATAAAGAAAAAGTGACTAAAAAGAGTGGAAAATAGAATAGAATTGACATTTTAATGCCTGTATCTTGTAGCATTTTTCATAGCATAATTTACCTGTCTCCATGAGCATAGACTTCATAATTAATTCTGGATTATAAATATGAACAGCTTGTTTGCCTGGAAGTCTAAGGAGACAGTAGTCCAACTTGCTTTTACTAATTTTCTTGTAACATTTTCCCAGTATACACTGACAAATACATGGGAAACACATAACTAGATGAAAAAGAAAAAGCCTGTTTCCTTACTCATCTGTTGCTTTAATAAAATTTGTTGTCCTTCATAGATGCAATGGACAATGACTGGTTGAAATTGAAAAGAAGCAAAACCAAGGAGAGCACATTAAGACTGAGATCCCTTATACCTCCCTACAACAAAGTGAAGCAATCAATCTTTGTTTATTACCTCTAATTTGCTTGATGAAAGCAATAATTGAGTCTGAAAACATTTTTGTCTTTAATGAAAATTTATTTGTGGAAAAGTTCTGCATAATAACATTAAGCTTTCCTCCTCTGACAATTTCATGATGAAAGCAGCTACTTGTGTCTGTTTGGAGAGTGACACATTTCTCAAATGCCAGACATACACACTCTAAGTCAGACTATTCAGTAATATTTAAGTTTCAAATTGAGTACCATGTGAACTTAAGAGAGAAAAAATAGTTTAAGGATTTATTCCTTCTGGAAGGAAGGAATCTTTCAAGGCCTTTGTGGCATCAAAATTTACTAAGAGGTGCAGTCTCTCCTGTCTTGTATGGAGGTTTCATGCATTATGAAAGAGAAGTCATCCATTACCTGGTTCTCAGAGGCTGACATGAATGTTCTTCTTTCTCTGAGTCTTTCATTTATTATAATTTAGAATTAGAACACTAGTGCGCTTGTCAAATATAAACTCCATCATTTATTTCCCTTTTAAACAGTCAATATCTTTGAAGTGAAAGTTTAAGTCAGACAAGCTTAGTTCAGAAAAAAAAAGCATAGCATTACAGTGCTGTCACTCCTAGGAGCTGAACCATGGCCAGCTTAGGCAGAATTATATCATTGGAATTAAACTGGTTTCCTGTCCCCTTGAGAAAAAGTCTTCAAAAAAGAGAGAGAAGAAGAAAACAATATTCTTCTTGTTTGACTTTTCAGCTTTATGGCTCTGTGCAGTCCCCCTGTCACTTCCATTATCCATAGAAGTTTGTTTCTTTATTTGGCCATATAGGGCTTCTAATTGGATGTCATTTCTATTATAGTCTTTATGCTTACATTATGTGAGGTAGTTGTGTTTTATAAGAAACCCATCCCCACAGTAGCTGCAGGAGAGGTTCTGTCACTGGGGGAAACAAACATCATCAGAACAATTTCTTCATTTTTTTTTCAAGGGCTGCAGTCAGAGTGGAGGAGCACAGCATTACAGCCTTCAGGGTTGTGCCCAAGAAGCAGAAAGATCCACCACTGGGAATCGACAGGCTTATTCCTGGGCCATAAAAGTTGTTACAGAGTGTGCTTGTAAGCCCAACCTGCTCATACTGCAATCTATTCCTGTGAACGAGTTAAGATCAAAATGCCCTGTACTGTCTGGGTACAAATGCTCTCTAAAATGCTTTTTTTAAATTTTTTTTTAAATTTTTTTAATTGAGTCTATAAAGACAGAGAAGGTATGAAATAACCTTTGGATCTGATCATATTTGGGGGGGACTGACAGCACAAAGAAAAACACGCAATCTAGCCCTTACACATGCCTCTCTGCTCACAAATAGAATTGATTCAAGGGACAACTAAGAAGACATTTCTGATAGTTTTAGTCTGCTTCCTATGTGTAAACAGAAGAAAATGAAGACTTTATATGAAATGTTGCTCACAGAACATTTTGTCTATATCTAGCTTGCAGACAAGGTTTCAGTCAGCTTGACCTCACAGTTAAATAAGGCTGGTGGTCCCAACCTGACACCTAATTAGCATTTCCCCACCTTGCCATTATACTGTCTGCAGTTTGGCATGATCTGAGATTTCTCCTCAGGAGACCCCAAGTTGTGCAATGCAGGGCCTCATATGGGTTGGGGGAGGAAGCTCAGCTGAGCTCTGAAGGGAAGTTTACACAGACTCCATCCACACTCAGCCACCATCACCAGTCCTGTATTTTCACCAGTAAACTGCAAAATAACTAACGAAAGCCTAGAGACTGCAGTTTGGCTTCAGTGGAACAAAACACAGTATGCAACAGTTGTGGAGGCTGAACTCCAAACGAACTGTGAAAAGCTTCCAGGGTACAGCTGTTCCCCCACAGCCGATTTGCTCTGTGACTGGAAGGTTGCTGTACTCCTAACAACTGCTAATTGGTAATGATAGCACAACAAGCATCCTAGAGAGACTATGCATTTGGAATCTCTCCATAAGTGCCAATAAAGCCACTACGGAGTAAAGTGCAGAACATTCCAGTACACAGAATTAATTTTTTCACGATTTTTCTATGAGGAGAAAACAGGGATTTTCAAATTAGAAATAGTTTTCGTATCCTTATTCTTTAGTTTTTTTGTTTGTTTGTTTGAACTTTATTTGAACATCATTACCTTACCTGGGTAAAATCAGAGCTTTTGTGGAAGACTGAAAATTCTAATAAAATGTTTAAAAGTAGTATGTGGCCAAAATGAAATGAAAGCAAAACTTTTTTATAAATAGAGAAATTTCTGTACTCTAATAGTTAGGACTTGTTTAGTACATGCTCCAGGCATAGGGGAAGGTGATGATGATTTAAAGTCATTGGAAATAAGAGACACCTGAACCACCACAATCACCAAAATAGTCCACAAAAGGAATGAAGTTCTAATCACTGAGAAGAAAAAGTACTGCCTCTGATTCAGCCAGTCTTGCTCTTTGCTTCCCAAGAGGAAGACCTAGGAGTCACTCCTGCTGGCTGGACTCAAACAGTTTGTCTTAGAGAGGAAAAAGGTTTTGGTCTTCCCTTTTACCCTGAAGGAAACCTTTACTGTCTCATTCTGCATTCCCTTTACTGTGAGGAAAGACATGCTCAATCTTCCTTTATCTTCTAGGCCAACATGCATTCAGTTCTTTCTAATATAGCAAAATACACCCTTTTTGTGCAGATTCTGCCATCATATTCCTAACATCCTCCTTCTTCTCTTCTATATACTTCATCTTCTACTCTCCTGCCAATGGTAGAACCGAAGAATTATTTAGGTTGGATAAAACCTTTAAGATCTTTGAGCCCAGATGTAAACCTTACACTGCCAAGTCCACCATGAAGGAATGCCATCAGGTGCCACATCAACAAATTTTTTGAACATTTCCAGGGTTGGTGCCTCAACCACTTCCTTGGACAGCCTGTTCCAATGCCTGACCACCCTTTGAGTGAAAGAATTTTCCTGATATCCAATCTAAACCTTCCCTGGCAAACCTGAGGCTGTTTTGTTGCATTGCTTGTTACTTCAGAGGAGAGACCAACCTTCACCTTGCCACACTCTTCTCTCAGGAAGTTGTAGAGAGTGATACAGTCCCCCCTAAGCCTCCTTTTCTCCAGGTTAAACACTCCACATTCCTTTAGCTACTCCTCATAAGAATTGTGTTCTAGACCCTTCACCAACTTCTTTGCCCTTCTCTGGACATACTCCAGCACCCCAATGTCTTTCTTATAGTGAGGAGCCCAAAACTGAAGACAGGATTTGAGTATGTGAGTGAGGCCATATTAAGTATTGCCTCACTAGTGCTGAAAACAGGGGGACTATCACTGCCCTGGTCCTGCTGGCCACACTATTCCTGATACAGGCCAGGATGCCATTGGCCTTCTTGCCAGTTGGGCACACACTGGCTCATGTTCAGTTGCTGCAGACCAGCACTCCTAAGTACTTTTCTGTTAGGAAAAGGTCAGGTCTGACAATATAGGTCAGGACTGACAATTTCTAGGAGATGTGATCAGCTGATTAAAGATCCAATATGCCTACCAGGTCACTAAACCCTGTTGGTTTAACTTGTCATGCAAAGTCTGCGAGAGAAGGAACAGGCTGAGGTCACACAACACTATCCTCATACCAGGAAGTTTCTTTGGTAAGGCAATTCACCTCCTCCAGAGACTTATCAGTCTCATAAACACCCACCAGTCCCCACGCAACTCCTCCACTCATTTTAAATCCCTTAGGTTAGAGCATTTGAGCATTTGCAGCCACAAGGTCCTGCTGGCAGCTAGTAATCACCATGTGCAGGGCTTCCACTGTCATGAAAATCTCTGCTTGAGCTGGCACTGACACTGGGATCACATTGGAGTGCATTGAGTTATTTCTGTCCAGTTTGCTGCAGTCTTTGCTGAGATCTCAGCTGGTTTGCCCCTCTGCAACAGATGTCCCTTGTGCTAGACACACTGGGGGCACTTCCAGCTGTACTGGAGTGGGAGACCTTGCTGAATATGAGGAAGGTCAAGCTGTGGCGCAGCCCTTGCTGTGGACATGCAACAGAACCCTGAGGCTCCTCCTTAGGGCCCTCCTGCCCCAGGAGCAGCTGGTGAGCAGATCACAGATGAGAGCAATCAGCATAACATATGAGGTTACAGAACAAGAGAGTGTCTGCTTTGCTGCAACACAAATGCTAAATGCCAAGATGACCATTTTTGGGAGGAGGGAAAATACACTTAAGGTGTTGCTAGGTGAGGAGGTCTCTAGAACAACACATATGTTTTGACACAGGCTTCTTTTCTACCAAATTCTTTAGTCAGAGATGCTTATCACCTCTGAAAATGAAAACATGAGCAGTGCTACACATGCAAACCTCTCCCTTATTATGAATACTAAATCTTCTGGGTGGAGGAAAAACTACATGGAGATAGAACACCAGCAGTGTCACAATGAAGCATTTTACCAAAGAGGTGAGTTGCCATTTTAAGACACTTATGTACAAACTCTCCCTCTGTAGAATAAGACACATCACTGCAGTAAGCAGATTTGTCCACTGCTTATATAAGGCCTTTGTCTTCAAAGCAAGTGTCTTGCAACCTGTGGCATGTTTACCCTCAGAACATCCCACCAAGTACTGAATGCTGTCATGCTTCTGTTGGCAGGTGGTGATAGAAGGCTTAGAGAGTCAAAATAGGTACCCAATTTGGCTACAGGGTTAGCTTGCTGCTGTGTAAAGATCATCTCTCCCCTTCCCTTGGGCTGGTGCTGGGATTCATCTCACACCCTGATGAGTGCAGGTGATTCTACTCTCTAAACTCATGGAAATGTCTTCTTGCTTGCTGATTAATTTTCTGTCATTGGGGTTCAAAAAATAGCTAGGATGAGGGCAAGAGAGGTCACGGCATCTTGAAGCAAATAATGTACATGAAATGGGGCTATTTCTATTAGAGAAAGAGGATCCTTTTTTAATAACAGATAATGGTTTCTGTAGCAGACCATTTTTAGCAATACTGCCACTTGTTCAAAAGCAAAAAGAAAGCACTCCTGTTGTAAGACTTCACCTTAAGTGTCTTAACTCTGGTTCCAGCAGGGCACCAGTGGCTGAATAGAGTGGATTTTTGACTGGATCATCTTTCCTTCCTCTCCTCAACTTTTGTTCTATTTTGTTGTTCTGAGCTCCATAAAAGGAGACTACAGGAAGAGAGAATTTTCCTGACTTGATTATAGTTCCATTAAATACACATGCTCCCAAACATGTTCCATTTCTTCTACAGTAGTGACTCATCAAGCATTACAGTAGAAAATAGTTATGTGTTACATAGGGCTGCTGTGGAGAGCAGAAAAGAATGTGATTGTGCAATTAAAGTCTCTGTATTCAAGCACTTGAAATGGAGTGCTAAGCTAAAATTACATATAAAACATTAATTTATCCATTTTCTGACTATAATTCCTTGACCATCCAAGCAGATGGTTGTGTTAAGAGAGGATGAGTGGGTGTTTCTCATGTAAAATAGCAAGTTGCAAGTTGTTCCTAATAATTCAATTATTACCCTATCCTTAACCACACATAATTTCATTCATTAACTTGTGTCTTGGCTTTCCATAGGGTATGATTATTATGAAGTAGATCACATTTTAATCTGATCAAATGTTCTCTGCATTAAAAAAAATATGGACAAACAATAGAACTTATGGGTTTGAGTCAAATGTAAAACTACTTATCCAAAGTTTCACATTTGGGTGAGATGTTCATATTTTTGGAAGGAAGAAGTCCAGTTTGAGTGCAGCTGTTTTGAAATAAACATCTCAGATGTTGTCTTTAAGAACTACTAATTAGATATTTCTGCTTTAAGACAGCCTTCTTTCTTACTAAAAGAAAAATGTTGTCCGAGGTAGAATTTTTCTCAGCAATATTGCCATTTGTTAAGAAGCAGGACAAAAAATTTAAGTGATTTTAAATGAATTTCACATTTACCTAAAGAAAAACTTCAGCTCAACCATCTGCAGGAAAAGGCTACTATAATTCACGTTTCTATAAACATGCTGTGATGACAGGATTTTTAATACTGCACCTGAAGGAAAAAGATAGTGTACAAATGTAATGCACCTGCTGGCTTGGGTGTTTATATGATCAGCTAAGCAAGAGCTCTTAATACTTCCCAGCAGATCTCTGCCAGTGGGCCTGCTATAAATCCCTCCACAGCCAGACAAGTTGGCCTTTATTTTTTCATATTGCTCTGGGCATCTCACATGACATTCCCAAATAAGGAATTGTACTACAAGCCTGCTCTGATTGCTAGTAATGACTTAACTGCAGAGGAATTATAACAGTATGAATAACAGTGGTTTGCACTGTGAATGCCTAAGCTACTCCAAAAATGCCAGAGCAACCAATATAATGTGCTTCTCACTCATAACTTCGAAATGGAAGAGAAAGTCAGGGCACTTTACAACTGCTGCTAATCTGTAAACACGGATTGTTCATTCAACAGCAGAAAGCAAAAACAAATGGAAAGCAAATAACACTATTAGCTGTTACTGGGCATTATGTAACTAAAATTATGCAAGCTATTCAATTAAAAATATAGGAAGGGAAATAAAATTCCCCCTTCATTAAAAAGGATAATTTGAATGGACTTATTGTCAGCTAAAAGTTTTTCTGTACATGCTAGTCCTGTTAAGCAGCATTAGATTTCTGTATCCTAGCTCGAAATAAACCAACACTGTTTGTATATAAATTACACTGCAAACTCCCTGGGGACAGAATCCTTTTAATTGTTTTTCCTTACAGCTTGTTTAAACTGGCCTGGAAGTTTGAGCTCTACTTGTAAACTGTTTCTAGAGAGAATAGATAATGAACATCTATCTAATAGGTATCTAGTAAAAGATACCAATAAAAAGGCTCTAGGTCTGAAACATTTCAAAAGGCAAGAATCAGATTAAAAAATGTAACACATTGGTATCTTCAGCAAGGCTATTCAGTTACATATAGAGGAAGGAGACACTTACAAGTGGGCACTGCCTCTCAGTGCTTGTTCCTGGAAAAGCTGTACATTGCTAATATATATAGAGAGGGGACATGTGAGGAGGGGAAAGGAAGATATCAAAAAGCAATTTGTAAATCAAGCAGAGGGAAATAAGGAAAGCCTGGGCTTAAGCTCAGCAATTCACAACCGATTGCAGTCACTCTCCAGGCATGATTTAAACAAATTCTTTGGAAGGATTTCACCTGCAATTGCTACTGTGCTACTAACGAATAAAGCAGTTTCCCTAGTTGTGGCTGGCAGGACTGGAGGAATAAGAGGCCAGGGCCTAAAAAGGCAATTTAACAATATGGAGTAAGGGGAGAGAGTGGGGATATTAGAAAGGCTCTGTAGTAGTGTAAGGCAGTTTATAGCTTTTTGTAGCAGCACCTGCTCTGAGCCCCCTCCTGGGTGGGAACTGTGATGGACTCTGCCTCAAAAACAGACCCCTGAAGGATGGACTTGGCCTTTTTGGCAGGGCACCCTGTGCAGGAACCTTTAAGTTTCTGCAGATGCTTCCCTGCAGCAGAGTGCAGGGATGCATCACCCAACCAAGCAAGCTGGTGTGCCTGGGTGGGCAGCACCAGGCCTGAGAAACAACAAGTCTGTTACTGCAAGGCTAATGCATCCATGGGAAAGCTTCAGTGCTGCTGCTTCTGTGGGCAGCTTGTGATGTTGTGGCACCTTGAATAGCCCTGATGGTGTCTGCCCCATCACCATGGGGTAGCTTCAGGGCAAATCCTTTGCCACAGACAGCTTTGGTATTTGGAGCTACAGTGAGAAACCAAAAGAATTCCTCCTTGCATGCTATAAAAACCTGCATTCCTTCCTTTGGGCAAAGCAGCCTGGATTTCTCCTTGTCTGAATTCTCTGACTTAGTTGTGCGATTTGCCAGAAAGTCTGCCTGCCTGGAAAAGAGCAGTTACCACTAATTGTTTTGCCTGAGAATCTCTCTTTTGAGTTGTCAACCAAAGCTGCCTTCTGGCAGCTGCCCAGGTTGCCATAGTTCTAGACGAAATGAAAATGTTATTCCACAAGGCATCTGCATCAAAGCGAGAAGCGATGGAAATATCAGTCAGCAAAACTTCTGATGTTCTGCCTGGGAGGAGCTGCATCTCAGTACTTTGCACCATCACAAGAATGATGCTTGCAAAGAGGATGAAGCTATGAGAGCTGGCCATGGATTCATAACTCCATATAAGGAAGAATTTAATTTTTCAGATTTTGTTTTCCTCAAGATAAAGTGTGTCTTGGGTTAGAATCACTGTTTTCTCATCTACTTGACTACCTGAGCAGAAATATAAGGGAAGAAAGGTCAATGATTCATAATTAACACATTAGCTATTAAAAAATTATGTGTTTTGAGATTTTATCAAATCCATTAGGAAAAAAAAAAATAAAGGAAAAATCTTGCTGCTATGAGCCAAAGGGAAAAAAAAAACACAAAAAAACAAAAAAAACCACTTGCAAATCTGGGGCACTATCTTCTCTGGGATGAAAGTGTGCTCCAATGCTCAGTACTCTTTTGGACTATAATTGTAGGAAAATGCCCTGAGAGCCAGCTGTGCTGGCTTGTCTTCTGATCTTGCATAGGAAAGGACTCCTTTAACCTTCAGGGTGGTTTGTCTGAGATAACAGAAATGTGCACTCTTGCTCTTTCTATTTGATTTAAGAAGAAATGACCCTTTTCTGCTATCCCTTTGTTTGGGAAGCTCTAGTGAGGCACCACTCACAAGGCATTTGTGAAGTAAGAGGGAAAAGTTGAGAAACAGAATTTAGGACATGGAATAACTGGAAAAAAGAGGTGGCTAAAATTACAGCTCTGCATGGGTAGTACTCAGATAGGCTATGGTAAATGGAGATCTCCCTCTCTTGATCTGCTGGCAACAGTCTTCCTAGTGCATCCCAGGATACTGTTGGCTGCCTTGGCCCCCAAGACACACTGCTGGCTCATGGACAGCTTGGTGTCCACCGGGAACTCCAGGTCCTTCTCTGCTTTCCAGCAGGTCAGCCCCCAGCCTGTGCTGATGCTTGGGTTTATTTTATTCCTGCCCAGGTGCAGGACCCTGCATTTTCCTTTGTTGAAGTTCAGATGGTTCTCTGCCCATCTCTCCAACTGCTGGGGTCCTGCACAGCAATCTGGGGTATTGGCCACTCCTCCCAGGTTTGTGTCATCAGTGAACTTGGGGAGGAGGCATCTGCCCCTTCATCCAAGTAGCAGATGAATAAGTTAAACAATACTGAGCCCAGTATTGGACTCTGGGGAACACCACCAGTGACAGGCCTCCTGTACCTAGAGTCAGTGTCACTGATTATGACCTTCTGGGATCTGCTGTTCAACCAGTTCTCAGTCCACCTCACTGTCCACTCATCCAGTCCACATTTTCTGAACTGTTGAGAGAAATTGTTGAAAGTCTCACTGAAGTCCAAGTAGGCAATATCTGCTGCTCTTCCCTCATCCATCCAGGAAGCTGTCTTAACATTGAAGGCAATCAGGTTGAAAGATATATGTTCAGGCTTATGTGGGGATGCCCTGACACCTCCCCTGAAGGGGAGTTTTACACTGGTGTATTTGTGTTTTAATGGAAGGGAGGAGATAAAAAGCATTACTCCCCCTCCTCAGGATCTTCTTATCAGCCTCTTATTGTACCCTTATCTGGCACAAAACAACTTTGATTAAGAGTCCTGGTTTGCGAGGGAAAGAATAGATCCCACTACTCAACCAGCCCATCCATGAGAAGTTCAGTCCATTACCCCTTGTCCCCTTCCTAGTTTAAAGCTCACCTCACCAGGCTGACCACTCTATCATCAACCACATTTGATGGTCCCCAAGTTACCTTTGGTATCATTTGTGCCCACATGGAAGACCAGTAGCTGGTGACAGATGTGTTGACAAGCCTTGGCAATCATTCTGTGACATCCTTGATTCAAGTCCCTGGCAGACAACAAACCTCACTGGACAACTGCTCAGGTTGACAGATGGGTGCCTCTGTCCTTTACAATGAGGAGTCACCAATCACAATCACTCTTTTTCCAGCTGATCCTGTGTGGCTCAGGGTCTAGACGCTCATTTGCTTCTCTTGAAGCCTTACCCACCTGCTCCTTCTGCTTAGAGGGCACTAAATCTCTTCTCTAATGGCAAGTCTTGAGGAAGAACAGGAGTCTTCCTCCTCATACTCCAAATACATCAGTTTGGACATTAACTTCAGTAATTGCTGCTGCTTGGGATGTAGACTTTTTTAAAAATTGCCAATTAATTGCTAAGAATTTTTGGAAAGATTTGCCATGGTATAGTAAGATGTTCAGTGATCTGATAATTTTTCCTGTAAGTACAGAAAATGACTAAAACAATATCTTAAATGATGGAAATATTATTAACATTAAAAGGTAATTTCAAAAGGAGAAGAAAAGGTTGAATTTAAATTTAAAACATAATTTTCTTTTATCCACAGGGGAAGATAAACTGATGCTCCTATTTTCCACTATGGTGATTCTGTTTCTAATGGCTCACACACAAAGTATTCTGCCAAGAAAAAATATACTGGTGTAGTGTAGCTTGACTCTTGAGACAACTAGTCATTGTCAGAAGAGTCAAGGACAGGTTGACCTTGCCTGTGACTCCTATCCAGGATTTTCTTACAGCATTTACATGGCCACATTTCTGAGGGTTTTTTGCCAGGCAGCCTTCGTGGTTTTAGTCACCTGCTTAACATTTTGGATTAAGGGATTCTAACACCTGTGATAAAGTCACAAACACAGGTGTGCATAGGTGTGGGAAAGAGGTGTGAGAACTCCTGGTGAAGTCAAGGAAAGGAAGGCAGTCCTTGCAATTAATGAGTGCTGTTGTCCCACTGTGCAGCAGAGCAGGGTGCATCCCTGGTAGTCTCCTGGCAGAGATCTTCCTCAAATGACATTGCCGAGTGACTAAAATAGTGTCTGGGCATAGCTCCAGGCTTCCTGCTGACTTGGCTGCATCTAACTTTGAGGTGAGCTCAAATCACTCAGGGTCTTGACCAGGTGTGTTGGGAATTTCTTCAGTGTTGGAAATCACTGGGCAACCAGTTCCTGTGTTTAATCAACATTGCTGAATTCAACCAGTATCTAGGTCTGTATGTTGAGAGCACAAAGAAGACATGGGGGTGTGAGAGAGTGAGTGTTTTTGTACATATGGTTTGTTTGTTTGTTTGTTTTTAAATCAGGTTTGATACTTATTATTTTTTATCCTTCTTGTTTCTTACATCTTAGTTATGCCATCTCCCAAACGTGAAATAATTATCAGTTGACCCTGTGCCTCACAAATACATTTTACTACAGCTTCAGCCCTGGACCAGACTTTATCTTCTGCTGGGGGCTACCATTTGAATCATGTGGACATATCTCAGAATTTTTGACTAGAGGGCAGACTCTACAGTAATTATGACATTGTGTAGTTGGATGCTTGCATGAGTAGGTAAGCCTACTAACATACAGTTTCTAGGGCCCAAGACAGCCCCACTGTGACTTTACAGCCTATGAAGTTAAAATTATATGAATATTTTTATTCTACCCAGTTACATAAAATATAATTGGAAAAAAAGTATACTATCCAGTGAGTTTCCTTTTGTATGTCACTGTCACTAATCTGATAAGCATTTCTATCTCTGGAATTTTACTGACTGTTTTCTTTTAACAATAGCAATTGTGTGGAGTGCAGTCACAGATAAATTGCATTTGAGTTTTTCAATGTGCATTCTTCAGAGTCCCAGGGCAATAGTGGGATGCAAAGTCTTGTTAGACTATTGGCTTTATTATCCAGCTCATGATTCACAGGAAAATGTTGTAATGACCTCTTACACCAGCAACTAATTCTTTTAAAAGATGAAAGTTATTTCTTTTCCTGGCACAGATAGCAGAATCTGCCTTCAAAGAATGATATGGCATTAATAGTACAAGCTGCCCAACACTTCTAAAGAAGAAAAAACAGCAAGAGCATTTTTTTTCCAAGTGTATACACAAGCCAGCTGTATTTTTTTTTTAATCCTGTTCTTCAGATGCAGAAATGTTTCCTCCTGCTACTCAGACACAGCACATGTTAGCAATAAGTGAATCATATTTAAGATGGAGAAGAGAAGAAAAAGAACTCTGAACAGAAGAACTGACCCAATTCCCAAATCAAAATTAACCTATAAAACCTGGAGTTATTCAGATAACTTTTCACAGCTATGCTGGCTGCTCTCAATACATATGTGCACAGGTTCTCATTGCACTCTGGAGTGTGTACCCTGAAAGAATATCCAGATAGAGACCTACTTTTTTCCTGCCATGAGTATTCATGTAATTTATCCCTTATCTGAGCTATACTACTCTGATTTCCTGTCCTGGATGCTTTTGATAAATACCTGCTCCAAAATACCACTTTCCTTGTATTTTGGCCATTTAAAAATTTCTGGTCAAAATTAAAGGACTACTGAAACTTATTGGATGATGTTGTTCCTTAGATTAAATGAGTTTTCTACTTCCCTGGGGGATTTACTTCATCAGAATAGACAGCAACCATTTCATCTTAGTAGGCCTAGTGAATCACTCTGTTCTAGCAGATTTTCTGATTATAATGCTGGTGGTCCAAGTGGTTTACAGCCATGTTTTGCTTGGATTAATTTGCTTGTGGTTCAGGTGTTTTGTATCTGTAGTGAATAGCTTAACCACGTTTTGTACTTTCCTGTTTCTGTGGAAATTGTAGCCTGATATGTCATATTTGTCCTTTCACAGTGATACATCACTGATGGATTCATCATTCTGTAGGGTTTCCTCCTTCTTGGTCTATTTTGATTCATGAGCATGCATTTGTAGGGAATATTCTTATCAAATGCTAAGTGAATGATTTCATATTCTCTTTCCTTTCCCTTATGTTAGTCCTTCAGTTTCTCCAGACCTTTTTGCATTTGCCAGTGAATAACCATTCTAACCATTACCCTTGGTAAGCTGTTGTATTTTTGTGTCCCCTCCTTTAATGAAATACTTAGTACCCATTTCTCTGGAGTCAAACTCCTGTATGTACCTCCATGTCAACAGTTTCCCTGTCAGAAAATTGTAATATTCTTTTCCCCTTAAAAACAGCAGATCTTAACCTGCTCTACAATTTTATTCTTTTAGTAAAAAGTACATTTTGTGCTGTTAGACCAGACCAAATGGGCCAAGCATATTTTGGATTAAAATAATTCCTTTGCTGGTAAAACTGCTGTCTTAGTAAAGTAGAAGTTGCTTATTGAAAATATGTTTAGTGAATGCAGGCTGCATTTTCTCCATCTTTCCTTATTATATCTGTTTCTAATTACCTCCTTCAAGACATTTTCATAGCTCTTGAATATCACTGACCTTTTAATGTACACATATTATTGGTCCTTGTTATTCTTCAGATGCCTTAGTTTAATATCTTCTAAAGCAAAACCCTCCACCTGTCAAACCCTTCTCACAGGACCTGGGATTTCAAGTATAAAATCTGTCAGTGTTTTAGGGAAGAAAGGACCCAACTCTTCTGATGTGAATGTATTGGGTGTAAATCTTTGGCAATATGTTTCTCTATTACATGTAATGACTCCTCCTTGCTGGCTACTTATCCTGCATTCAAAATTACTTTATTGAAAATGGAGGCAGATTATTAATATAGTCTTAGAATATGGATGTGTTGATTTTTGTCTTAAATTTATTCCTCTACTATGTGATAAATTAACTTCTATTATTTTACATTTTCCCCCAATCTATGCCTACTGAACCATTCGTTATTTCTATTAATTTGTTTCTGACTCCACTTCTAGCCATTCTTGTGTTATTCTCAGACTTCAAGCTCTCCTTATTGATTAGTCCCTTTGCTGATCTTTGTAGCTATATCTTCATTTCTTCTATCTTGATCCTTTTCACTTTCTGAAGGTGAGCATGTTTGTTTCTGTATTAAGTTTATACAAGGATGGGGTGACATCACTGAACCTCCACCTCAGGGTGCATTTGGTTAAGTTCCCATTTAGCTGTTTGAATTTTTGGTCCAAGTGAATTCCCTGACTTTCTCATTTTGCCTTTTTGAAATCATAAGCTTAACTATAATCTCCTATGTTATAAACTCCTGGTAGCTCTATTCAGAACCATTTTTATGATCAATTTTTCTCTAAGGCCCATTCTATGCTACCTTTCAAAATTATATCTAAACTGCATTATCTTAAGACATTCTTTCCTCAGTGAAAGTCCAAAGATAACTTTCTATTACATTCAAGTGCTTCTGAGCATTTTATTACTTACATTTGCTCTCCATTCTACAAGAGGAAGCTAAAACCTTTTAATAACAGAGTTTTAATTATTGCCTCTGAAGTTCATCTCCATCTTATGAGTGAAGTTTGCAGTAGACTCTTACCTATATTATCCTAGATGTCTAACATGTTTCAGACCCAGTATAAGGCATCCATGCTTTTCTTGTGCTTTGTTCACAGAATGCCTCAGTGTGGCAAAAAAAACAGTGCTAAAATATTCTGTATCTGGAGACTTAATACTCATAATAAGCTGTTCATAAGAGGATAAATTAAAAAAAAAGTGACCATCTTTCTTCATAAGTCATTTTTTCTATGTCTGTAATAATTGTTAAACTTCTTCTTTAAGATACCTCCATTATTTTTAAAGCAAGATACTGAAAGCTACATATTCCAGCACAGGATTTATCAGTTCAAAATAAAGTGGAAGAATTACTGCATGAGACTAATTAGACTTTGTGTTTCTATATCCCAGGGTTTGCTTGTTTTTTGGGGGGAGTTATCGCATTTATTTTTATTAGCTAATCTCCTCAAACCCCAGGTCATCTTCAGCAAAGTTGTTTCCTGACCAAATTCCCATCCTGTTTTGTGCACTTGGTCATCCTTGCCCAAAAATAATGCCCTCTGTTTATTATTTGGAGGAATTTTGAAGTTTTGCTCTGTATTTTGAAGCTTCTTCACCACCACAACCACCTTACTACATCTTAGTGCCGCTTGTATCTTTTTTGCATTTGAAGTCCTTGGTGGCCAGTATGCAAAGGAAGTGCAGAGTCCCACCTCATTCAAGTCTCTATAGAAAATTTCCAATAGTATCAAATCCAAAACAGCTTCCTGCACAACCCTCCCCCTTTCCCTTCCATTTAGAAAACAAATCATTGATACCTATTACAAGGTGGGGTTTTGTTTGTTTGTGTGTTTGTTTTTAATATACCATTTTGGACCTGCCATTCAGTTCTCATTCCAAACAAGAATGTGATTCAGGACACTATCATCCCTTCCCAATACAAAGGATACAAAGTTTCCTTCTCTCCTACTTACATGGTTTGTGTTACCCTGTTTGAGAGGGAAATTAGCTGTGGATGATACGGTTTGTTCTGTTCCATCCAAGGAGCAGCTGCAGAGAGGTCTCTAAAGAACACGGGAGCTGGGAGAACTTCACATGAGGCCATCACTCCTCTGCTGAACACAGATTAATTTATAGCCTCTCTGCTGTAGTGGAGTACTAAAACTGCATGCTTTTAAAGTTAATTGCAAAGCAGAGTAGTTTACCCTTTAGTACTCAATTCCGATACAATCGAAGAAAATCTTACAAAGGCAACGCTTTTGTTCTGGTTTTGAAGAAAAGTAAGTTAAATACTTCATGACCTACCTTCCCTTTGGAATTATATTTAGCCTGCCAGTGTCCTTAGGAGACCAAAGTGGTATATCATGAGGCTGAGCTATCACCTTCCTAAGGATCCTCGGTGAATTCATGAAAGGGAAAACCCCAACAAGGTCTTTGCATTTACAGGTCTAAGAGTTTTGCCTTTGGTTGGGATCACTGTAAGCAGTCAGTAAATGGCAAACACATATTTGTGCATTGCACATTCCCTGCAAATCTGGAGCTTCAGTGCTCCATAGCAGCACTTGCCAAAGGAGTACTAATGAGAGAATTAAATCCATGTGATTAGAAGCAAAGCACAAATGATGTCATAAAATGCCTGGGAGTATCTGATGGTCTGAAGATGGGGTTGAGCTGGGGAAGGAAAGTTACATTTTGTGCTCTGGATGTCAGTCTTGCCACCATCTCTGGCTTCCCTACTTGTGCGTTTTCTCCTCTCACATGCTCAGCACTGAGTTTTCTCTCTGGCTGTGAGGCATTCAGAGTTGAGGAGTTGGAAAGATGTCTGGGTGCTCTTCTTTGGTTAGATTAGTGTGTGTCCTGCCTTCATGACCTTGCCACACCCAGTGCCTTGACCCAGCAGGTCTTTCTCCTATGGCCCAGTAAAATTGTCAATGCTGAACGAGATAAAGTGTGATTTCAGGGCTGTTGTGCCCGCTGCCGCCTCAATGCTTTCAAGCTACGTTTTGCCTACCAGCTTTCTGTTGTTTTATGGAGAAAACTGACCCTGCAGTCACATATATGGGTATGGTCTCTAACATTGCATCCCATCTTTTAGCTGTTCTGCAATGACTTCTGTGACTGTTCATTTAACAGGTTAGTGGGGAATTTGGCAAGTTCAGTAAACTACACTAGAGAGAAACCAGATCACCCCAAAAAGTCCTGATATCTTCTGCACAATACTTGATGTTTCTAAGAGAATGCCTTTATGTTACCTTAATTTTTTCCCCCCCAAGGTGAAAATGTGAGGGGAAAGTTTGAGGAAATGTAGTGCAGACTAATTCTCCATTGTTTAACTCAGGTGAAAGTTTTTAATTACTAAGACACCATCATCTAAGAAGTTTTCTGCTACCAGAGCACAAATGAATTGGCAGTAAAGCTCTGTCACAGGCTGCCTGTGGCATAGGTTGATTTGCTGTGGTAAAAGCTTGATACTTGCTATGATTTTTATCTTCCTAAACTGCTCACTGCATGTTGGGGGCAGGTATTTTCTATGCTGCATATAACAAAAGAGAACTTGTTTGCTTCATGCCTTTTTTCTTCAGCTGTAACTTTCATACTGTAGTAGTTGCACTTCTAGAAACAAAAAAAATATCACTTAAACACCTGAGTAAGTAATAATATTAGGCACTCTCATGCCAGGCTGTCCATTTGCATCAATTACCAACTTATGAAAGACATTTTACTGCCTTTTTTTTTTTTTTTCCTCAAGGCTGGTATTTTGGCTAAATTTAGATAATTTCTCTAAATTTATTATTTGTTTTACTGATGCAAAATGAAGTGAATACCAATTAATAATTACTACAAAGTCAGAAAACTTTGATTCATTTTGATTAATGACTGCAGCTTAACCGATACGTAATTCCTGAGAGACTGACCCTTTTTCCTGTACACAGTGGTTGTGAAAGAAAAGGAAAATGCACTGAGTGACAAATGGAGTTTGAAATAATTAAAAGAGGATGAACAAAGCACAAATTCTAGGAAATATGGGCAGAGGCTGATTTTTGCATTACTCATTCTTTTTATTTTTAACTCAAATTAGAGACTGATTTTTTCTGTGCAAAGTCTGGTTTTGTGGCCTGGGCTCTCTTCTTGTTGCAATATGGCTAAATATGAAAGTACTAATGAGGTTTCTCAATAAAAATACTTGGTATTCCAAATGTTCCAGCTACAAAGTGTGAACATCAATGATGGATTGTTTTCAGTTGGGTCACTGGTTTTTTTTGGTTTTCTTCTCCTTCTCTTTCACTACTGAATTTCCTGAAATTGCTGCTTTTCTGGTAAATTGAGTATTGCAAAATTACTTTCTGTAGAAAGAAGATGAAATGGAATTGGAACAAAAATGAAATTGTACTCTAGATATTCCTTACAGTGCTGGAATGTTGTTGCAAATCAGATTTCTTTAAAAAATGGAGTGTGTTTATAATGCCTGAAATACAGATGTGTAGTCATTACAGTCAAGAAATTCAGGGAGAGGCTTTTCTATTTTTCAGTAACCCGTGAATGATTTTAGACTTTATCACCTTTCCTGATGGTGACTTGTGCTCCCCACCTCTTGAATTAGCGATGGGCAGGCAGTTGCTGTCCTTGCATTACAGCTTGACACGAAGCGACCACTGAAGCTTTTGGTTAACTTCTCCTGCCACCTCCTGGACAGCCTTATAAATAGCTTTTTTCACTCTACACCAATAAAACCTCAGGAAATACAGCACTCACACTTATCAGCCATCGACTTGTGAAATTATCTTAGCCTCCCTGCTAGCAACTTTTCAACACATACTAATAAGTAGCATGCCATAAATTAAATTTCTGCCGCAGAAGAACTCAAACCCCACAGTTAAGTACCAAAATGTTAAATGAAATATTTTAGCTCCTGTTAAAATAAAATCCTACAGCACGAAGTCTTAACTAGCAAATTAACTAGCTGAGATAGTACTGCCTTTCACCAATACCAGGGTGTAAGAGAACAGTCACACAGATCTTGAGTAGCCCTTTTAATAAATATCTTAAGTGTGTGGATGCTTAGGCTCTGAAACACATCATGGGACATCCTTGTCCTAACAATAAGCAAAGCTTTTTTAATGACTAGATTTTATGGTAAATTGCCCTAAATAAAAAAGAAAATGCTGCAGAGGGGTAAATGGCAGTGTCTATTTAATGGCAGTCATTACAGATGTAGCCTTGCAGTTCGTGGCACTCACTTGCACTTAGATGCGGAGATGCTTTCTGTTCTAAATCTGACCACCAAGTCTGAATGCTGCTTCCTGAACAGGTAGTGAAGAATAATGTTTGTAGCACTCTGCCAGTGGTAAAAAGCAACTTAATTTCCCTCCTAAGCAACTGGAGTGGTTGTAAACACTTCTGCTGATGTGATTTGCAACTGACATCATCAGAGATGCTCCAAATTCTGAAGTCACAACAGAAAACAAATAAACACAATACCACGTGCCTTGTGAATGCATTTATTTTGTTGTTTTGAATCTACTGCGGTGAATTTCTCTTCTTGAAATAATGTATGTTTTTAATTTTGCAATTGAAAACCCCTTAGCGTGATGTTTACTTTGAAATCCTTGGTGTGTTTTTCTAGTGCTATTGTGTTCCAGAAAGACAAAGTATTTGTTCATACCTGCCAAAGGGTTTTCATGTTTTTCAAAAGGTTGTCATGTAGTTTA
>JAWWEV010000001.1:5913549-5937365 GCA_035583235.1 Hafferia zeledoni
ATTTCCCTCCTAAGCAACTGGAGTGGTTGTAAACACTTCTGCTGATGTGATTTGCAACTGACATCATCAGAGATGCTTCAAATTCTGAAGTCACAACAGAAAACAAATAAACACAATACCACATGCCTTCTGAATGCATTTATTTTGTTGTTTTGAATCTACTGTGGTGAATTTCTCTTCTTGAAATAATATATGTTTTTAATTTTGCAATTGATGTTTACTTTGAAATCCTTGGTGTGTTTTTCTAGTGCTATTATGTTCCAGAAAGACAAAGTATTTGTTCATACCTGCCAAAGGGTTTTCATGTTTTTCAAAAGGTTGTCATGTAGTTTAAAAATCGTATTTTGTAATGCTTGCCTTCCACTAGCTAGTGAAAGGAAAACAGTGGCTTTCTTATCTTGTGTAATATTTCCCTGGCATGGATATTCTTAATTTGCATTGGCATGGCATTGCCTTTTGTGAAAGACAGTTAACAGAAGCTTTGAGAGGGAAACATCAAAAGCAGCAATATAATTGTATTTTATCTCCTGTAACTCAGGTCATGGCATTTTATCTAGTAATTCCTTCATCAAACTTGGAATTTATACTTGAGTATAAATACTCTATCTTGGAGAAAAAGAGCTAGACATGAGTGTGTAACTTTCTTTGGTCCTGTGTCCCAGTGATTGATTAGCTTTGCTTCAGAATTACTAATAGAGCAGTTAACTCAGTTTTAGGCCAATACATCTACTGCTGACATGGAAATGGAATGGTAGAAATCTACTATAAAAATCTACCACAGAAATGGTAGATTTACCGCCTAAAATTGAGGCTCTTGGAGCAATTAAGTACCATGTCAACTCAGATTAAACTTGATAAACAGTTTGATGTTAAAGAAAAGCTAGAGATTATGTGGTATTGCCAAAGTGAAAAGTTACAACTCTTCCTCTCAGTGTTTTCTAAAGAGCTGGAACAAAACCATATCTGATTTTGAACCAACATGAAATATTAGTTTGTCTTTCAGTGAGCAGAGAAGGGAAGTACCTTGTTTTTTACACCTCCCTCTTTAGGGATGTGACTTCACATTTTTCCAGTTTCTGTAGCATGTAAGTTTTACATGTGGAACAAGTCACCTGCATAATCAGTCAACTGGGAGGTATTTTGTAGTTTCAGAAATACTACTTTAGGTAACATTCCACTTCTTATTCCTCAAAGGATAAGTTAACAAGCTTTGGTGTCAAGGACTCTCTTAAAAGACAGAGTTTGGCCCATAGTTTTACAGCTCACGTCATGAAAATACACTTGGTGAAACATGTGAGGAGATGTGCTCGCCAGAAACTACCCTCTTTATAAAGCACTTCTAAAAGGAAACATGAGGAGCATGAGGAGACAGAAAAAAATAGCATTATAAAAAATACTAACTGTCACAAAATCAGAAAGGAGTCTGACCAAGCTTAAAACTCACCTCAGGTTTGATTTCTGGCCTGATGGTTCAGCATCAGAATCTTCCCATCTGTCATGAGAAACTTCAGCTACAGTTTTGTAGCATGTGCCTTGCCACAACATTTCTTTAATGAGCTTTTCTTCTTCCAAAGGTTGGCTCTTGTGTGAAGCCTTGACAGACACACAAGAGAAAGTTCTTTTTCTGGCTTTGATAGGGCTTTCAGCTGATAAAAACTCTGCTGAGAAATCTTCAATTCTGCAATTCCAAATTTGAATTGTAGGTGCAAAATCTATAACTCTATCTATGTGAATACATTGAGGTTAAGAGCTGTAATACCATTGTAAGGGATTAAAATCTGAAATGAACTAGAGGACTGAGGAGTAAGCTGGAATCCAGCATGTTCTTAGGAGTCAGACTCAAGAGTTATGGGGCCAGAAGTGAACCTGAGGGACTGAGAGAAGCCTTGAATTCTTTACAGTTCTTTTAAAATATCCTTTTCCCTCAGTAAGATACAACAATTATATTTCTGTAAGAAACTGGTATCAAATTGTGTTGAAGAGCTCTTTTGGATTTATATTCTGTTTATGCTGCACCTTTTGTAGCAGTAATATGGAAATATATAGAACAAATATTTGAAACATGCTAGATTACTGAACATTTTTGTGTGATAAAAAACTTGGGGCAAGAAAAAACAAACTGAAGAATTCTCAGGAGGTCATTAAAATTTTAATGAAGTGAAAGTTGCTTTTCTCTTTGAAAAGATCATTTTTTGCTGGCTCCATGCTAATCTGTAGAGATATGATGTGAAAATGGTACAAATCACCACTATGCTTGGCTCTTCCTCTGAGTCTGCAGTCTGAGTATCTGCACAATTCATACTTAACTAAGCTACATTTAAAGAGTCTGGATTCAAAAACTGATTCCATTTGCCACTGAGGCCAGCATTGCTCAACTTGCATCTTCCATAATTTAAGTTTTTCACCCCAGATGAAACATGTTGCTTTGGAGGTTTACACTCCCAAAGTCTACAGGTGTTGTGCTTAAGTGTTGTGAGGGACCATGTACACTCTTTTAGCACGTGGCATAAGGCCACAGTGTGTGTGGCACTATTCTGTCACTACATAAAAATTAACTTAGTAAAGAAGGAAACTGGGAAGATGTTATGTGTAGCTGAGAATTTCAAATGTTTTGTTCACCAGGTTTAGAAGACTTGTCTCCTAGCAAGAGCCACTTGAAAGCAATGTTATGAGATTTGCAGCTCTTCCTTTATATTGAAAGCATAGAATCCAAGATATATTTCCTAAAAATACTTCTAAAAACATTTAATGTTCAAACAAGAGAGGATTCCAGCTTAGGACTTACCTGGTGAATAATAATAATAGGTTGCTATCTACAGTTGTTTAAAGCAATTAAAAAAAAAAAATAATCACTGTGTGTGTCATTGGGAAGAAAATACACGGAAATCTTGCCATAGTTCAGCAACAAGTATGCTGGCACATCACCTGTGCCAATACAGCAAGGTACATTGCTTACCAAAGTGTTTAGCTTTGTTTAGAAGAATTTCAAAGCAGTTTGTGTATGGATTGGTTCAGGCAGTTAAAGATGTTGGTTTTTATTTTTTTGTTAATACAGCTAAACCAGTGTAATGCCTAAGGGATATTTAATTTTACAGTCTAAAAATGCCTTCTGTAAATGTTTTTAACATACTGGCTATATTTTACTGCTTCTTTACTGGAAGTCATTTGGACCAGGTGTTGCCAAATCTAATTTATCTGGGCTCCACCAAGCAGTCAGGTCCCGGCCATAGCTTCAGGAATGGCTTTGTCCCAGTTTGCATCTTCCAATTTGCTCTCCCCTGTCATCAAGTTCATGTCCCTAACCTCACCAGCCATGCCAAAGTAACAGCTCTTGTCCTGGCAGAAAGTTGGCAAAGGCAGCTTCAAGCCTGAACTACAATCATATACCTCCAGTGGATGCTGCTGAAGAAAGTAAGATGACCAGAGTTGAGTGCGAGGCAGTAAAATGCATTAGATTTGATTTTGAATTGGTGCTCTGGCATGCTGTGTGCAGGAACGCTGCTCTTCAGCCATCGGTCCCATGGCTGCTCTTCCTGAGGCTGTGCTGGCCCAGGCATGGAGAAGGAAAAAACTGGTCCAGGGTTCTTCCAGGCAGGCACCATGAAAACCAAATCATGTTCACGGGGGTGGGAGGAGATCACAAGAAGAGGCTTTTAAGATGGGCCCTGGCCCGACTCAAGGGCTGACTTTGGGGACAGGAATGGCCATGGCCGACCCTGGTGACCAACCCTGGCCCAGCACTATGGCCTCTGCCTGTGCTCTGGTGGTCATTTGGTCAATTCTTTTTGTATAATAACTCATCTTCTAATAATTGTGTTTTTTCTAGGGTCTTTATGTAAAAGAAAGAGTGGGACTTGATTTGCCATGGGTGATGGAACAGCAAAACCCATTTTTGTTTGTTCTTTTTCACTTGCTTAAGTGTTTCTTTTTATCCCTAGTATACTCACTTCAAATTTGACTGTAATATACCTCCAACTTCCTTTTATTTTTTTTTTTTCCTTTTCATTAAGGGCAAAAAAGAGTTACTCTTTATTGTTTCTAACAATAAGATCTATAATAGAAACTCTCAAGTTGTTGTGCAGACGGCCTCCAGCTTCATTTACTCTTTCATCCCCACCTGAGCCTGAGCATTACAAATATCCTACCTTTTCAGTGCAGCTGAATGAAAAATAATCCTAGTGCATTATGGAGAGAGCCCAGAAATAATACTTCCAGGAAAGGGAGGGGAAGATAGATAAATGCAGAGAAGCTGGAAAAGGGAGAGAATAGCCAGACGGTAAGAGCCCCCTAAGTACGACTCCCGTATTTCTTCCTGACAGCTGCTAAACCAGTGCAGCAGGCACGAGTGGAGGGGCAGCCACACTGTGCCCCCTTAGCAGTTGCAGCTCAAATAGCCAAACTGTTTTTGCATAGATCCTGTGCTTCATTTTTTGGCTCTGGGGTGATCCAGCTGCTGCCTCCTCTTCCATCACTGACTCCAAGGCAGGTGATGGTTGCAGGGAAGCCTTCCCCTTCACTGTGTGTTTCCAAATGGTGGCTCTGCCACTCCCTTTGGAGCTTTTCACCTGCAGTGCAGTTGTTACACTCGCTGTTGCGTCTCTTGCAGTAGGTTGAATTTATGCCTGCACTTCTGAAATCCCCTCAAAAAACGTGCATCTTTTTCTGGGGCATTGTTTATGTAGTGACCAGCAGAATGAGTGGCCAGATTGCTTTGCCCTTTTAAGTATGTGCTTTGTTGGGGATCCCCAATTTGAACGGGTTTTAGCACACATGTCTTCTTTTTGTCAGCTAAAATGATCTTTTTGCATCCTTTCTGTTTGATGAACTTGTAGGTTGGTACACACAGCATGCAGCTACATTTTATTCACGTTTATGCCTCATAGAATTGAACAGGGAAAGACAGACTTTCTAATTAAAAGAAAGACTGTATATTTATCTGTTGCCAGAATGTTACATAAATGTGTTTTGGATGCAGTTAGCCTCTTCTATCAGCAAAATTTGATGACTCCCAGTTTTCATTAGCTGTCTTGACTGAGGATGGATTATTGCACGTTCCCTGTAAGCAGCTTAATTTTTATTGTTATATGGCATTCTTTATTTAGCATAAAAAAATGAATAACTGAATAGCATCAAAAAAGCTGAGAACTCTCATCGATAGCTGTGGGGAAGTATTTACAATCCTAACATGACAAAGATGCCATATATATGAAATAATGTATACATTTTCAGAATTTTTTCCATAAACCAAACTTTCTTCTAACCACCAGCTTCAAGAGCCACTACACCCCATTAAGGGGAAAAAAAATCCTAAAGGCATAGTGATTCCAGAGACAGACAATACATGACTTCTCTAGTAATATAATGAGCCATTTACAAAAGGCAAAATCATCAACAGACTGCTGTTCTGCAGCAGAGAGGCATAACATAACCTTTGTGGTATTGATTCGCTGTTATGGATTAGCCTAGAAGGGAAAATAATTCCTGTTAAAGCTGTTAAAAGAAACTGTCCTTAACTTTAAAAGTTGATCTAAGATTACGGATATTCCAGAAGTTTTCAAACTTGCAGCTAAATGTTAAAAAAATAATTTGCAGTGTGTGAAGTGTAATTATTAGTTAAAGAAAAAAAACCCAACCTGAAATAATTTCATTTTTTTTAAATAGCTTTACATCGGACCAAATAATTCAGGATGAGTAATGACTAATTTTGGCTCTCTTTTTTCTGCTCATGGCATGCAAATGGGCAGATCATGGCTTAATTTAATTTTGTTAGCAGCATCTGATGAAGTTAATGAATGATTCTAATTGCCCTCAGTTTGCTGATTTTCCAAAGACAATACAGGGGAAGTGTATTCTCTGTGCTATCTGTAGATACCTCCTACTTGATGCTCTCCTAAACTGTATGCTGCGTGGGTGGATCTTTAATCTGGTCTGGTATAGCTGCTCTTTAGTTCTTATATGTCTGTGAACACAGTGCTTTATACAGTGGTTAGGTAAATGTGCCAGCATTTCTGATTCAAATACTTGAGCATAAGATTTTACATTTTTGTCTGCAGAAAGTCTTCTGCATGGGCCATTAAAAGTTGTATTTTGTAAATTTTACTAATAAAATTAGAGATTCTTTGTGCTTTAAATTTCCTTTCTTACTAAGGAAGAAGAAGAAAAAGAAGAAGGGAGGTTTAAATTGTAGAGTACTCCTTCCCATTCTATTTCTTAGCATTCTGGCCAGAAAACCCAAACCAAATATGTTTGGATGGATGTGACACTTTAAGCTTGTTTCAGAATGATAACCCTTATGCCAAGTGAGCCAGATCCATGGATTTTCCCTCTCAAAGAAATCCATTTTCAGATGAGATAAATTTTCTCACTCTTCTTCGCAGGGAGTTCATGTGAAGCTATTAAATAAGGTGTCCAATAGCAGCTTGTCACCAGGGAGAAGAGATGAATAAGAAATATGTTTGTCTTTAAAATATTTCAATTCTTGGAAGAGCAGAATGTAGAGGTTCCATCTTTTAATGAGCAATCCCTTATACCCATGTTAATTTTACTGATGTTAATAAAACTCTGTTTGGCATAAAAAAATCCATTTGCACTTGTCTCTTTCCAAGGAATCTGTTTTAGAGATGATTATTTCATTAGAAAAGAGAGAAGGAAGGAAAAAGAGTTATTGGTGGCTTATGGACCAGACCTGCTGTTCACATAGCATCAAATTCACGAAATCTAATTTGAACAGATGTTGTCTTGCTAGGACTGTGAAGAAATGCTGTCAATTACTCCTTTTTCCATGATTCCCTTATTTTTCTTTCTTTTTTTTTTTCTTTGTTCAGTAAGTCCTCTAAGGATATACATTAACATACTACCCTAATTACTCTCACAGTCCTATTACTGGGGGATATGGAGTTACTCTGTTGTATGCAACCTTGCAGATGAACAGGTAATGTAATTTCTAGACTGTATTTTATGACAGAAGAAGGTTAAGACATTGGGAAGAAGTGTCCTTGGAGGCTATATATTGCGAGCAGTGTGTCAAGAATAACGATCACAATCTGTACTCTGACATACACAATCTCCTATTGACTCAAATTAACACTGAATTAAAGGCTGTCAGTGGGGTGGCAATAAACAGGAACGATGAAATTGTAGTCTGACTTCTTAAAAATACCTTTTCTCTTGAATTGTTCTGTGCAAATGAAAGGTAGATAGAGTTGGGCTATGACTTATGCATCTGAGAATGTAATTTAGGCATTTGTTTTGCATATTTTGACTGAGTTCCACTCCTAGTTTTGGCTGTCGTGCTGGACCCGTCATGTTGGCCCAGATCCATCAGTAAGTCTGAGAGTAGTTGTGCTGACATTGCTACACTTAAATTTCAGGCAGCTGCTTCCAAATTCCTAAAATTCCTCAAATTCCTTCGAAAATCTCAAGAGGGTGCTGAAACTGCCTGCAGAGTGCATGAGGAGGGGAGGATACATGCCCCAAAGGCAAACTGGGAACATGTCTCAGACAGACCAGATCTAGGAGAGTCTAGCTGCGTAGTTTCTGACTGCAGGAAACATGGCCCTGGTGTAGTATTTCTTATGGATTTATTTTCATGACAGTCCCAGGTTGTTTTACCTAAGCAGCATCTCAGGCAGGTGGTTTGTGGGTGCCAATACAGAGAAAACCTCAATTTGGTTCCTAATCCCAAGGAGGTTGATATCTCCTGCTGGGTGATGGATTGCAAATTACCTCCTGGCACTTCCTCGAGGAAGTGTCTTTACCACTCATCTACCACATAATTCTCCAGGCCATGCACTTAACGAACATTTCAGCTCCTCAAAACACCAGCATTTCAGGGGAGGAGTACTTGTTGCTCAGCCCTCCTCTAGGGAGGGAGCTGCCACAGCTGTGAATGCACCTGGGACTGAGGATCACAAGGATTCAGGACTGCAAAGGGTATGGCCTCCATCACTTCTGAACATTTATTTTTAGCAGGGAGATCACTGTAGTGGCCGTGTTTTAGGGTTTCTCAGCAAATTGCAGCCCTAGAGGAGTAGGTTTGCAGAGCAGAAGAGTTAGTGCTGAGGAGGCAGCAGTCACACAGGCGGTGAGGTTTTCCTCTGGACTGACACTGGTCTTGCCTGTGTACAGAAAGCAGCTGGGAAGCATCAGATGCACACCCAGCCCTCACCTTTTGGGACAGATCCACTTGAAGGCCACTGTGTGTGTGTGCATGTGCATATATGCTGTGACCGGTCCCTAATGTGAACTAAAGAACTATAAGTAGGGATCAGTTCAAAAGCCATTCCCGGTCTAGATTGAAACACCAATGCCGGCACAGCGAGCAGCAAAGCATCAGACAGCATTCCTTAGGTAGGAGATCAGGTGGCTGTGTGACTCCACCAGTGCCTGAAGGTGCTTACAATACCCTAGATCCTTGGGCATTTAAACTGCACATCTGGAATTACTTGGCACAAGTGGCATCTTTAATGCTTCTCAGGGATGTAGTCCTCACCTTATACTTTGATTTGTTGGTCTACAAACGGTATGTACAGTGGTGTTCTCTTGTTCTTCTCTACAGGGTCCCAAGAGCAGTCCAGGAGGGATAGCAAGATTATGTAGACAAACTATTTTTATTTTTTTCCCCATTCCCTCACATGAAAAATACTAAGGTTAGAGTTGTTATACTCTTCTAAAAGTTCAATACAGAAGATGAGCATCCTTCCAGCAAGGAAATAGGAACTGCTGGTATAGCCAAAGAGGTTTAAATGTGTAGTTTCTGCTGTGGCAGATTGCCAGTAAGTGATGACATTGTGTTGGCATGGTACTTCTGTCTCTGGCCTTTTCCCAGACCCAAATGCATGCTGGGAATCCTGCTGTATTTTTTTTTTCTTTTTGCTGAGAACTTAACAATTAGGAAGGCATAGCTTGCTTCATTCCAATAGCTCAAAGAAGGATGAAGGAACACTGCCAATATTTCTTTCATCACAGATTCCCTCATCTGCAATGCAAACCAAAGATTTAAATCTAATTCCTACACAGCTAAAACAGAAAAAAAAAATACCCTTAAACCGGCAATTCAGGAAAGCAGGAATCCAGGAACTCAGTTTTCTTTGTTGCTGCAGAGGGCATTGAAGGTAGCTGTACTCTGTGCTGTGCTCTCCATAAAAGTAGGGTGAGGAAACCCTTTATCCCCTCATCTCCATCCCTCCTGTAGCACAGGCCCCTTTCACTTACCTTCATGAGAGGGATTTAAACTGTATGACTTTACCCAGCCAAACCCTTCACCTCATGGTCCAAAGCTTTCTCTACCCTGACACCTACTAAAGCTCTGGCATCATGCTTCCCTTGCCTACAATACCTGCTGTTTACCAGACCTGTGCTTCCTTTCTTCTGATCCAATGTCTGGATTAGGTGTTGGGGTTTAACATGGGTTACCTTCTTCTAGATTACTCTTTACTGTAAAAATCTGAGGAACAAGGAACTCAGCTATACATGAATGCAGCTGGTACAGTATCTCCACTTGTCTTGAGGTGCTGACCCTACGGCTCAAGTAGCCTTCCCATAGGCAGCTACCTAGAAACCATCTGTGTCGGACCATGCAAATTCTAAAGCAGTGAATTGAAATAAATACAAGGATTGATGAAAACTTAATGAACTAATTTAATACATTTTTCAAATTTCTTTAAAGTAGACCCAGTCCTGTTTTATAATTCAAGCAATTGCCTCATTTAAGTATTTTCAGTTGGCCCTCCTTAATGTCCCCTCAGCTGCCCTAAGTCAGAGTCCAGGAGGTCATTGCATCACTCATATGAGAAAGATGTAACTGCAGATACTTTACGCCATGAATACACATGCAAATACTCATCCTCCCCTCATGTTCATTTTGATTCTAATACAGTTAAAAATCTTAGCACAAGGACTTTGCATTTTGATGGGTTGGATTCTCAGAAGCTGATTTGTGCACTGTTCTGTGGATTATTGTTCATGAGCTGCTGCAAAATTCAGTTCGTCTGCACTCTGAGTAAATAATTCCTTTTATTTGGCAGACTTTAAAAAATAGAGAAAGAGGGAAATAGAAGCCATCAGACTGTTTCCGAACAAGAACATTCAGAACAGTAACAAAAAATGTTGCTCCTGTGTTGCACAACCATTAGAATCCCTCACCATCAAAGGTCAAAAGCATTAACCACGTTGGCAACATTTATAAATAGACCCTCTATGAAGCTTTACCTAAAGTGGAATGAATAAACACTTTGACTCAGGAAGACCAATTAGAACCAGTAGGATCTTTTAGTTTAATAGCTGCATTAAGCAAGATGCATGAATGTTGGTACACACAGACAGAGAACATTTTCACTGGGAGTCTGAAATAGAATGCAATTTCAACTCATCTCACAGAAAGCCACAGTACACCTGGTCCTGGTGTGGCTGTGTAAGAGAAGGAAGGCATAGAAAGATTTTTGTAGCTCCAGTAGTGCCACATGACAAGTAATGCACCTCTTGCCACCATTAATGTGTGGAGGCATGTGCTTTGTATCCACAGGGATTAAGTGACCCAAAATTTGACTGGGAGCTAAGACCCCCTGCACACAACCATAAGTGCGGTCCAGACTGCATTCTCCCAGTAATTTAGGATGCAGGTACTATTAACCTCTTGTTTGTAATGTTTACCCTTGCATACTGGTTAAAGATGTACCCAGGAAATGTTAGAATTCAGTGTGATTTGGGCATTTTAATTTTTTCCACTTTGTCCCTGACTAGCATGAAAGAGTATATGCAATCTTTTTCACAAGCACATAGGTCAGTCTGTGTTTGAACTGGTTACTGCCTAGTGGGAAAAGGCTAACAGGTAAAAGCTGGTCACCAAGGTTAATTACTTTCAAATCCACACAGTGCAAGTCTCTCTTGACTGTCCAGACTGATTTGTTGTACTGGGAGCAAGGTGTCGGCTCTTTTGGGAAATCAGATGCTGGTATCTCCTCATTGAGAACAGGCAGGAGTTGTGTGGCTCTGTTCTGTGGCTAGGCAGACGGTTCCCTGTCTTACTGAGATGGCAGGTGGAAGGCAAAGATCAGCACTGTCTCTGGAAAAGTATCTTAACTTTGTTTTCATTTTCTTCATTGTGGTGAGGAAAAGTAATATAACTTTATGGTCCTAAATATTCTTGCTCTCAGTCTCCTCTTTAAGGTTTTCGGTGAGAAATCCTGTGATGAAGATGCACAGTCACTCCTAGTTCTGCATTCTCCCTGCCCACTATTAAATGCTGAGATGGTAGGAGGAGGCTTTTGCTTGAGAGTCATTCCTGGAGGCACTGGGGACTTTTGTTAGTTTGAACAGGAAATATGCTATAAATACAAAGGTAAATTTGTAAAAATGCAAATACTTTGAGGTAAATTTCATTTTTTTTCCCCCTTAGTTGCTCTAATTCCAGTAGCATGAGTCCGGTCAGTAAAAAGAATAAGAAAATTAAGAGGTAATAGTTGAATGCAAAAAATTAAGAGATGATAGTTGAATGCAGACATTTACTTAACACCAGCAACTGATTTACCTTCATTTACTTAAACATTCCACTTGTAGACAAGCAACTGCAAACAGAATTTAAAAATAATCACACCAGGAGCATAGTGATAACTTTGATTACTGGAGGGGAAGCACAGTGGGTTATCAGGTGTGATACCTTTCAAGCTTATTCATGAAACAGGTGTTTCTAGCCTATTTGTATACATACCAGCATCTCCCCTTAGAGACTTTGATTTACTCATAGCTGTCAGGTGTCTCTCTGCAGTCTTCTGCATTTCTATGCTTTCCTATCTCCCTCTTCCCCCCAAACCAAGGACGTTAATTCCCACAGCAACACTTTTTGGACTGCTGGTTATGTTTCACACCTTCTAAGATATGTGTTAGATTGGAAGCTATGGCTGTGGTGGACTACATATTCCTTTTGTATCTGTCTCTATTAGCTGGTCATGCACTTTCAGAGTTTTACTTGTTTTCACTAATGCCAAGTAACCTTATCCAGGAAAAAGAGGCAAGAATAAACACTTTAAGGAATAAAAGTTACAAGTAAATAAATACAAACTGTTTCAAGCAACAACGTGATCTTTTAATCATCCTAATAGAGCTTCATATGCAGTACAGTCTTTCAGATGCTAAGTGGTCTTTGATAGCTGATGATCAGTTTGTAAAAATGTACCAGAAACTTCAGAATCTACTTTCACCCAGGATGGCTTTACTCTATTTTTCCTCTCTATCATATTCCAATTCATTGATTACTTTCACTGTCCTCCCTTTCTAGTCACTTTTCCCTGCATTCATTTAATTTCTTTCAACTACTTACCTACCCAGATGGCCTAATCAATTTTTTTAGTATTATTAAAACTACCTCAGAATGACAGTATTTTGCTTTGCTCACACTAATACAGAAGAGTAAGTTACCCTTCTCTTGCACTTTGTCTCTTTGTCTCTCCTTTGAAGGTTCTGGATTCACTGGAGTGGTGCCACAGTCTTGTAGCCAAATCATCCATTCACCTTTTTTGATGCAATTGCAGAATTACAAAGACAAGATGTAACTGATTCCTATTTATTTTTTCAGCCATAGAGAGACTTTAAACATAGATAATAGAGTAGACCCTAGAGCCAGTTTTTGCAAATATGTAAGCCATTTTAAGAAGGATAATCAGTTCTAAGAACTTGCATTAATTACTTTTTAGCCTAAGCTTTTGAAACAGATAATAGTTTTGTCTGCCAGACTTGAGAAAACTAAAAGTACTGTGATTTTCTAGAAAATGTGAAGCACTTCTATTCTGAAAAGATGTTTACATGTTTCTTAAGACATGTTTCAAGAAGTAAACTGGTATTTGGGTCACTAGTCCAGTTTAAAAACAGAGGCCCCACCACAGCATCCTGCAATTGTATGTGTTTGAATTTTAGAAGTGATTCTCTAAGAGTTACTTGGTTACTTACATAGCTAAGACAGATGACAAAACATTCAGCCTGAATGGATGAGCCAAAATTTGTGTCCTAAACAAATGAGAGAATGAATTAGGGAGTGATATAATCTTCTAAATTACATCTATTATGGTACAATAATGCAACATGCCAGAAGGAGTATGAAACTCTCATAAAGGCTCTTAATTTAAATTTGCTTTGAATTGGCAAAACACACACAAAACAAACATACTCGATTTAACTCATTTAAACAGTGTCAGCACTTAATTAGGCTATAAGGATAAAGTGATGGGATGTTACAGTCCAGATTTCCATGACATTTTACTACTTTAGGGGCAAGAACTTATAGCACTTAGTACATAAAAAAGTACTAAATTTAAAATATAACTCCATGCATATTAGCATAATTAAAATGCCAAACTTTAAAATGCAATTATCAAGTAATAGGAATGCCATGCATCTGTAATGCCAGAATTTCCTTAAAGCACATTAAGGACGTGCAACACTCAGCAGATTCCTAACTACTACTTAATTACCCCTGCCACTTATTGCTGCAAAGATGCAGAGTAGGGAAAAGATACACATTTGCCTAACAAAAAGATACACGTTTGCCTAACTGAAAGAAAGATTAAAAAGATTTTCTTTTGCAGTTCTAGTACAGAGAGCCTGTTAGTATCTACTTTGTACCTTGCTCGCTGAGCAACTAATGAAACCATGTGTACATCTAAACTTGAAGACTGTCATTTGAATACTTTCGTTAGCATCAAGGACTCCCTATTGCATGAATCTCTACTGCCCTTGAGCAAAACTTAGTGCTATAAGAGTTCCAGAGTGCTCCTTAAAAGCACCTCTGTCTTTGTACTCACCAACCTGTTGCCATTCAGAAGAAATATTTACTTTTAACACATTAATACTTTTGACAGCATCTCCTGTATAATCAATGTTGCAGTTCTTAAGAAGACAGTTCTTGTTTTTAAACTACTCTAGTCTATTTCACATAATTATTGTAGGGTTTGGAGTTCATTTAGAGGCTGACAACCTTCCTCTAGAAGCTTTAAAAATATTGTATATTTGAGTCTTGTGATTTCTTTTATTTTTCTCTGACTTCAATGAGAACAAAAGGAAATTCGATACTTTGCTTAGATAGGCTTTAAGAGCAGAAATAGCTACCTAAGCCCAGTTTAAGCTGTGTCTCTGGTCTGACATACTTTCCATGGTCATATACTTATTTCACACAGATTGGCTGTGCCACACTGCCCCAAAGGGTCTGGCAGGTGGAGAGGAAGGGGTCCCAAGAAACTGCATCTGCAACTATTTTTTGCAATGCCTTTTCCCTTTGGTGTCCTTGGACAGTTTGTAGGCTGCCTGTGAACAGCTTGCTTTGTGTTTTGTGCCTCGTGTTGATACCTATTCAGGAGGGTTGGGCTGAATGGGTCTCATACCTTGCACAGGGAACATCCTGGCAGAATTCAGGTGTGAGCTTTCAGGGTCCCCAGGTGATGGTAGCTGAGTCTTGTCTTGAGAGAAGCCTTGGTTCCATATTCTCTTATTCTCAATTTGAATGTGTTCACATCTGTGTTCATGATAAGTCTGTAAAGTCCCTATTCTGGGAAGATTAAAGAGAAATAAATAAATAATAATACAACACCACCACCACCACTCTCAAAAAAACCTCAAAAAGCAAAAAACCACAAAGAAACAGGAAAAATACAAAGAAAGAAAACCCTTACAAAGAAACAACACACCAGAAACAGCAATAGAGGAACATTGCTGAGGAGAAATAGTTTTTTTGGAAGAAAAGAATAATGGCATCTGGAGAATGAACTTTCCCACAAAACCTCTCTCCCTCTGAATATTTCTCAAGTTAGCTGTGTGCCTTTTCTGTACTGTGTACGCTTCAAACAGAAACAGGCAAGAGTACGAGGTTGAGTTACTTCCTTTGGCACCAGCCCTTTGATTCCCTGAGTTATGTTGGTCTCAGCTCCTGGAGCACTCTCTGTTTTCTCAGGGAAGGTATGAGACATTACTTCCAAGACACAAGTGTCTTATGTCTTGTTGCTGGATTTTTTTCTTTTACCACAAATCCCACAGAGAGGAAGTGTTGAAAAGCTTATGCAGGTCCAAAAAGTAGTGACAAAATATTAAGGGCTCAGAGCCTACAACAAGTGTGCCATTTCGGTGCAGGCACTGGGAACTAGCACTGTGAATAAGAATGGAAGAAAAAAATTCTTCAGAGCAGGACTTCATTTAATTTTCCTCTACATTCACTGGACTGATGAACACAATTAACAGCTGCTTCACTGCAAAGAATTTTCACTCAGTTATTCCCTTCATCTCAGACTCTCACTCATTTGATAATTATTTTTACATGCTGACTTTCACATCATTGACTATTCTTCCCAACCTTGCACAGTAGTGACAAAGGTATTACAGTAAAGTCAAGTCATTGATTTTTACTCTTTCCTTGCTACATGCATACTTTTTTTATAAGTGCAGTAATTTCCCCTGCCATGCTGAGATGTGTTCTACATCTTTCATAGGACAATATATGTATCTGATCAAATACATCAGCCAGGTAAGCCAGATGACACATGTACTGCTGTTCAGAAAATAGACTCTGCATTGAATTAACTACTAGAAAAGCAAATTTCCATTATTTCAAAGAGTGGTAAGATTGCCCTCAATACTCATTTTCTATCAGTGCGGGACAGATAAAGCATTGAAGTGGAAGTCAGAAATCTATCAAATGGCTCATTGACTTTGGACAATTTGGAATGTTTTTCCTTGTTCTTCTTGACTGTGTGTCTACTTCTGTACCATAATAACTCTGTGGAGGAGAAACCATTTCTGTAGTTGTTTGTACAATCTGTTATGCTTGGAGTCTCCAGGTAACTTAAAATATGCCCCATTATAAACAAGCTGTGAAACATTGCAGCTCCCACCTGTTTCTTCCCAAATTCCACAGGAGTAAATAACTTTGTCTTGTGCAGTCTTGTGGTTTTGATTAAAATGGTGTGCAGTTCCAGTTGTGGATCATTCAGCCTCAAAACCTTTTTCCTTGGGAACTGCTGCTTTATGCATTCTAAAGCAAAATTCTTCAGTTCATCCTATGGGCTCAAAGTGTACAAACAAGAATGTGAATTGGTCCTGTTGAAATAAGCTGATCAAGTGTGGAAATATTAAGATGGGTAAATAGCTGGTATGTGGATAAAGTTAATGGAGTAATATTGGTGAGCTGAGAAGTCACTTAAATAGTAACCAGAGTAATGAAAGTTTAAGCTATTCAATCCATCATTCCCTTTCCATGTCCAGAGAGCAACAGTGTTTCTGGAGAGTGCCAGAGGGGAGTGAGCTCTCATGTAAAAAATACAGCACAGCCAGGGAAAACATCCTTCACTTGAACCATGTCCTGATTGCAGTGGGTAGCTGAAGCAGACCCAAATGTCACCACCATCTACATTGGCCTCAACAAAAGTTTAGTCAGTACCAGACTGCGAGACTTGAAGTCCAGATCTCGCTTTTTCCATCCCCACACCACCTCTTTTTTTTATCCTGTTTCCAAATGTATTGGGTATTTCTTCTCTTCCTCTCCTTCTGCTTTTGCTCAAGAGTTCGACTTTGATAGCTGGGACTGGTTCATAGCATGTCAGAGAGCCTGTGATCACAGAGACTGCTCAAGAAAAGTTTTAAACAGCATGATTTCTGGAGATGTGTCAGATCTAGTGGCAACAGGTAACATTTAGTGCTGGGAACTTGCCACTCTTTGATAGCAAGTGAGAGACAGACTCGGAAACTGAAGATGCATATTTTTAATCTCCATAGTTCTTTTTACTTGCTGCCCTTTTCAAACTTGCTTTCTCTTTGAGAAAAGAAGATCAAACTGCACCAGAAACAGCAGTAGAAACAATAATTCCAGCTCACTTCAGCATCTGTTTTTCTTTGCCATCAAAAGGCCTGTGAGTTATTTCCCTAGTTAGCAGCCTCTGATAGATTTGCCAAACAGCATACTTTGTGTGTTAAAACTCTGATGACAAAAAGGGAAGGGAAGAGCAGAGACTGAAAAAAACTGTATTTAATTCTGCATGTTCCATATGTTTCACTTTCCCTTCTTTTCCCTTTTTTCCTCTTCTTTTCCCTTCTCTCCTCTTCTTTTCTCCCCTCCCCCTCCCCTTCCCTCCTCTCTCCTCCTTCTTTTTCTCCTGCCCTTGAAACAATCATTTATGAAAATTATTATTTTATGATTGTTTTCCATGGGATTAAGGAAGGTACAGTATTTGCTCTTGGAAACATAAATGAGAGAATTTAATGTGAATTAGTCCAAAAGTCTCATTCATTGTATTCTTGAAGAGTCCTGGCACAGGGGAGCGGTGCCTGTAGATGTGACCTGTTGCCTCTGGACCAGTCTGTCTTTGAGGTGCAGTTTCCCAGGGAACGAGTTGTCAGCCTATGACTGTCTTATCAAATGCAGGGGGAGGTTTTTTTCAGAAACTGAAAGGGCTTGTTTTATATGAACCTTTCAGAGTGACAGTGAGATCATCCTTTAACAAAGGGTCTTTATGAGAATTACAGAGTGAGTTTAATTTGCATGGCAGAAGAAATTTGCATAGAATAGTAAATAATTATTTCTAGCATTCTTTGCTCTGAGCACTAGGGTTGAATATCCAGATGAGCAGAATTTGTTGCATTTCTTTGCAGTACATATTTGAAAATGTCACAGTTGCTGGTGATTAGGGCAAGGGATGATAAAGTTTTATGGCTTCCTCAGAGCCAGTGTATTCTTTTGGGCTTTGGAGGAATAAATGAGTGTCAATAAATACTGAACATTTGAATTCATGAGGGACACTAGCAACACCAGGGAAAATACAAATCTAGTAAAAGCAGGGACAGTAGGGTAGCCCTGAAATAATTTAAGAACCAAATATATCATAAGAGAGTTATAAGCCTCTTTCTGAAGGAAAATTATATAAAACAGTAATAAGTGTCTGAAGGGTGGGAAGCTGTTTTCTCCCCATATGTAGTGCTTTTGTGCTACAATGCTAGGAATATTTTTAGCACCTGTACTTTGAAAAGGCTGTTTGGAAGCCAGAAGGAGTATGGAAAAAGACAATAAAATCTTTGAAGACTAGGGAACAACTTCTTTGTTTAGTTTCTCAAGAACAATCAACTACACTGTTATGTGATTACAGTTCCGAAAGACATATGAGAACAAATGGCTGGAACTGGGAGCTAGAGAATGCCCAGGTAGAAAAATACCATTGCAAGCAGCTTAAGAAAAACTCCGTCCATGCTTCCGGGGGATGTGGATTCAGGACAACACTTAAGGGCAAAACCTCTCAAGCAGCATCAAGTCCATCACACTATAAATTGTCCCTTTTTTTTTTTTTTTTAATTAGACAGAACCATATTTATTAAACAAATACATAAATTCCAGGTGGAAACTAGGGCTTTTTGAATGGCATCAGCTTAAATTTATAATCTTCGAAGTGAAGATGACAACTTTTCAGACAACATAGCTTTAAATGGTGACCACCAAAATTTTGAAAGAACGTTATTCTGAGTCTGAAGAAAAAAAAAACCAAAAACATTTGTTGCCTTTTTTTTTGGTGTGTGTTTATGTCAATGCTGGAAATTATGACTATTGAGTGACATCTAGTGGATGTGATGATGCTGAACACCATTTTGAAGGTAAAAACCTTGTGAAATAAGCCAGGCTTGTAGTGCTGGCAAAACGAACACATAATTAAAATGCCATGCTACGTGTAGGCAACAAGCCAGATAGAACCCAGCTCTCCAAGGAAACAGAAACTTAAGCAAATCTAAATGTTCCAGATTTCTCTTTTTTAAATCCCTTCAATTCTCATGTTAAAAAAATCCTCATACTAGTTCCTGCTCATTTTGGATCACTTGCTGTACTTCATACAATCTACATGCAGAGACCCTTTACCAGCACATTCACTGTAAGTCACGACATGTCACATGGTAGCCCTTGTATGGTGACAAGGGCCTTCTGATGTGTTTTTGATGGATATTTTGCCTTTTTCATTTCCATTTCAATTTTCACAACTTAATGTGAACTTATCCTTGAGGCTTCCTGGCGACAATAAGTCTGGAGTTGCTTTACAGTGAATTGATGATGGAAAAATTGAAGCTTTTCATGAGAGATTGTTGAAAATGAATACCTGAAATGCTTGTCTGCCTTAATTCTCTTTTTGGGAAAATGTATTTCTAGGAAAATGACATTTCAGAAACTGAATTACAGAGGCTTAAATTTTTGAAGCTGAAGGGAAAAAAATGTCAATATAAAGCTTTTATCTCTTAAGGGCATGATTCATCAGGTGTCTTACAGCATCCTTAACTTTCCTGATCATTAAGCATATAATTGTGAGCTCAGGATTTTTCCCCTTGTCCACAGAAGTTTCACAGGGATCTGTACACCTTGTAAGATCCCATTTACTAATTTTATTTTACCCAAGATCATAAATGTAAATTCTATTTTTTTACATATGTATCAGATAAAATTTAAACAAGTCCCTGGATACAGTAAAACACTGCTATTATATTGATAAGCTAAAACCCAAAGTCACTAACATGGCATATATCATGGAATCATAGAATCAGTTGGGTTGGAAGAGATCTCTGAGATCATCAAGTCCACCCCTTAATTCAACCCCACTTTGATTACTAGATCACGGCACTCAGTGCCACGTCCAGTCTCACCTTAAAAACCTCCAGGGTTGGAGAATCCATCACTGCCCTGGGCAGGCCATTCCAATGGCTGACCACTCTCTCTGTAAAGAATTTCTTTCTGATATCCAACCTAAACCTCCCCTCGCAGAGCTTAATCCCATGCCCTCTTGTCCTACTGTTGGTTGCCTGAGAGAAGAGACCAATCCCCACCTGGCTACAAAATCATTTCAGGTAGTTGTAGAGAGTGATAAGGTCTCCCCTGAGCCTCCTCTACTCCAGGCTAAATCGCAATATGGGAGAAGTGGTAGAGAGTACTGATTGCTGTCAGATTATTATAGTGAAATATAAATTATATATATTCAGAATGTTGCAATAAGTAATTTCATTCATTGTGTCTAATCTACAGATAAATAAAGTACACATTAGACAGATGAGGTCAGCAGAGATATTCTAAATACAGAACATAGAATGTAGTGAGGTCAGTAATTTTATACTGATTTTTGTATTTGACAGGGCTTTCTTTATAATAAATTAGATTTTAGAGATTTATGTTGCTTTGGTGTTATTTTAAGGATTGGTATGCTGTAACTTCATCTGTACCTGCTCACTGATTCCTCCGGCCCAAGTCTAGTAGGATGGTGTTTGCAGAGCCTGCAGATCTTCCATGGTACAACCCTAGGAGATGCTGTTCCCTGAACTCTACTACCCCATCTTAAGCTGCATTTTCATGCACTCTTAGCACAGTAAGGAGGGGATACGAGAGCTGCAGCAGGTGCTGTTCCTGCTCAATCCAGGGCCAGAATGGCTCAGCCTTGTGGCAGGTGGTTTGCAAAGCTGCAGCCATCTGGTAGCAACGTTTCAAATAACTGTTCACAAGCCACTGCACATTCCCAGCAATGAGCATGTCAGAGTGCAGCAGTGCTTCATCCATAACGGTCTATGAAGATGGGGAAATCAATACCAGATACCTGTAAGGAGTGGAGGATTGGACTGCAGGCTGCAAGGAAGGATTTAGAGGTGGTTTGGATCTTAACTCTCTTACCCTGCTCTTCATCCACCCTTCTCCCCAGAGGAATTACAGTAGCAATTTATCTTTTAAAGGGATTTTATTTGATTTATTTTTGTCTTTCAAAAAAACCTGCACTATATTTGCATGCAGAGATACCTTTTCATAACAATTGCTTGCCTTTCTGTGACATCTTGTACGTCTGTGTAGGCAAGGGCTATGTTTTTGTTTTAGAAGAAATTACATTTTCAAGATAAAAAACTGCTTTCTCTTTCATTGTATACTGTGTTCAGGTTCACTAAATAAATAAACTACAGAATCATTTAGGCTGGAAAATACCTCCAAGATCATTAAGTGCAATTTTTGACCGATTACCACCTAGTCAACTAAACTACAGTACTAAGTCAGTCTTCGAATTGGACAAATTTAGTAGTGATTAAGCTGAGCGTTACAGACAAAATAATGCCATCAATACCAAATTTACTTTGTAACACAAGATCAAATTTAAATAAAAATCTTGATGCAGTGGATATTCATTGCTAAGTCAAAGTTTTCTTTCCACAAATATTTTCAGTGTCAGGCTAGAGGGACTCATAAGTGAGCTGCTTGCTCTTTGGGACATAAAATGATATTCCAGTGCTGTCAACTCCCAATTTTATCTTGTTTTGTGATGCTTTTTTTTTTTTTTTAATTTTTTAAGAGGAAATTTGTAACTATTTTAAAGAGAAAGCTTGGAAAGCATGTGAGCCTTCCTAATATTCATAAATGAGAACACAAGCAAGCAGGACCTAAGCCTCTGTTCCAGCCTGAGACAGCATATATGACTTGTGAGTTAGGAGCTGCTTTGCCTGACGCCACTGAAATACAGCAGGAGCTGCCCCTGCCCCAGGAAGGCACGTTGAACTTGTGTTGTTGCACATTTGCCAGACCACAGAGGGCTTTGTGGGACCCAGTGCAAGAAGAGATGTGTTCCCATTTGGTGCCATAGCTGAATTATTCCTGAAGGCTTTTAGTGAAATAAACTTGGGAGAATTAATTTAGCGTCTCAGTTCAGCTACATGATACATCCCTCTGAGATTATTGAGCATTACATGGAGTTTCTTTCCCTCTCACTCTTTTTTTTTTTTTTTTTTTCTTTTTTTTTTTTTCTTTTTTTCCATCCCAGCCTTCAGCTCTGGCCTGAAAACTGGCAGATATATGGAGACATTTCTGCAGATGTGCTTGGGGTTTGCTGAGCTCTTCAGGGGAGGTATGAAGCAAAACTCTGCCTTGCAAAGCTGAGGCCACCTACAACCTACAGAACTGTTGGCTCAGGGGTTTCAAATCAGTGCTGCTCCTGATTTCAAATCACTGCTTAGCTGAAAGCAGAGTTATTGCACACAAACTCTGCAGGAACAGTAGGAGCTTACTGGGGAATAATAAAAATGCTGCTGCCATGAGCCAGGGCAGCTGGATATTAATAACAGCTTCTTTTGAGCTTCACAACTTGACAATGTGGAACTTGATACGAGGTCCAAAGTGCAGCTGAAAGGTGGGTGCACTGGCTTAGGGCTTATAGACATGTTTGTGGGCTGTGGACTGGAACTGATTCACAGCTGGAGAACACAGAGTGTGTGGCACTGCTTAGACCTGCTGCTAGTCTGAGAACATCTCCTTACTGCTCTAGTCAAGTAGATATTGGCAAAATAACAGTATTCAGTTCCCTGGAACTGTCCAGGGAAAAGGCTGGAACTCCAAAACTGAGTGAGCTTTGCTGATGGGTTGGGGTTATTTTTGCTGTTGTTATTTTAATATGCAGTCTGGACACTGACTGTATTTCTTTTTAATGTCTTTGTTTATCAAATTGGTCTGCCCTGGACCACAGAGTCTGGGAACCATTCCTGAGGTTATGTACTTTTCCTTCTGCCACACATGCTGTTGTCCTCAGAAAGGAAAAGCAAGAGAAATTCCATTTCATAGCAACTTCATAGAAGAGGCTATTTTCCTGTCACTTTTATGAATGTGAGGTGGTTAACTTTGCAGTTACTTGAAGTTTAAAACGTTTGGGCATTTTAATTTATTTATTTATTTTAGAGATCAATATCTCATCTACTTCAAATACTGTTAGACTCATACTTGCCAAAAAAGTTTCCACTCCAAATCTATTTCTTCTCTGCATGTACATAAAGAATTTCCATTTTCAGCTATTTGGCTGGTGAGGATTCAGAGTAAAAATAAAAAATTAAAAGTATTTTTTTTTTACGTCTACTAAGTCTGAAAACTCTGTGGTTTTAAGTGTTATCTCAGACAGTGTGCTTGAATAATTAGTTGGATTCTTGTTCAGAGAGTGTATACTTGTCAAGGAAAAAGACTCTCAATGTCACAATTTCCTGTTTTCAGAACAGGAATCTTTCTTTTCATTAGGCACAATTTAGGAAACAAAAATAGGTGAGCTATAAAATAATTTCTCTGATCTATTTTTTTAAAATTTATTTGTCAGTAAGCTCTGATCTCTCAGATTAGGCATTGTAGGACAATTCCTGTTGCTGTACCATATCCTGCTATCATTAAAGCCAGACAGTCATCAAGATGTTGGTCACCAATTTCTGTTTTCAGCAAACCTACCTTGCTATAAATGTCTTGTTAAAAGCTACTTTGAAGAAGCTCAGAAGCATCATGACATTGCTTTGCAATGCATTGCTATGCTGTGCTTTGCAGGTATCCAGCCACACACAAAAGAGCCCCACTGAGAAAAATATTGCACACCAAAAATGCAACAGGGGTAGCTGAGGCAGCACTGAGCTGGTGCTACGGTCCTGCTTTATTTATTAGCATCATCTTGACCAATACCCATGATTCCAGCAAATCATCTGGAGGAAGGGGGTGCTCTTGAAAAGAAGAAAGCCTGACTAACCCCTTGTTGGGGGTCACAAAATTTCAAACCCCTCCTCCCTTTCCCTCTATGTGACTGGTGGGATTCTGCTTTTGTACTGGATGGAGAATTCTTGCAAAAGTTTGGTACTGTGCTGGTTTCAAGGTAAACTAGCAGGAGAAATGAACTCAACACGAGAGAGATTGTAAATCAGAACTACAATTTAATAGTAATAATACAGGAAATATACTGACACAAAGGGAAGTTCCTTTCAACTCCCAAAACCCAGCAGTATAACCCAGTGCCCTGGGGTACAAACCCAAAGGGGTTTGTTAGCCCTTGTGC
>JAWWEV010000001.1:5937465-5979520 GCA_035583235.1 Hafferia zeledoni
GTCCCTCCCCCAGGGTGGGGACTCACACAATGGGTGATTAACTCTGTGAGTCATGGGGGACTCCCGAACTATTGATGGCCCATTAGCAGCCAAGCCCCCCCCCCAGGCTGGGTGTGAAGGTGTTAATGACTCCCTGGGCAGCTGCTGCAGATGGTCCATTGTTGGTGGGAAATTAATAGAGGGGGTAGAATACAGAGCCTTGATCACCCCCACACAGTGCCAACTGGTCCCACCTGCTAAACTAGGACAGGTACAAAAAAGCAAGTGAAAGCTACGCTATTCACTACCACCAGAGAATATTTAAAAATCCTAAATATTATTCTCACTGTGAAAGTCAGATATTTCTCTTATTAGTCAGTAAAAGGTATCTTTTAGTACATATATAATGCTTTATCATGTATTTTGTCTTTCAGTGGTTGCCAGAGTGAAATCTTTCCCTTTCAGATATGTTTCACCACATTATAGTGATCATTTTAACTTAGCAAAGGTACAAGTGAAATAAGACAGGCCTATAAGACAGTGATGAAGAAGTTAGCAATGCTTATTTCATTTTGTACAAAAGCTTAGTAGAAGGCTTCTTTCTTTCATTACAACATACTTCATAAGTCAACATTCAAATACCCAAAAAACAAAGCAGGATTTTTTTGTTTGTTCATTGTAAGACCCCTTACTGTCTTTCAGAGTCATGCTAGAACCACTGTTCATACAGGCTCAGATCCTTGGCTTTCCAAATATAAATAGTTTGGAAGTCTTTAAATATGTATGCCATAAAGAAAATAAGAATTAGAAAGTTTCGAGCTGTGTTGTACACAAGAGTCATGGTCTCAGGTGCCTCTGCATTATCCCAGTGACCTCACTGGGATTCACTTGTATGGGCAGGGCTGTTCACAAAGAAAGAGCATTTGCACTTCTGGAGCCAATTTTACTTCTTCCCTACAGAGAGAAATAGAAAAAGGTTGGTAACCTTACTGTGGCTGAACAATGTGCCAAAAGCAAAAATGTGTTATTTGCAGTCTGATCAATGATAATAAATCATAACAAGAAAATCAATTGTTTCTTTGAATCAGGATTAAGAACAGCTAGAATTACTTGCAAAAATGCCATGAGCAGGCAAGAAATACCAACAGCATAAGCAGATGAACAAATTAACATCAATCGCTATTAACGCCCTTCCCCTTTTCTGATGGGCAGCAAATAAAAATACAGAAAGAACATGGCAACTAGTTTTTTCTGTGTCAAGTCTCTCCAATGTTTAAATTAGGTTCATAAATTAAATCAGACATGTTATTCTATACTGGTTGCTGTTAAAATCGAATACTGTTTACTGCTCGTATCAATATATTATCCAATTCCATTTGTGGCTTCACCAGTGGTCATTAGTTTGTCTTTGGCATACCCTATGGGGTTTTAACAAAAAAGCTATTTAAAACATGTACTTTTCCCTATAAAGTCCAACCATGAAATCAGTGATTTGAAAGTATAACCTGCCAGAATTACTCTTAAGAATAGTGTCCTGAAAATTTACAATTTGTTCAGGTCAAATTACAAAGTTACAATCAATGAATATGAAACTAGACTCAGCCTTACTTTGTGGAGGGAGAACATTCATACATTTAAATCCTATCAATATGCAGTGTTCTGGTATTCACTACAGCTCTCTGTGTCTACTTTGTCTAGATGGCAGTTGGTTCCCACTGTGATCTCCTGAAGACTCTGTAAGAACTTATTGTACAAGGCGATCATGTGAAAAATCTCTGGACAAACCTCTGACTGCTTTCATGACTTCGCCCTCCATATGCTGACAATTTTCAGGCTTATTGGAAAAGCTTAATTATTTATTTATAATCAGGATTAAAAAAATAAAACATTTTGCTTGCTTGGCTCTGTTTACTTTTTTTGTTGCTTTCCCTTTTGTTTTCCTTTTCCCTTTCGCCTTTTTCTCTTTTCCTTCTCTCTCTTTCCCTTTCCCTTTTTATCTTTTCCCTTTCATTTATGGTTTGCTTTTTCCTTGCTTGTTTGTTTTTTTGGTTTTTTGGTTTTTTACTCTGTTTTTTGGGGGGTTATTATTTTTCTTTTTTCCTTAGTCATAGCAAAGGACAAATCAAGTTTTGAGGAAGAGTTTGCAGAGTCTTTGGTTCTTGTGGCAACGATCATCATGGAGCAAATGTTAACTGCAAGAACTCATCCTGTAACTGACAGGTTGCTGAGCTATTGGCAAAGACCATCTTTATACTCAGTTTTTATTATTCAGTGAAGATAAACATGTTTTAACAATGTCAAGCAAAAGGCTTTGTCTGAGGTTAGAAAAAGTGGGCAAGACAAATAAAAGGCAAGACTGTCCATTTAGCAAACCCACACCCAATCAAAAAGACTTTCTTTATCCAGGCAAAAGACATAGGCTTAAACCACCAGCATTTTATCTAATTTTTTTTTTTTAATAGTGTTTTATTATATTGTCCTTCTTTGTTGAGGTTCTAGTAACAACTTCATCAGCATTGTTTCGAGTATGCAGTGAATCACTGTATACTGGTGTGATTTTTTTTTTTTTCTCTGATTATTTCTGGGGGTTAAAACAAAACAAAACAAACCTCAGTATTTTTTCAAGTACATTTTTTTTGGAAAGGACTTGACTTCATTTTGCTTTCATTTTAACTTCAAATGTTTGTGTGTTTATGTGAGAGAAGGCAAGGACAAAGAAAATTGTTGGTCAAGTAGCACTAGATGGTGCTGTGGAGAAAAATATCTAAGCTAACTCTCAGCACTCTAAGTCGAGTGCTGAAATTTGGGTAGCCAGTTTCATTAGCTGTAAAAAGCAGATGTACAGTACTGTTTAGGATTGCACTGGATTGCTTCCTTTAGGATTGGAAAGTGGTGAGAACCATCATCTGATCAGTACACAGAAGAGGTCAGGCCCTCCAGCCAAATGCCAGAAAAATATAGATGTTATGTATGACCTTTACCTCAGAGCTACAGGTGGCTGCCGAGATGTGCTCGTAGATGAGAACCAAACGGTAGGACAAGATTTTTAAATCTATGGAAGATCACTGTAGAGAGTGGAACAAAGGCATTACATGCCTGTTGCAGCCAAAAAGTTGCAGAGCACTGTTCTGAACTAATTAAGGCATGAAGGTTTTCCTCACCTGGTATAGATGCTATGAAAATGGTAACTACAAGTGCTGCTAAGAGAGAGTTTCACACTGGGAGGAAAAGTACTTGTCTACCCATTATTTATACTGTTTCTTGACAGATGTGACCATCTGCTCAGATTCAGTCTACAGGCTTTGTCTTCTTTGGGGATTTTCCCTCTGTTGTACCTATCAGCATGGAGCAGAAGCAGAGGAAAAGGTGTGAAAATGCAGCTGCAGCCTCTGGTACCACATGGGCTGACCTGCCTCTGCATGCAGTGGGGCTGAGTGCACGATTCCAGCCTGGAGCAGTGTGGCAAAGTGCTGGAACTCACAGCTCCAAGGCACCTATCCTGAAAATGGGCCAGTCCAAAGCTAATGATGAGCGTCTGTCCACACCACCCAGCTTTGGCACTAGCTGAGTCCTGAATTGACACCAGTCAAATAGTGTTCACCCAGGACAAATGGTGCATGAGATTACCACCTGAGAGACAAGACCAGCCAAAAGGCATGTGTGCTCAACCCCTCTGTAACCACATTACACATTTCCAGTGGCGTTGTTGTCTCCCTGGTCACCATCAATTCATTCAGAGCAGCCCCTTCTACTCTTCTTCTTCCTAACTGTTACAGTCTTGAACTATGAAAAATGGATTCATGCCATTTTATTTTGTGTTATTTTGCCATCCTTATGGTGTTCCCATTTGTTCTTGAAACACTTCTTAACACAGAAGATATAGAGAAAGGAACTTGAATGTCTGGTGAGTGGGGTTTTTAAGTTAAAATTATAGTATTTTAATACTTCACATGCAATGATCTCTTTGTAAAGTTTTCATAATGTCAGAGAAGTTCATGGAGTAAATTAGTTTGACTTCACTCAGAGTGCTAACATTTATAAATCTACAGCGCTGCCTTTCTGAATATATTTACTGCTGCAGAGAAGAAGGGGGGATCAAAGGGCTCTAACACTTATTTCTGCCATCATTTCTCATCTTTGGCACAGTTTGAATTTTGTATACATAGCAGTTTCTTGCTCCAGAGATGTCAGAAATTACCTGGAGACTGTTTACAGGACATTAGAATAGAGTATGGACAAACCTGCAAAAGAGTAGACACTGCATATATTAAATATTAATGGCCCACATAAGTCAGGAATCCAGATTTGCTTGCAGATTTGTTGTATGCTGCATTTTGCAGTGTGGAAATAAAACTAGAATCTGTCTTTTCTGAGTGCATTTCTCACTCACATATTATTTTAGCCTTGACAGTATTAAGAGGTGAGAAATAAACAGTGCAATATTAGTGATCAAAAGCATCAAAACACATGAAGAAAATGTCTAATTGTAAAAGATCACCAGAGTAACAGCAACAGTAATTTCTGGTTCTGCATGGCTCAGTGCCTTGAGATATTAAATTCCTAGAACTTGGGAGGAGTATTGAGTTCTTATCACACCTATGAAATGCCAAACCATCCAATAACATGCCCTTTTTCCCTTCAGCAAGAAAAGAGTCTGTCTTGTAATTTGCCAGCAGCAGGGCTCACTCTAGGCTACTGCTATTTGAGAAGCTCCACCAGACTGAGTCATAGGACCTAAGGAGAATTTTATGGTTCTCACAGAAAAAATTGATTTGACCCCTAGAATTTTAACCACCCTGCCAAACAAATAAAGACATCCAACAATTGCTCCACCATTGTTTCTTGGCATGTAGTTCATAACTTTTTTAGTTTTTTGGGATGATAGTACCATGAGGACTACAACCTGCCCTTATTGTCTCAATAATTTCCCATGTGATTGAACGGACCACCACCACAGCAATCTGATGAATCACAGATGATTTTTCCCTGGGTGAGAGAGGGTGGAGCAAATATGTGCCCACCCCACTGTGACCAGTTTTGGGCAGTATTAAGTACATCTGTAGTTAAACAATGAATGAACAACTGCTGTGATATATTCTGTGAATTTAGAGCTGTTGGGGATGATTGCAGCCATGGGGCTTGACTTTTCCTGTAGCATGGAGAAAAACCTCCCCACACATCTCTTGGAGCACAGCATTCCTTCTGAAACACAGCTGGTCTTAAGTGCTTCCTGTTTTTGTGTAAAAAAAGGACAAGTCTGTTAGTACAATTCTTACCAAATGCTGTTAATAATATTAGAAATCTAATGATGGGAGTGAGACCTCCCGAGGTGACTGACTTCTGGCCTGCTCCTTTGACTTACAGCAAGCTTGCCTGCCAGCATCTCTCCAGATAGCTCTGCCTATCCTGTTTTTTTGCAGACTTCAAGTGCTGAAGCCTCCAGACCCTCCATAGGAAGGTGGCACCCCGGATACACAAAAATAAACTTTACTTTTCTTTTTTTTTTTTTTTTTTTTAAAAAAAAAAGGTCAGAAGACAGTTTCACCTGGTAAATGAAATGGGAGAAGTTTCGGATTGCAGCTTTTTCTAAAAACCTTGTCCATTTCTACCTTTTACAACCTTGCCACTGTTGGAACTCCTAGTCCACACCACGTTATCCAGTTGAGAAGGATTTTTTTAGGAATTGCATTCAGTGATTGTGGACTTTTGTGGGAATCAGAATCTCTCTATCATCTGCCATGCATGCCATGCTGTTCCTTCATAGCCAGGGAAAGGCTGTTCTAAAGTGATTCTAAGGATCTCTCTTCTTTTTTAAGGGTTATAGAATAGAATTGAACTAACCACTTAGCCACATACCAGCTAAAATTTTGCTATTAGCAATAGGTGTTTAATAAATGTTATTTGCTTTCTTCCAATCTTCTCCTACCCTTACACTTCTGAACTGCCAGTTTCATGCCTTCAGTCAAAAGAGAGAATTTAGAAAGCAAATGAACAAACAGTGGTTACTTGTTGTGAAAAGCAGTCATGTTCCAGAAAGTCACTGTGCGTATCTTTGGGGAGGTGGGAATTTAAACACTGAACACAACTCCCTAGGCAGCTTCTTGCACAATCTGGCATTGTCAGAGAGCAAAAAGAGGTTTCAGGGGTTGTCTCACACAACTGCTACATTTCATAAGTCATAGAACTATCCACAAATCAACAAAACCATGGCATTTACAAGCATCCTACCACCTTCTGTAGTGCTATCATTATTAGCATAGAAGGCAGAAGTGAACTTGTTAACCCTCATAAAACCAGAGAGAAATGCCTTTGTAACAGAAACTTGCAACATTTGAGGAAATGGGCAGATACACTTTTATAACTGCCATACAGTGTGATTTTGTTCCTTCCTCTTTTTACTTATGCTTTTTATTGTTTGAGGTATATTTTAACAACTAATTTAGTAGAGTATTGTGGTATTTGATTCATTGCTGAATTAAGATCCTATCAACAGTGTTACATTTGTTATTATTGTTATTACTACTATTATTAGCCTATTCCTTTATCTTCATGACCACAGAATGCAGCTTCTGGTAAATAAGTGAATGCTGGCACTGCACCACCAACAAAATAAATACAGAGAGTGTGACTAATATTTAAACATATTCTCTTCTTTTCCATGCAACATTTTAATATCATTTGCTTTTCTGCTTTATGTGGTAATTTTATTTCTGTCCACTGATAATTTAGAATTGCTTTCTATTTACATTGTTAAACTCCTCCTGAATTATACAACTGGTGTCTATGATCCCCTGCATATTCACTTTATGATTTCACTGACTCTTCTTACAACATCAACATGTTTCCAAGGAAGGAGTGCAAAATATTTGCTTTTAAATTCATTTGGCATGTCTTGGAAAGGAAAGAAAGTAAAACAAAATGTGAATACCACAAAAGAATGTTACCAAGAATATTGCTATGGCTGGACAGCAATATAGAGGACAGATTAAAACCACTAAAATGTGAAACAATATCAGAATTGGAATTTAGTTTTGAAAAAGTGTTTTTCAGTCTCCTGGTATCAGGAAATAGTTACCAAGCAACACTGTAGATATTGGTAATGCAGGCAGATCTATTCAAATAAAAATTATTCAAAACATTGTCATTATCAGGGGACCTATGTTATTGCTTGATTCATAACATTTGGTATTTGGAAACTTTCATATTCTACTTCTCAAGCAAAGCTTTGCTTTTCCTGAAGAAGGTGCCCTTAATGTTTCCTCTGTTAGATTAAGTTTGCAGGGATATACCACCATCTGCTGCAGTTCCACCTGTATTTTACTGGGCTGAATACAGTAAGGGATGCCAAGCACTGAAGGGCAAATATGTGGTGAGTACATGCACAGTAATGTGTGAGAAGCAGCAAAGGAATAACTTTTTCCTAAGAATCCTTTTGCTGTGATAGACACAGGATTTCAGCAAGAGCCTTTGTACTGAATTGTTCAGTCATTCTTTGGGAAAATAGCAAATAAATGGTCTGGTTCCAGAATTATGTCCTTGTTGCCTAGAATCAGTCTATAGTTTAGAAGAAGGCGAGTGGACAGCAAAAGTGCTAAAGCGTGTCTTGCAAGCTTTCTACAGTATAAAAAAAATGGGCCAGAGATTGCTGTTCTCTTGCCATGTAGCTTTGGGTAGATGCACCGGATGGTGTTGCAGATTGGGTCAAACTGGTGGGAAAAAACCATTGTCCTTCAGGTTGGCTGCAAGAGGTTTTAGAGCACCTGAAATCAAGAAGCTGAATCAATGGTCTTATCCAAATCCCACAAAGTTGTCCTTCTGTCTGTTCAGTGCAACTGGAACCCCACTAGTCGGAACAATAGACTTTCATTTCAATACCATATTGAGTTGAAGTGTGTAGGTGACACAGGAATATACTCTGTAGACAGGCAGTGATGATTGTTGCAGCACTGCCTAAGTATGTAAGGTGAGTCTAGCCCAAGGAAAGGCCCTGGGAGGCCTTTTCAGAAAGGAGATTTTCGTGCATATTTTTCAGTTCCTTATAAAGTGGTAAAAAAGGAGACTTTACCTTTTCTTGAGAAGGTGTACAATTATCTACAAGTTATTTGATGTCCCCATCATTTTCTTCTCCTGGATGAAACAGTCTGTAAGACCCTGCATCTTTTGCTTGACTTCTTGGACTAAACATGGAAATGGTCCTGAGACTGTGACAGGCAGAAGAAAAAGTGACAAAAATAGAGGGAAGAGCCATAAAGAAAGAGCAGCTATTTGAAAGCCCTGATTTACAGCAATAATACTCGATCACCTCAGCCTTTGTGTTGGAAAGTTGTTCTAAAGACATCCTGAGTGACTCTGCACTTCAGAGGAGGATCTCTCGTGCTGTGGTGTTTTTCTGTATGAAATGGCACAAGGAGAACATTTACTTGTGGAGTTTAGGACATCCCATTTCCAGTTGGCATCTGACTCTACATAAACAGTCAATATCTGGCACAAGTTAAAAAGACCTGAGATTGGGCTAAACCAGCAAGTCATAATTGTCAGCTTCTGCAAACAGTTCTGAGGCAAACACTTGTGAAAGGCTGGGGAAGACAGGAGGGGTGTCTGCTTTTGCTATCAGTCTCCTGATTCAAGCAAACCAGGACTGCTGTGCTCACCTCAGTAGGGCAAAAAGCAGAAAATGGCAACAGAGAGCAGGGAAGGGAGATTTGTTTTCTATCTCCTCTCTCTTGTGAGGGCTAAGGAAGCTGAGGAATCCAGCAGCCTCTTCGTTCCCCTTTTAAATTTAGGCTGAGGGGGATGCATCCATTTTAAAAGGTACATTTTCTCAAGTGATAGCAGCATCTTTCTTTCTTAATGCAAAGCTTGTGAGGGCCAGAGTGTGGATCCTCAAGGGATGCATGCTGTGGGCAATTAAGGGGTTCTGATAAACATAAAGGTAATCTTTTATCACAGCCATCTCTCTTCATAGGCAGTGCAAAGAGTATCCCTCTTACAGGATGGTAAACATTCTAAGCCGATGATTACAATTTTTAAAGGCAAACCCTGTGACAGAAAGCCACACTGCTGATCTTATCTTGTAAAGATGCTACATGCTGTATGTGTCTGAACTTCTGTCTATGCCTATCTTCCTATAATGTAGAGAGAAAATTATTTGTTACAGTGTTTGTACCCAATTTAATTTAAGATGAGAAATCAGTGAGTAGGAGGAGAGGGTGGAAGGAGGGGGGCAGGACCTGCTCCATTTACAGCTCTTAAAAATAGCATGTGAAGCCAGAAACTCATATAAAACTGAACTAGCCATCATCCACACGCAATGCATTTCCAAACAGAGGATATCTGCAGTACTTCCCAATTATGTTCAGTTCACTGCAGTAGGTGACCCCAATTTCTTTGAAAAATCTTTATAACTGTTCTTTTCAGAAAACCTGCATGGGGTACTGAGAATAAAAGTCAAGGCCATAGAGTTTCACTTACTTGGGCTTCCTTCAAATAAAAGTGTGTGTATTGCATGACTAGGGGGAAAGCTGGAGGACAAAGATGTGTCACCTGCACATGGGCATTTAAAGCCAGTGGCAAAATGAGTTAAAGATTATTAAAATGAAAATTTGAGACATCTGGTGTATTCACCACCATTCCCATATGCCCTGTGGCTGCTCTGGATTGGCCCTGCTCTTGGCAGCCAGGTGAGGGTGATGTTGCCCTGGTGGCTGTTTCACACAGGGATGTGTCATGGCCCTTGGGCTCGGAGGGGGACTCAGCAGCCCTGGTGCAGCAGGGGGGTCCATGCTCATCCAACAGCACCACAACCATGTTCTGTGGCTGTTCTGACTCCTTTGACTCCTGCCTGGCACATCCATAATGGTGTGTAACCCTCCTGGAATGTGCCTCCAAAGGAGCTCTGTGATGAGGTCCTTAATGCAGATGGATCTGTAGTGACATGAGGGGCCTTTATTGGGATGTCTCTACCTGACCAAGCACTTTTCGAGCTCTACATCTGTGCCTTTGTTAAAGGAATGGACTCACTTTACTTTCATGGTTGCTTTCAAAGCAATGCAATAGAGAACAACACTGGTTTTACCTAATATTTAGTGGAGCTGGCACGGGAATGACACAAAGGGCACAAATGAAATTTGCAGATGGCGCCAGCAGGAGGCACCAGTGTAAAGAGCATCAGGCTGTCACGGGACAGAGAACGGAAGGACCTCAGGGGAAAAAGTAATAGAAGTGGAATTAAATTTTATAGTACAGAGTGTAAATGGGCTTGGGCTTGGGGACTATTATCACTTTTTTGCTCTACACTGGGAGCTCATTAGCTTGGGATGACTGACGCTGAGGAAGATCTTGGTGTATTGGCCATGGGACAACTGAGAGCCACCAGTGCTGTGAAAAGTCAACGGCAATTCAAAAACGCCTCTGACAGGTTATTTTCAGTAAAGATGAGGGATATTTCATGCCATTTTACAGGGTACTGCTTAGACCTCATCTGCAATACTGTCACCAGTTTTAATCAGCCATAGCTAAGAATGATGAATTCAAATGTGAGCAGTTTGCAATGAAAGGCTTGGAGGTGTCTGAAAATGGAGAAAAAAAATACTTCAAAATCATCATGCTCAAGGAAAATGTCAAACTATTTTGGAATTTGTCTTATTTGTTACTTCAGTGTTGGGTGGGTGTGTGTGTGTGTGTGTGTTTGTGTTTTTTGTTTGTTTGTTTGGTTTGTTTTTGTTTTTGTTCTTTAGTGCTGGACATTTTAATGCCAGATAAACACTGCTTGACAGTGGAGAACATATTTTCTGTCAATTTGTAATAATAAAAGTGTGTAGCTTTGTGCAGAAATGGCCAATTTAAATTGGAATCCAAAGTCATAATTCAGCCATCAACTTGAAGTTTGTTGTAACATTGGTCTGAATGTCTAAAACAATTTCCTATGGTCCATAAATCACTTTATGGAATTTGGAAGTGCATATAGAAATGGCTCCCAAGCCAGTGCATAAGTTAATAGCAACAAAAAACCCCAAACCCTCCAAAAATCAACAAAAATAAAAATTTATGTATTTTCATTGCAGCCTTAATTCATTGTAATACCTACTAGAACATACACTAGTTTTGTGCAACCATGGTTGCATTTCATCATCCATGTTATGCCACCGCACACTTTCTAGGTACTTTATCCTCTTTTCACTGCTTTCCCCACAGGTTCCACCTGCATGGCATGGCAGGCTCATGGTCTGTGACCTGAAGCTGGAACAGCACATCTTGGCCATAAACTGAAAACAAGCAGGAGCCAAAACACCACAGGTGTCTCCTCGCTCGCCCTTTGCCCTGGATCTCTCTGGAGGCCTGGATCCAAGGTGTGGTCTGGAGTGGTCTCAGCAGTGCCCAGATTGCCCCCCAGGTGTCCTGCAGATAGTGCAGGACCTGGGCATTTTGTGATTGATTCATCCATCCTCAGGCTAATGGTGCTCAGCTCCCGCAGAGTCAATCAGAGACATTACAGTGGGTGATGCACAGCTTCAGCTCTGTTAGATCCAGGGGGCTGGACAGAGTTGAACCAGTACTGTTGCTTAATTGCTATTTCCTGAAATTTCCATCAATTTTCCATAGACTGGTTGAGGAGGGAAAGTCTCTGAGGATGGTCTCACTATTTTTCTTCTCCATAGCTTTTCACAGAATGTATGAATTTCATTTCTTGCACACAGATCCCAATTATAAAAACTGATGCATTTCCTTATTTTTGGGATTGTGCCATCTGTTCACAATTAAAAAGGTAGGGGATGTTGAACTCAGCTGTGATCTTTTCTTAGAAGCTGCTTGGTTTCCTCAGATTTGTGTCCACCCTCTCCTCTCACCAACCTTGAAGGTGAGGAATGGTTCCTGTGAGACACATCACAGTTACCTGCTCCGTTTTTCTTGCTGCCAAAATACTAAGAATTTAAAGGACTTCCAGGAAATTTGGATAGAAACCTTAAATTAATTAAAGGTCTAAAGCACTGTTTTATTAAACAAACAATGGGTGAGCAAACATTTTCTTATAGGCATCTCATGGCAGGGAGCAGACTGAAGCCCACATGAGTGACCCTGTGTCCTGCTTTACCCTTTTCCTCAGGGACCCTCACAGCCTCTCCCTTCTCACACAACCTGATGACCATCTGCTGCTTGACTAAAATTTGAGTATTTCAGTTGCATGACAGGTGGGAGCATGGTCATGCTTAAGAACACTTAAATACTTCATAGCACATGAGTTCCTTCCCTGTGTTGTTACCTTGTCCAGATGCCTTACCCAAAATTACTGGATGCATTTGGGGTATTGGTGTACCTGCATTTAGACCAGCTAGCAGCTGATGTTTCTGTTCTATAATAGAGGATTGGAATGGTCAGGCAACATTCCCATACCTTCTTACAGGTTGCAAGCCATGTCTCAGTCAAAAGGTTGAGCTCCACTGGCCAAACTCAACAGCACTGATGTTTATTTAAGACAGAAAAAAAGTTTCAAGGTATTAGCTAAATGATAAATGAAAATATTTGCACTGAGCATCACTATGCATAGTCTAGAAACCACCTGCTGCAGCATTTCATAAAGTATACTTTGAGACTGAAAGGCCAAATGGTATACAGATGCTAATCAGCTAAACCCATCAATATCTGTTTTCTGAGCATGGATCAGAGAACAGTATCTTGGATACAGCACAAACCGACAGACAATATTATTGTCAAGCAAAGAAACTATCAGGTCATACTTTAATTCTTCTCAGCTGTCCAGGGAGTTTATTTAATCTTCAGTGCAAAGGAAGGATTCACAGATATATCTAGCTGAGGCAGAATAGATGTTGTAAAAGCATATTTAATGGCATGTTGTTAAGATTTTATCATGCCCACATGTGAGTTTGGAAATGTGGAAGGTGCAATGGTTCTTTAGCCATAGTAAAGAAGATACTCTTTTTAGTATAGTTTGTGATCTGCAATATATAATCTTTACTGCAGATAGCATCCTGAAGATTACAGGTTTTATCTATTTCTTGGTCAATTTGAACTCCTTTTTTCCTGTTTTTTTTTTCTTTTTTATCTTTTTTTAAAATTTTTTTTTTATTTTTATAGCCTGTGGAAATACCTGTATGTACTTTTGTATATGTCATCCAAGAGCACTTCTAAAGTGCAGGACTATGCTGTTTGTTTTTTGCCCCATTTCTTCAGGAGCATCAGGGAGGTTTCTGTGCTAGAGGATGAAACTAAAATAGTTCCGGTCTGAAGCATCCCCATATAAACCAACCTCAGGCAATCTCCTGACACATGCCTTACCTCCTCAAAGGTATCAAGAGCTGAAATGGACTGAGAATCCCTAGGTTGCTTTCTCCAGGTTTGTGAAGTTCAGACGTTCTCCTAGAGCTGAGCTATGTGTCAGCTGTTGAGGCAGCAGCAGTGTCAAGAGCAGCAGCAGCAGAGACTGAGCTAAATCCCAGGGCTTATCCTTAGATCAATATACAGGCGGGTTCCTGGGATCAGGGAAACACAGTGAACAACCCAGAGTGCTGTCAGGACCTGGCAGCTTTTGTGAGCTGATCAGATGTGGAGAATGTATGTCCAGGAGCAGCTGTGGGAGTTTCAAATGGCTCTCAGGGAGTGCAAGTGATCAGAGTGGGTGAACAGTGGATGGCACATCAGCAGGTCATGGTGCTGCAGTTCATGTAGCAGGGAGAGCAGGAAGGGCACAGTTTTGGAGCTGAACTTTCACAGGGTGCTCAGGTATGGTAACCATGGCAGAGAGCCGTGTCCTCAGCACCCACCAGAAAGGAGGCAGCAACACAAATGGATGCTACATGAAAATATGCAGGTCTCAAACTGCAGGGAAACCAGAGTCTGACACTGCTACTGGACAACAGTAGAGATGAAAGCTGTGTAAGGTGTGACTGGGTGAATGATCTCCTCAGCCTGTTGGCAGAGCTAAAAGATGAGGTAGAAAGGTTAAGCAGAGGAGATACACCAGTGGAACCATGCTCTGGCCTCCCTGAAATAACAGCAGAGATCAGAAAGAAACTCCAGTCAAGAGGATCCTGTAACCTCCCTCTGCCAGGTTGAAAGCAGTAGATAAAAAACAAAGGGTAAATGAAGGCAAGTCCTTGCTTGGGGCAACAAGGAAGAGCCCTGCTTGCTCATCTCACCCTGTCTGGTGTCTTCGTACAATAGGTTTGGGCCTCTCATACCAGTTATATACCAGAGCCAGCAAGACATGTCCAGAGCCTGGAGAGAATACACAGGTCAGCAGGAGAACACTTGAAACAGGATCAAGGAATTGCAGCCACTCCAGACAGAAATTCAGGTTCTCTGGGGGACCACAGGCAGCATGAGGAATAAACAGTAGGAACTAGAGATATGTGCATTCATGTAGGGCTACGACTTTATGGAGAGGAACTTTTCCAAAGGGTACATAGTGATAGGAAAGGGGAAATGGCCTTAAGCTGAAGGAGGGTAGGTTTACTTTAGACAAAATTCTTTACTGTGAGGGTGGCAAGGTACTGAAACAGGTTGCCCAGAGAGGTTGTAGACTCCCCATCCTGGAGGACATGGGGCTTTGAGTAACCAGGTCTAGTGGAAGATTCCTTGCTCATGGCAGGAAGTTGGAGCTAGATGATCCTTAAAGTCACTTGTAGCATTATGATTCTATGATTTCATATCTTGAAAGGTTCAGACTCAAACTGCAAAACTTGTCTATTGACATAAAGAAAAGTAAAGGTTCTTTTAGGGAATAGCATCAACTACTCAAAAACCAGCTAACTCTTACTATCAGATTTGGAAAAAATCCCTGAAGATATTCCACCAGTTTCTTTCCCTTAAGAATGTGCTCCCAGTATTAAAAATAGATGCTTCTCAGCTTTAGCTAGATTTTTGAAATCTGGGAAGAGCAATAGGCAGGACAACAGACACATACTATATTTGTCCAGCTCTAGTGAGATATGATTGACATTTAATCAGAAGGGAAAGCATATAAGATCTTTAACATGTTTGAACATCAAGTTTCACTCACAGCTCATAGCTGACTCAAATTGCTGGCAACTTGCATGATTGATGCATCATTTGGTCCAAATAGAGAGATCCTGGCACCTCTTTCTTCCTGCCAAATCATCACTATTTTCACTGTGAAGGAGAATCTAAAACTCTATGCCTGGTATAACAGAAGAATTTGAAATAGCTTGTAGCTAAAAAGAAAACCAGCAACCTCTTTTTAGCCTTGTGGCCAGACTGAAAAATATTTGAGGAAGAAACTGTTGAGCCAGCACACAGCATCATAGATGTAGGTTTTTAAGGATAGTTTTACATTTTTTATTAGCTTTGTTTTGGTGCAGCAATGCCCATGAGTTTCAGTAAGGGACCAGGATAACAGAACAGCAGCAACAAAAAGTGTACTTCCAAGTAGTTTGAAATCTGCAAATTCAGTCGCTCACACAAAAAGGAGTAGAAATATAAAATTTGGTCTTTTGGATATTATTCTGATTTGGGCTTCTGACTCCACTCCCATGCAAACTATGTCAGGTGTAGCAAATCCCACAGTTCTTAAGGTGCAATGTTAGCATTTTTTATTTAAAAAATTCCGAAGGGCAGACATTGCTGGGTATTTATTTGTTGAGCTTGTCTAGGTTTGCATATTTGCTTAAGCCTTTAATATAGCATTAAAGGTAGGACAGCAAGCTTCTGTCACTGCTCCTCACCCACATCAGTACAATGTCATTACAAATATTTCCTTACTATATTAAGCATTTCCTTCTAAGTCTCTTGCATCAAGTAGCATTTATTGCAGCAATTCTAACTCAGCAGCACAATTACTAGTGTTACTGATATTAATCTTGCAGATGACTAGCTAGAATTTCAGCTGCTAAACCTAGACATAGAAACAAATGACCCCATCTTATACCCATTTGCACAAATATCAGTTTTTTACTGACTAAAATCAATACCAAAGAAAATCAACGTATTATCACAATGATTTCAACTACGTCAACGTATCATGTTATGCATAAATTGCTTTGCTTGTATCTCTGAAAATTCACAAATCTCAAAAATTAGTGTGCAAACAAAAAATTTTAAAAATTCAGTGCCTATAGACAGCACTCTCGTGGGGAAGCCCAGCCCAATAAAAATCTGTATTTGAGGAGTACTCTCAGACTATGAGTGATGATAAAGCTAAGTAGGAAAGCATTCCTGTTCTGCATTTGTTAAGACATGTACCGTGTAGAGGAAGAAGGAGACCACAGCTGACAGTGCTATCGTGCTGGTTTGTTTCTCAAATCCTTGTGCTTGGGAAAGAAGAAAGCACACAGAACATCACTGACAGTTCTGTTGCATAATACTGAAAATGCTGTTCCTGGCTTTTCTGTAATCACTTTTGCCTTTTAACATATGATTTAGCTATAAATTATCACTCTGGCCACAAGCACTGCCTTCATAAAATTGCTGAAAAGCAAATTAACCTTTTCTCTCTAGAATGAACTATCTTATTAATATGAAAATCAATTCAGTCCTTTTTGCTTTGGTTACCCCAGCCTGTTTGCACTTCCCAAACTGAGTAGCGACCGTCTAGTTAGTCACTTAAACAGAATTAATTTTAAGAACCAATTAAAAAAATCCAATCCAATAATATAGTAAGTGATGTTCTGGAAAGCTTTTCCTTACTGCATCTGTCATTTCTAATTGCAAAACAGAATCTCTAATCATTGCTCTGATTTTTCCATCCTGACCTTGGACCAGCTCCACAGGTGGTGAACACCAGCACAGTTTAATAGCAGTCCATGTCGCCCACACACTTTTCAGCTGGCTGCAGATCTAGTCCCTACAGGTTCCTGGACATATCTTTGAAGTCCTTTGTCCATTTCATGCTTTTATCAGGACCAAACTTTCCTTGTAAATATTATTTAGCACCTGTTCTCCAGTGGCATGCATAAAATCTTACTCAGGGAAACATGTGGCACTTTAATTACCCAAGGAAAAATTCATTCAAAGAACGGAAGTCTAATAAGATCACAGAAACAAAGTCTGCATGCAGTGAAGAAAGACCTGTAATAGAATCCAAGTGCTGGATGGGTATGGGCATACACGTAATGGGAAAGGTTATACAGGGTTTTCCTTTGTTCTCATTTTCCTACAGTCACAGCAGATGCTGAGGAGTATTTTCTCCTCTGCTTGTCAGGGTATCATCTCTCTCTCCAACAGACAAATAAATAACATTTCTTATTCCTACACTCTCACTTTCTTTTTTTTTCTTTTTTTTTTTCTTTTTTTTTTTTTTTAAGACTAAGCGATACAGCTTTGGTTCTCCTACACCTACCACCGTCACTGTATTCCTCTTTTGCAGAGCAAGATGCAGCTATATCTAGTCTCACTAAGGAATGGGCTCTAAAATATTAATACATTCAGACTTCTGATAGCAGCAAAATAATTAAATCTGTAGTAAAACACTGACTCGTGGTACCTTAGCAAAATGTCATATTTCATGGTGGCACAGCATCTCTTCTGTTCCCAGGCTCTCAGGAGTGTTGTTTTGAGCTCTTTGATGACTCAAAGAAGATTGAAGGCATATGTTTTTTAGGACACTTTCAGATACATATAAAAAAAAGAATGCTGAGATTCTGTGGCAAAGGCTGAAGATTCCTGCAGTGAGAAGTGCTGAGGAGAGCTCTGTTGCACAATTCCTCCCTACCTGCAGGCTCAGGGACAGAATCCAAAACCACATCCAAACCCACCAGTGAAACCCTGGAGCACTCCCAGCTGATTAACATCCTAATTTTGGAGCTGCCCAAACACCACGTGCAACTTGCTCATGTCCCTGTAGGTGTCTGAAGAATTGCTACATTTCTCAATGACTCATAGCAAAGGCTGTGTCAGCTGGGACCTAGGAACAAAGCCTTCCTCCAGCTGAGAACTGCTCCATGGGTTTTTGAAGGACATGTAGAGGCTACAGAGGCAGCAGGTTGTTTCCTTTTAAAACATGAACAAAGGAGGAGGTGGGCCCACTTTTCACACAGCAGCTTTGTTGTGTGGGCAGTCACCCAAGAGACAAGAAAATAGGAGCTGCTCTCAGGACTGTTGCAGTGTTTTATGTGCTTTGGAATAAGCCATTACTGGATCAACATCTTTGGAAGTGAGGGACCTTCTCTTTCTTTTCTGGCCCAGTGCATCTTGAGTTAGTTTAAGTGAATGCAATGCGTTCGTTTTCTGTCTGTGACCCAGCAAATATTTAACTATTTCTCATACAGGGAAACATGAGTTCTCTTTCATTTCCCTGAGAATAATTGCCACATTGCAAACCCTACAAAATCTTACATGGTGAAAGGAAAAAAAAATGGAATTCTGAGAGCTCTCCCAGTTCCCAGGGGATAACTGAACACCCCAGTGTACATGTGGGTTCACACTGGCTGCTGTCAGAGGCTCTTGCTGCCAAGTATATAAACATTTGTAAGGAGAGTCAAGTATACATGTAGGTCTGGATCAATTTACTTGGTGATTGGGAAAAGGAGAGGGAACCTGGGTACAGAATGGAAAACTAACAAAGAGGGCAGGGAGGGAAAAGGTAAAGATGCATTTTCCTGCCATGTCTAGTAATTGTACACCTGCATGCTCTGGAATTTTGGGCAGAACTGCTACTAAAAATGTCTTTTTTATTATAGTTGTCTCCTGAAAGAAACAGCCCATCAATTCACTGGTCTAAAATAAATCTTTACCTTTTTGTCAATGTGTACATTTATGAAGGGAACACATAATTCTTTCCAGAAGTATAATGTTAGTGTCTGTAAATATATTGCTGACCTCTTCATCTTCTTGTTCTACCACTTGTTGTGTGCCCCAGGCCACTGTTGCACTAACAGCTGTATTAAGCAGTGCGAGCTGAGCTGGAGCTTTGAGGTATTTTTGTGTCTGTTCACTTGTTAAACATGTACTCTGCTTTTTCTAATGGTGTTAAACTGAACTCCTTAGATTGAGCAGTTAATATAGGTCAAAATTAGTCCCTCAGAGATGGGCCAGACTCTGTCTACAATTCCCCTTACCTTCAGGGCTAAGCTATGGTGTTTGTCTCCTCATTTCATTTTGTCTTGTTGTTGTGTACTTCCCATTATTTTCAAAAACAAATGATGATTTGTTAAATCATCTGTCTCTAAATATCCTTTTTATTAAGCTGCTGCTTCACTTCTGTCTTTTTTAATGCTGATTCAGACCTACTATATTAGGGAATGCCTACATATCACCTTTGCCCTCATAAATACAAAGACCTCCTTTAAGCTTTCAAAGTACTTAGCTGCCCTACATAGTGTGGTGAAAAGGGTGAAATGGAATATATTATGAAATGTCATACCCAGTCCAAACTGGATGAGCAATTAGTGAACTAATAATAAGGTTGCAGCACTGCTTCTTCAGAAACCTTTAATTTTGACATCAATAGGCATCATATATATCTCAGTGTGAAATAACTTTATAGCTTTGCTTGGTCTGTTGATAGCCATGCTTAGAAAAGGCATCTATGACACTGTTAATGGAAGGATTAAAGCTGCAGATGAAAATGCTCAGAAAGAAAAGTACCATTAGCTAATTTACTTTGTACTTTTATACTGTCTACTGTGGGAGACTGTTGAATTCTAGGTCTGGTTACACAAATACAGAATGACTGCTAGCTCAGTGCTAGACATATTAATCTCCCTAGGCTGCCTGTGTAGTCAGTGAAGAGGCAGAAACCTTGTGTTGCCACTCTGAATTGCCCTATCTCATTAGGCAAAGTTAATTTTCATGAATTAACCCTTCTGCCTCCTGTCATATTTGTTTACTGGATAGGTTAAAATTATTGCAGCTAACCCTCACTCTTTCAATTCCTGATAGTTGCACATGGAAATTGAAAAGCTTGGTTTTACACTAACATGATCTCTATTATAGAACTTCCTTGTTATTTTTTGAAATAAAGAGAAAGGGGACATTGTCCCAGTTTAATGACAGTTTAGCTTTATAGGCCTCAGTACAGGATCCATCATTAAAATTAAGCATGTACTTAATTGGTTTCCTGAACATGGATGGATTTAAGCACATGCTTAAATGCCTTGCTAACTTGAGGCACTAATGGACCATGCAAACTTAAAAGTTCACATCTCATTGAGATAAATGGAGTGGATAATCATAAATTTATCAGAACAGAAGCTGCTGCTCACTGTATATGTAGGCAGCATCTTGTAGTATTGCCGTCTCTCTCTGGCTGGGATATCTAGATCTTGCTGAAATAGAAAAGTAACAACAGAATAAGAATTGTTTTTTCTCATTTGGGACTGATCAGCTGTAAAGTATTTGATGCTATGAGGTCTGTGCATTTGCTACAGAGATGAGAAATATTTTCCTATGAAATCTCAGAATTTATAAAATTAGTACAAATGAGGTGGAAGTAAAACACCCAAGGAAACAGAGGAGATTCTTAGGGCTAAAGAATCCACCAAATACTTCATGGCTGTTCACTGTCTTCCCTAGATATGAATTTAAGACAGATTACTTTTAAAGAAACAACTGTTGTCTCACAAGACTTATACTAAGGGTCTTCACAAAAATGTCATACTTCTGGTAACAACAGCAAAGACCTAAAGATGTTTCTACTGTAGACTGTGTTCCTAGTAACAAGAACCTTTTTAGCACTTGTTCTTTGTATTCTGATCTGATTGTTAGTGAGCATAAATCTCTGTTTCCATTCCTGTTAATGGTTCTGTTTGTCATTGTCTTCATGCTTGGTAGCAACAAATGGAAAATTAGCAGAAAACTCCCACTATGGATACCAGACTGGACAGAGCACTGATGAGGGTGGTTGAGGAACATTAACCTGACTCCTCTATTCCCTTGTCTCTGTTACATTTATGGTGTGACAGGGTGACAGGAGCAGACTTGTACTAAGGGGCTGCTGATGGAAAAGGGCCCATTCCAGCTGCTTTATCCCCAGCTGCTCCTCAGAGCAACAGTTCTGCACCTCCTCTGTTGATGTATGGGGAATCAGAGAAAAAATGTGGTCTTGTACTGGGAATACTATAGCAAGAAGGCTGAAGATAGAAACTTATAAGGGTCTTAAAATCACTTTATCTTCTCCCTGTTTCTTCTCATTTATTTAGTGCTTTTTTTTTTTTTTTAATTTATTTATTTGAGCAAGAGTTGTTGCCATAGCTAGCACTGAACACTCTGCCTAGCGATCCATTAACTGGCTGGCAAGCTGTTCCCTGAGAAGCAGCCCAGCAAAGACCAGTGAGATGAAGACTTCTCAGGTTTTTTTCCTGTATTTGATGGGGTTTTCTTGTATTTGATAATGATTGAACCCATACTTCCTCAGCTAAAAATCAGCACTTTCTGAGATAACTTGCCCCTGTTTTCAATTACACAAAGTGTAGGAAATGGTGCAAAACATTTTTGGTAGTAAGGGGAAACAGACCAAAATAAAACATCCATACAGATACCATGACTTCAAATGTGATTTCTTAGGAAATAAGAATATGAGATTTCATTAAAGCTAATTGTAGTGGACATGTGCTGGATAATCCAGTGGTAGGGTCTGGACATATGATGCTTTTTAAAATAAAGTGTATGGAATAGTCTCAACAGTTGTTGCCTTTGCTTATACAAGGCTCTCCATGTACCAGCTTTTGCTCTTTCTTTATATGTTACAACCACTAGGTTTGTTTCAAGCCATATTGGATCATAGAATTAAAAATGCTGGAGGCTAAAAGAGCAAGAAGCATTGTGTACACAGGTGACATCCAGGAAATATAGTACCTTGTCCATTATGATGAATTTCACTAACCTATATATAACTATTTTGTTATCATTGCCATATAAACATTTTATTGAAGATCACAAAACAAAAGTAAAGTACTTACAAGAATTGTAGAATAACTTGGGGGATGAAATTTATATTTGACAGTAAAACCATAAAGAAGATAAACCTGTTTAATGTCTCTAAGAAAAGTGAAAAGATATTATACAACAACAGACTGTCAGTATGTAGATCTATAATACAATATTGCCATGGTTAGTAACATGCCATAAGCTTTGCACTGAGTTTACAAGGTGTCAGGACTTGCTCTGTGTGGACTTTCCTTGACCTGTCTGCAGCACTTTTTTAGTTGGTTGTGACAGAAATTTCTCTAACACTTTAGGACTTTATGGCTGATTTTCTTTACTTTTGTTTATCTTTCTGTGGTACCACCTTGGTTTTACCAATACAGGTAAATCCGGTCCAGGCAGGATAAGAGAGACACAGGGTGGAGTATGGAGGGGCACGGTCTTGGGATGATGAGATATGGGGCACAGACTGACACTGAAAACCCCACAGCTAAAGAAATGTAAACCTAGACCTGGACTACTTTGTTTTTTAGGATAAACAAGCAAACAAAGAAATAGTATCTAGTACATGTAAAAGAATGGCTGTAGAATGGAGTGCAGATCAAGGAAATAAAGGCTTGCTGTAAAAACTTGTTAGCAGACACATAAAAGTGACCCAGAACAAATCTGAGACAGAGAAAGAAGAAAACTTCAAAGTGAACAGTGTATTTTTCCTGACAAAGGACTTTGGATGCTGACACCTCACTGTGAACATGGTCACCCCCAGAATGAAACCTCTAACTTTATGGATAAGGGGAGAACCAGAAGGCTGAGCACAACTTCATGGAAAGAGGGAAAAACTGAGTGCATGTGTAAAAATTTAACTGCATTACTATTTTTACTACTGAACACTTTCTGCATAGACTTAATCTTTTTGTAACTGGACTAATATCATATCACTTATATCTGGACTAATAATCATTCTTGGTTAGGCTGTTAAGATTTCAATTGTACTCATGATAAATTTTGTCTTTATGCATAAGATGTACACAAAAAACGGTTTACTAAGATCCAGTGGTCAGAACTTGATGTGATAAAATGATGAAAGTATATTTGTTATTTGCTGCCAGCAATAGTAAATATATAACAAAACAAAAAACAAACTGTGCAAAACAGGAGAATGGTCTTAATAGGGGAATGTTAAACAGGAATGTGCATTTTTCCATAGGAGTTTGTTTTGGCATATCCCTTTTGCCAATGGCAAGGTTTAGGCAAGAGGGAAATAATGTATTACCATAGCTCATGAAAATAGGCTGCCCTCCCTTCTACATTTGCCAGAGTGGTGGTGTTGCACTGGCTGCTGGCCCTGTCAGACTCCCTGTTTATGCTCCCACAAGCTCTTCAAAAGAAGCGGCACTTGCTCAGGCTCATGGAGGTTTTCCATTAGGAGTACGGAGCTGGGGATTGTCTACACGCTTCTTAACTCTCAAGCCTAGGAAAAAATGTTCTGTGCAATGCTCACTGAAAGACCTTGGCTTTTCAGGGGCTCCAAAAGCTGTACATAAAATGAATTTTTACTGCCAAAATGGATCTTATTATTTGGAGTGGTTTAGGCTACATTTGTACAAAGCAGCACGTAACTGTTCTTTGGAGAGCTACAGCGAGGCTTTATAAGAACATGGAATGGAAGCAAAGAGGTCACCTTAATTTATGCTTTCATAATGTTGAGACTGTAAGGAAATACATTTTAAATAAGAATTGACATAGGAGACCTCCATGATAACAGCTTATATTGAAGGAAATCATTCTTATACAATATATTCCTCAAGGCTCATAAAAGATAGCAATAACAAACAACATTATGCAGTATCTGGGAAATTCTATTTACTTAAAATGCTTTCTGCTTTTATTATTATTCAGGCTGATTCCTTCAGTGGAAGTTCTGATTGCAGCTTGAGCAATGTGTATGATCTCATTACAACAGGGCTATATTAGAAAATCTGATACTGATAGTTCCAACAATGGCATCCCTCTCTTATTATCTGTCACTTGGCTACAACAAGAGCTGTGCAAATTTCCTGACATGAGATTCTGGCAGGTGGCTAAAACCCAACATATTATGTTGTACCTATCCACACGTACCCTGTTGCAGTAGTGGGGAAAAAAAATGCATGTTCAATATCCTGACTGTGGCTGGTTTGGAGCACATGCTGCCCCACAGGCAGTGTTGGGTTGTGGGCAGGTTAATTTGAAGTTAATTGTTTTGTAGCCTTTTAAATTAGGATTTATTAGGGAAAAGGAAATTCTGAAAGCCTCATATACACTTTAACAAGATAAGCATCTAAGCAGAAAAAATTCAGAAGTTAAAAAGTGAGAAATAAAATATATGAAAAGCTGAAAAACCAATATCACTCTTGAGAAGGATGGGTCCTTTTCTCCAGGCTTTCTTTCAAATTTTTAGCAACTTTCATTGTGTTGGTATTTGAGATGAAGTGAACTTTCCTGACTTCTCACAGAAGTCCTTAAGGCCACTTTTTGTCATTTCAGAGGCTTACTGCAGGTCTGCCCTCCACTGCAGGTAGCCTCTTGCTCCCTTCAGAAGTCCTCCAATCCTCCTTCAGACTGCTTTCCTCTTCTGCCACCACTTGTTCTGCCCTTCCCTCCAGAGAAACTGGGAGTCTGAATTGCTTGAATGCCCTAATGGAAGGTGTAGTTCCCTTTCCTCTCTTATTTCTAGGGTGTTCCTCTTCAAGCCACAGCCCCATCCTTCCTCTCTGCTATCCCTCTTCACAGCATTCCTGTAATTCTGTAGTGTGATATAAATTCCATATGCTGGTGTGTAAATACCTGCTCAGGAAAAACTACAGTCACCCTAATCCACCTGGCCTGCTGTAAAATCTGCTTGTGGTGAGGGCAGTACAGAGCCCTGTCTGCAGTGGGCACATTGTTTGTTCCCCTTCTCCTTTCTTGACTTTTTCTGTTTCCATAACATGGGGGTTTTTTGCTCAGTTGTTGATAAGTTTGGTGGAAGCCTCATGGTGGTCATTTTGAAGACATTTTCTGACAATCTGGTAGATAGACCTACTGAAATGGAAAATTTCCATTTTCAGAATGTTACTTTTTTTTTTTTTTTCCCCAAAAGATTAAAGATAGGAAAGTTGCTAAAGAAAAGCTAATGCTTTTCGTTTGTTTATAAGTGCATGTCTTGATGAAATTCTGTGACTAGTTAGCTACCAAAACCATTTAACCTTATGAATTAATAAACCCATGAATTTTGTATAAGATGTTTTCTGTAATGCCTTTCTTGTTGCTGATTGCCATCTTTCTTAGTGGACTAAAGCCTCCTGCTTGGGGTTGTTGCTGACATCTCAAAGTAGCTCATTTATTCAACAGTAAAATGGATTTAATGAACCATGGGAAGCACATGATTTTTCAGAAGTGACCATAATGGCAATGGTTCATAGATAATAACAGGCTATTTACCTGTGTCTGAGTTGCCTCAAATTTATTTTCTTCGGACAATTTCCTAACCTCAGCTACAGTAACAATATGATAGAGCTGTAGGGCTACAAACAATTTGTTAATTAAAATTAATGTTGCATATTGAGCTGCTTGCATTAAGCAATAGGTCTTCTCACAGAAAGCAAAATCAGCTAACCAAACAAATCTTTTGATCTGACCAGCTTAAGAGATGAAGGATTTTCCTCTTCAGCTGCCTACAACCTTCCTGGTGGTTGTATGCACTTATAATCAACATATCCTTACGATTATTGATTCTCCCCTGTAAAGTGCAAAGCTTGATTCTGTTGATGTCCAGGTGATTGGACTGATGTGTTTACCAAAGGCAGAAGAAACTCTTTCACATTCTTATGCGAGCTAATCAGATATACATATAATCTGGTCAAGTATGATGGAGTGATCACTGGAGACAGAATCAACACCACAGCTTTCCCTGTGTGACAAATGCTTTCTATCCAGAGTTAACTGAACTCTGGGAGTGAAGAGAAGAATTTGGTCTTATCTTTGTCGAAATTTGATCTGCAGCCTCTACAGAGTTAACATGTGTACATATATAACAAATAGATAATTGATTGGGAAAAAAAACCCCACTAGGAAACAAAATAAATTCAGCAAAGACAGATAGATACCCTGGGTAAGTTCTATGAGATTTAGAGAAGTGAGTCAAAGAATACAACTCACAAAACCCTTTCTTAACTTGCCTGGCATTCAAAAGTCTAAAGATACTTGGGATTTTATGAGAAAGATCTCTGCTGTACTTGTCTTGCATCTGACCCTGCTCAGAAGTAAAAAAAAAAAAAAAAAAAAGGCACCATCTCCCTTCTGAGATCTCCTTCTGTATCAGGAGCCAAGGCTTCTTCTCCTTGCTTTGAGGACTGTTTTGTAATTTCATTTATCACTGATCTCAGTGGGCTGGAGAATTGTCCTCCATCCTCTGTCTCTTCTCTTCATACCCAAAATCATATTCCTTTGTAATAAAATAGAAAGAAATAATCCATCCTTAGATGATAGATTTAGGTACCTAAATCGGTGAGACTACTTGGGTGCTAAGATCCTTTGATAATCTTAGCGTTGGAGGAGCCCAGTTCCATTTACTTTCATTGTATAGGCAGGATTTGGTCTCAAGGATCATTTAAATGCCTTAAAAATTGCTGTGTTAGATCCAATTATGGACCTGAACTTGCGTTTACTTTACGTTAATATTTTTATGCAGCACAAACACCAAAATATATAACACAGCTTTCACGGACAAGCTTGCATTTCAAAATAAACTTCAGGATCTACATGACAGAATATGAATTTTAAACATTTATGAGACAATTTTGTCACTTATGTAAAGAAAAAAGAGGCAGAGAAAGAGTTGCAGTGATAATTTGTGATGAGCCAAGCAATCTTAATACTTTCTTTCATATGCATTCCACACCTTTGAAAGGATACTGTGTCTTCTGTGAAAGGAGAGTTTTGAGATGTGCAACATTTCCCGTGTAACAACATATCAGTTTCAGGCTGTGATGAGAAAAAAATTGCTTGAAAATATCATGAGTTCAAAAGTGCAGTTCAAATTTAAAAGTATTAGTTTCACATTCTGCTTAAGAAAAACTGTGAAAAGAGAAGCAGAGAGGAGAGTGAGGATAAAATTCTAATAAAAATAAGATATCTGTATCTAGCCAGACAGTTGGTGTTATATGTAGCTATATAATACTGTGTGCATGACAAATATGGTAACAGAGCTTTAAGGCTGCATGGTTAGGCAGTCAAAAGTTTGGAAACAGCCTAGTTAAGGTTGCTTGCTGTGCTGCTCTTCTCCCTCATGTTGTGAACACATTATGCCTTTTTTTTTAAACTGCAATACTTCTCTACATAGTCTTTTTCAGATAGAGTAAATATTTCTTTTATATAACCTCAGGAAACTTGAAATGTTGTTTATTCCTCTAAGCATTTGTGGATTTTCATTATCATAGTGGTGCAGGCAGTAACACAGATGCTCAAGCTGGTTTTTAGCCTTTTGTACCATTCAGATGGCACAGAAGGGCCATAAAACAGACAACACCAACCCACCTCTCCACCCTCCTCCCATATTTCCTTCTGTTGTGTCTGATATGGATGCTTTTCTCCTGCCTCCCTCCCTCTGCCATTTTTGCATTAAGTAAAATGAAACACAGCAGTACAGCTTTCCAAAAGAGGGAAAAAGGTCTGGCAAGACCCTCCCTCCATCATCACTCCTATGCATTAAAAAAGTTGCATGACAGCATCTCCTGCAAATTCATGTGATTCGTCCTTGTCTACCCCTAAGGCTGGGTGAGGATCCTTCAAGCCTGGGGAATCTAGGTCTGACTTTTATTTATACCAGTCTTGATAATGCTTTACCTCTCCCACTCTACTGTCACAGACTCATGACGTCCCTAAGTCCTCTGTCTGGAAGGACTACTGAGCCTGCAGAGAGCAGTCTTTTCCCACATGAACTTCTGAGGTGTCCCTCTTGGCTCACAGGAAAGCTCCCAGACTACAGTGTAATTTAAAGTCAGCTCACCAACAAATTCAACTGATAAATAAGCAAGCTTCAACTGTAATTGTCTTGAGGGGTGTTTGTTTGGTTGGTTGGTTTGGTTTGGGTTTTGTTTGTTTGTTTTTTTCTTTTTTCTTGACACAGAATAGGATCTCTGAATTTGATTCCTTTAATTTTCATTCTGGGGACTTGCATGTTTCCTAACATTTTATTCTTAAAACAGCGTACAGCATTACAAATCTTGTACCCACAGAAAAGGGGATCAGCCTATTGCCTCCTTAAAATAAAGGTATGAGATCAAAAGTACAGCATCTACATCAGTCCCTATGACACTCATCCAAACCCACTGATACCGATGGTCTCACAATGGAGTTGTCTTGATGCAGACTTGGACAACAACTTCTAACGGTAGTCTGACTCTGAAGGTCCAAATAATTGCTGGACCATCTTAGAGAGAGAGGAAAATATATGTACTACATTTGAAGATATCCAGAACATTCCTATTCTGACATTGTCAGATAGTGTAGAGGGCAAAAGCACAGCTGCATGCATACATCTTCCCTTTCCAGGTAGGGAGTAAGCAGATAGCCTGTTTTGGACATGGTTAATAACTTTACTAGTTCCAAATGATTACCAACACCCACCTGATAGAGATCACTCTTCTTACTTCTGAAACTGCAGAACATGAATGCTCTTTTATTCATTTTTGGGTCTGTCTTAGTTTGAGGGAAACCAAAATGTTTACCAAAACCAGAGGAGGGGATTCCCCCTCAATAACCATGCCGTCTCTTATTAAATGTAAAACAAACAAACAAAACAAACAAACAAAAAACTTTAATTAGAAAATGGATATAAGGATAACTGTTCTTAACTAATATATATATATATATGTAGATATAGATATAACTATAAACAGACCAGAGCAAACTACTCCCCCAGAGCAAACTACTCCCCCAGCACCAAAACCAACAACCCCCAAAACTGTAGGTTCCTCCTGGTGCAGTTATATTTATGGACAATGTCAGTGTCATACCTTGTCTGGCTGAGAGGTGAATTCTCAGTATTTTCCCAGAGAGGCAGAGACAAGGGGTTGTATGACTCACGTGGTGCAGGATGGAGCCTTTTTTTTTTTTTTTTTTTTTTTATTGGGAAAAAGCAGACTCTCTCTTTGTCCAGAAGGAAAAGTTGGGAATTGAGGAGTGGTGGTAGTTCCCAGAAATCTCCTTGCAGTCAAAGTCGGTCCCCAGGAAGAAAAAGGTCTTCAGTGTGTCCTGAAGTAGCTGTGACCCTTATCTCTCTCTCTCTATAGCTCAGGGTGCTCAGAGATGGAGGGGGGAAAGCCAGGAGCAGAGCCAGAAGGAGCTCTCACCAGCTCAGCAAAACAGTAGCTCTCCCCCAACAGCTGCCCAAAAATGAAGCCAGCACACAGGAAAAGTCTCTCCCCCTCCTAGGTGCATTGAGTCTATTTTCTCATCTCTGCCCCACCATTCAGTTGGAATCTGGTGTCATCAGCCTCTCCTTTGCTCTCAACCCTGGCAATTCAACTCCCAAAACCTTTGTGTTGGTAGGGTGAGAAAAATTCTCTGAAGGACTCCTCCCAACCCCACCTTCCTTTGTTTGAACCTTTAACAGGGTCAAATCCGTAAGGTTATTTTACATCATCTTCATCATCAGTTTAGCCTAATCAGGAAATCCTGGACATGAGGAGTAGCCCCTGGTAGCTTTCTACCAGGACTTCTCTAAGTGTGTCACAGAAGAGATGTGCAGAGATGAAGGAACAAATGTGGAGGGGTGCCTACACTTCAAAGCAAAGACATTTTTATGCCTTTATTGTATCTGCTGGAAGTTTCTTATTCCTCTATTTGTTTACTCAGAGCCAAGGCTTCAGCATTAGCCTGATTCTTACATGTTCTCTGTAATGGGTGTGCAGGGGTTTCAAACCCATTTTACTGCATGGCTGACTAAGAGACTAAAGTAAAAGGGCAAAATATAGACTGTCAGTATGAGGTGGAAGTAACACAGAAAAAAATCATATTGTATCTTTTCAGCGTCTATTTCATTTTGGAAGATAGCATAAAATTCTTACCCGGAGTGATGGTTTTAAAGCTTAAGGAACTCAACATGATTCTGAATGCGACTCCATGATCTTTTATAAAGCTGTGCTTAGCTTAATAGATTTTTCTTCTAAAGCTATGTTAGGAAAAAGAAGAAAATATCATGTGTTCAAAACTCAGAGCAAAATCAGCAGGCTGTATGAAAGAAAGAGAAAAATGTTTAACTGGGAAAGTCAGCAACTCTTTAGCAATTTTATTATAAATAACTCAATTATATTGTATAATTCTCATGATTGCCAGAGACCTCATTGATTACTCACAATGGTACTGCATTAGAATGCTGATAATGAGATGTTTATTTTAATAACTCTTCTCTATGTAGATGTACTAGTTTGCAGAAGCACTAGGTTAAGCATACTTCAGTTAAGTGACTTCTGAATGAATTTAACATAATAAGGAGGACAGATGGGCTTTCAACTCCACAGCAACAGTAAAGAAAACAAGACATCACTGAGACATAGATTGTTTCACGCTGTTCTTTTTGCATGTACAATGTACTGCCTTTCAGCACATTGGCTGTTTCTGCTTAGGATGGTTATATCACAAAAAGAACTCAGAATCTGAATCAGTAAAGGCTAGACACTCCTGACACTTATGTTAAGCAGCAACTTACCCTGGAAACAGCAATTTTCCATGTTTCTTTGACACATACTGTAATAAATGGAATTGCACTGCAAACAAGGTAATACATACCTTCAGCAATGGTTGCAGATCCTGGACTAAAATTAATGATTAAAATAATGGGATTTGATTTTCACCAGAACTTCCATGAGAAATTAGATTCATTCTACCTGTTCCAGTTTCTAATCTCCATTTTGCAGGCAAATCTTGGTTCCCTTTACTGCTCCCATAGCACCTCTTTGATGAGCACATTTCAATATGTGAGCTATTATCCAGTGTAGAAAGCTCTCCTGAGAATCCAGCTGCAAGTCCATTTCTATGCTCAAAGTCATTACACTCTGTCTGGATCCAAAGGCACTTGTAACATCTACAAACAATCAAGGAACAGCTAAGGATGCAGTTTCAGCAACTGGAATTTCAAAATCCATTTCAAATACAGAGGTACCGTAATCTGTACAAAATTATTAGATTTCACACAACTACTGAGCTATTTTGACAATTTAGTCCTTAAAAATCTGTAGCAATAACTATATTGCAAAACACAGAGGCACTGGCACAGCATGATGTAAGTCTCTGATCTCAAGTTAATCTTTAACAATAAAATGACCTAGAAAGAATTTATTTTTGTTTCTTATGTAGCTCAGGGGTTTGTGCTACACTCTGCAGACTGGAGAGGCCTGGAGAGGATTTCATTTGATACTTCTCCTTGTCATTTCTGTTGAGCCTTCACTTACCCTCATTAATCTTGCAACAGACTCTGCCCAGCATCTTCCCATGTAAGCACTACTCCCTTGTTGGGAAGCCTGAGCAGGATGCTTGGTATAACTTCCAACATTTGGGCCAACACATCATATGTTATGTATGAAAATTTCTCTGGGTGGGTTTCAGAGGTGTAGCTGCAGCCATACGCTCACACTGAGCCTTTGCAAAAGCCTTTTGGGGAGAGCATCCAGTCTCCTGTTATCCTTGCTTAATTTGCATTGGGATTTGAGGAAACTCAAGACTTTCCCTGCCTAACACTTCAAGCTCTGTCAGCACAATGGTGCTCCATGGACCCTCTGCTTTCTGTGTCTGAGCCATTGGTGTGGGGGTGAACCCAAAGGGAAGATCTCATGGGATGATCCCATGAGTCTCAATCAGTATTAATTTGTTTTATCCATCATAGCTGCCTTTTAGACAACACCAGAACCACATCTCTACTCTGAATAAATCTGGTTAGAATCCAGATTAAATATTATTACCCAGCATCAAAATGAAACAAATTCATTGAAATATATACAAGGAAATTGTTGGGCAGGGCCACAGAAAGATAATTTTGAAGAAAAATGTGATGTGTACTTGTGTGTGTGTGGCTATGTGTGTATAGAGAAAGGAATTAGAGAAGGTGCTGCTTTTATAAACACTTGTGTTTGGCAAATAAAGCAACTGTATGTCTACCCTTTTCATGTAAAAGAGGTTATAAGGACTCTGTCATGATTATTAGAATCTGTCATAATTTCACATTAAAAAATACACACAACATATAATGAAAATATTTTAGTGGATCTTGATCCCTTTGAACACAGTTATCCATCATGCTTTGCAAATACAGGCTGTAGTATAGGGAAAATTTCTCATCTTTTCCCTAGAACAAAAAAAGAAATGTTAAACCAAAGTTTATGACAGTTCATCTTCTTACACAAAGACAAAGGAATCAAACTGCAAAAGGACCAATACAGGTTCATGGTACCTCTTTTAATAACCATGACAAGGACAAATTTTTGGTCAGCTTTTTACTTTGAATCTTAAGCTTTAAGATGTTCCCTGGAGACTGCACATAAACATGCGTTATGAAATATAAAACACATATATAATACTCAGTTTTAATATATTTAACTAAAAATAATTGTCTATGTTTAAAATTTTGCCTTCCTTTTATATCAGATAAAGGCATTAATTCTATTTTCTATATAATTCTTTTTAATCTTATCTGGTTTTCTACTTTCTAAGATTAAGAATCCTATGGGAAGACTGGAACTCTTCTCTGATTTAATGCATGCACAGATTTGTCTTTCACCGTACTCAGATCTCTCTGTTGTTTACCAGAAGACATTGTACTGATAATTTTCAGGGAAAGGCACTATCTGAAAAATAAGACTGGTTTTCAGTCAGGTTTAAAGGACAAGATACCATAATTGCTGCATGATAAAAAAGATTTTTTTTTTTCTTTTTAAGAAAAGGGTGAGACCAAAATCAACAACAGCAGAAGCACTTAAAGAAAAGAAAATTCAATAGTATTTTGCTTAATCTCCTTTTGTTTTGTTTTGTTTTAATTTGCTGCCTAGCCCTTTTACCATGTTTCTAGACAAATTTAAACTGGCTAGGTATCTCTCTACACCTTTGTTTATTGGAGCTGTAGATGCCTTAACAGTGAAATGAGGACCACAGCACTACTCAGCTTCATGAACCAGTCCAATTTTTAGTTACTAAGATATAGGAAAAGGCTTTCTACCTTTATGCCCAGCATAAATCTTATTTTTATAATCCCTGAAATTTGTCTTTACCTGAATAAGGCAGTCAGTTCCTTGAATGTTTTCATCAGCCCTTCTGTTCTGTCCTCTGTTTTATGGTCTCCACAACCAGCATTTAACAAACACCTTAACAGAGAAAATTCATTCTCCATGCCCAAAAACATGTAAAAGAAAAGTGACTGAAATCTACACTTGCTTCCCATCCTGCTTTCTTTTCTTCTGCGACTGTATGACATGGATGAGTGTGTGCAAGGTAGGGCAGACAGGAAGGCAAAGCTGCAAAATAAAATGGCTCTTGAAAAGCAGAAAAATGTGCTTTATTTGGTGTTCACACAATATCAGAAAGCTGAATTTGCCCTTGAAGAAACAAATGGGAAGGAGAAAGATACTGGAAGGGATTTCAGAGGCTGAGTTCAAGTTTTCTTTTATGTTTCAAGTTTGTCTGAAACAGAGTTTGACTCTCAGTGCTGCTGACACTGCATAAAGCGAACCCACCAGTGAGGTTTAGATGAAACCAAGGTAAACAGCAGCAGATTTCATGCTGTTCTAATACAGACCCCTGTGAAAGCACAACTGTTCAGAACAATATGTAATATACTTCAAGTATTTGGACCTACAAACCTCAAGAGGCACCACTGCAGTGGTTCTAGTAGAATGGCTTCTAATTTGATACTGAAGGGGCAACCTACCAAGTAATAACTATGAAAACTGCACAGGGACAATAATTCAGCTTACAGTAGCTGTGTTTTAAGCACAGGAGTTCTGCTGTATATTAGTGCTAACCTCAACACAAAGCTTACCTTGCTATCAGATCATAGCTCTCTGTTTCAGTGTGTGATCCAAACAAAAACTAAATGACAGAACTTGTTGCAGAGTTAATACAAACATGTTTGATGAATTACTTTATTGCATATACTAATAGAAAAAGCAGAAGTATTTGTTGCAGAAGAACTGAGATAAAAAATAAAATCAATCTCCCTCTGAGATCACTGGCAAACTATCCAGGATTTCATTAGACAGGACAGGTAGTCTCTCTAGATGTCTCATCTTAGCCAAGACTCATTACCGAAGCCCTGTTCCATTACAACCATAAACCTTCCTTCCCATATAGCACTTCTGTTTTCAAAGAACGTGGGCAGTAGCTGATCAGCATGACAGCTCAATGGCTAGTGCAAATATTATGTCCAATTCCCAGAGGCACATTGGAGTTCAGCAGTACCGATCCAGGCCTGAAGAGGAATTAAATCATAAGTTCTGACCTGGCAGTAGTTACTTCTGGTCCCCACGAATCTAAAAGCAAAGACTGAGGAGAAGAATAAACATTTATTGATGCTGTTCTTCACTGCTATGCATAAGTTGCATACTGAATTCCCAACCCTTTGCTCTGCAAAGGGACCACAAGCAGTTAAACTAAAATGTCTCATCACTTCAGTAATGACATCTCCAGGGATCTCCAGTGTAGGGCAGATGGTCTACAAAATCTGAGGAAGAGAGTGATGCTGTCTTTCTTGGTGCAAATGCTGATTCCCTAAAATAAGAGTACAAGAAGCTGCTGCAACATGGTGTTATTAAAATTCTTAAATATAAGTTTATGAAAGAATATGTGAGTTTCATTAATCAGCTAGACCCCTCTGGTTCTGAGAAATCCTTTTCAATATGGTGTAACACGGGGGTGACAAATTAAGATACAGGAAAAAAAAAAAAAAAAAGGAAAAATGTGTGTGCTCTGCGTAAAGAAAGTGCAAGACAAAGTACAGAACCACACCACAGAGACACAGCAAAACCCGTAGATACCCCGCTACATAATCAGTTTGCTAATCCAGTCATCAGTCAGGACTAATAGGAGCTGTACACTTTTATTCCACAGTGCTTCAAAATCTGGGTCAGCCGAGCGCTCCGCCCGCCCCGCGGCCGGGCGGCACTGCCAGCGCCCGCCGCTCCGAGGAGCCAGAAGGCAGCAAACTGCTGCCTAAACAGAGCAAATCCAAGAGGCAGCGATGCCCATTTTGTTTCTAACACAAATCTCTTCGAGCATTACGAAACTTCGGAAGTGCCTAACACCTTCTGGAAGTCAGGCACGATCGTATTTTTCACGTCTCAGTAGTGAAATGCCCGACCTATCCTGAATGCAGGTAGGAAATCATTACGGTGTTCGGAGAAGGTTTAAAAAGCTATTTGAAACGTTAGTAAGCTGTTTGCAAGTCGCAGTGTGAGCATCCGCTACGGGAGAGCCGTGCGGGCGGGAAGCACCTTCTCCCGGCAGGATCCCGACATCCCGACCGCGGCCGCATCCTCAGCATCAGCCGTTGTTGGAAAAACGCTCGCTGAGGTGGGTTGTGCTACTGCCTCTCAGAGGTGAGGGCTGACAAAACGACAAGAAAGGAAGCAAAGGCTAGCAGACCAAGTAAGAATTTCAAACAGGACGTCGTGGGGCGGGAGGAGCTGGGGCTGGAACAGTGACCGGCTCTGCCATCTCATGCCAGGCACAGCTGTTGGGCTGGGGCCACCTGGTGCTCCAGTACCCCGGCTCAGGCAGCCAGGCTGTTCAGTCCAAAGATAAAATCATATACCTATGTATACACCAGAAATATATACCACCTGTGACTCATAACCAAGAGCCGGAGGCAGCACTGCCTGCCCTGTCCTCAAGGAAGCGAGTAGGATGAAGAAAAGACAAGAGGAAGCTGTTCCACTGCCCTAGGAGTTTGCACAATCCCTTCTGTGACTCTTATGTCAAAAACCCCGTAGTGGCTGTGGGTTTCTTAGAAATAGCCTTTTGTTTGAGAGACTTTTATCAGCTTCTATCAAAGTCTTGGCAGATTTTCCCAGACCTTTGAGATTTTTGGCTCTGTGAAACCTGGTCCTCTCAGACATGTTAGGTCTCTGATTTGGCCATGGCCCAGGCAGGCACTGGGATGCTCAGGGTTTCTGTAGTTGTGCCATGTAGCTCTGCTCATGGAGGCTGATGCTTCTAGGGCATGTTTGCCAGATCTGCTGAGAAGGAGCTCAGTGTATGATACGTTCCTGCAACATAATCTTTACTGTTTGTGCACCAAAAAAGTGTTTGGCACATAACTATGGGAGTCTGTCTGGGAAATCCCTTGTAGATATAGATGTGTGGAAAAGAGAGAGAATAAGCAGTATAGCAGATGTAGCAGGGAAAACAAAGGTTTGAAGGCAATTTGCCCCAGAGCACTGACTTAAGTGCAATGATTTCCTCCTGTTTTCACATATACTGTGCTTAAAGCACAAGCTTGGATATTAGAATGCAAGAAACTCATCCATAGATACCTGCATGTCTTCAGCATCGCATGCTTTCTATTACAAGGAACAGCAACACCTTGCTTTTGTGGCAGAACTGCAAAAAAAATCTCTTATAAAACCAGCCAGTGCTGTGCAGACAGCTTCAACCCCTTGCAATCAATACCTTATGGACAAGTTGATGCGTGCACTTTGAAGAAAATGAAACAAAATGTACCATGTCAGTTTGCATAATCCCAGAGCCAATGGCCTTCATTTTCTGAGCCACCAAAACAAAGATCTAAAATAAGGAGATTTGGAGGCTGGAATTTAATCTTGGAATGTTTTGCATATTATTTTGCAAAAATGTCTCCAAACCTTTTTAAGGGGAAAATAACTTAGAGTGTCACAGCATTTCAGACATAGGCGGAGAAAATGGTGCAAGTTGGGAAAAGTGCTGCATAAACACCCTTCTTCTGTATCATGCTGACATATTAGATATGTCAGTAAAAGGTAAAAGCTTTCAGTATCTGTCATCTGAATTTACCTCAGGACTTCGATTTTCAACTTTATTTAGGTTCCTGTAGCACCCAAAAAGAACAGGAGGGGAATAGTCCTGGGATTGTGGACAACCAGAGTCAAGCCCATGCTGTAAAATCATGGTCTCACAGTACAAGGCTCGCCTTGCATTTGTTGCAGTGCAGGTACTAGATTCATGTGCATGTGCATAAAGTGCTATAATGAGGACAACTCTTCAGGATCCCTCATTTAAGCACCATTTTCACAGGCAAGGTGATGGCTTCAGTGAGTTCTGTCAGCCTCAGGTACAGATTATTCATGGACACTGGTGAATGTCTGGATGTGCAGAAAACTGATGGTTAGGTTGGCAAATACTGTCTTGTATTAAAGGTGGAAGCATTCCTTGTTCATGTCTGTCCTCTTGTTTAAAATAGATTTCTCTCAAGGATCAATTTCTGCCTATATAGTGATTTCAGACAGTTACTCTGATACTGACTCACCAGATGTATGCACGCAAGAGAGGTACTTGACAGCTACATGAAAAGTAGAAAACTATGTGTTTTCTATTATTTGTAACAAATATCATGGCAATTGTCATATAAATAAATGTTTAAAAATAGCATCAGTCTCAACCTTATGTCTTCCAGGCTGGCAGTTAGATGCCTAAATACCCTTACAAATCTGGAACACTCTAGTGCTACATTTGGCCCTACCTTTCCAAGTAACCTTTTCATTATTTTCAAGGGGAAAAAAACCTAAAAAAATACCTCAGCTGAGCCCTTTAAGAAAGGAAGAAGAAATAGGTTGTCCTTTATATAGACACTCATTGTTTTACTGGAATATTTACATATAGACCTTTATGTTTGCAGATTTTTACATTTACTTTTTGCATTCCTGCACAGCTCTGTCAATTGTCATGATTTTACAAGATGAAATGAAAAGCGAAAAAGATAAGGATAAAACAAACACTACAAAATCCCTTAGCTTGAACACTGATACAACTGATACGTATTATTTTAATCTAGTACTTCTTGGGCAATATTTACTTAATATTTAATATTATTAATGTAATATTTAATATTTGGTTCCATTTAATCAGGTAAGGTCTCAAAAGAAAAAGTGGATGCTGACTAGTCACTTTCTAGCTCTGAGCATCAACCAGGTTATCCTAAATCTTCCAGTTTTTTCTGCAATGTGCTCTTAGAAACAACTCCATGTTAAGTTCCCAAGACATTAAAGTGATGGACCACACTATTTAGGGGACCTTGTGGCAAGGGAGAGGCCCTGCCAGGAAACCAAAGTTTGAGTCTGCACAGCAGATCTAGCTTTCAATTCTGTTGAACCAAAGTCTGAGGAAGAAGAGTGTCTTAGACAAGGAAAACTCAAAACAAAGCCATTCAATGCAATCAGCGTAGCACCAATTATTCAAGAACAGAATCCCTTACTGGGTGATGGACAGGAAGATAATACCTTCACTGTCTTTCATGTTTTCGTCTCCCCTGTCATCTCGCCCCACTAAGTTATTCCTATACTACTTTGTCTCCTTACTTCAGTCTTCATTCTTGAATGTTCATCATGATGCTTCCCTAGAGTCTTTTCCTCATCCTAGGCTACTAATCTGAGGGATGATAAACACAGGAGATGAACATTTTTTTGTGCTGTTGCATTAAGTTCCTTTTTTTCGTGTGTGTGTTCTTGCTCCATCTGTTCTCCCATTCTTACTGATCTCCTCTGGAACACACCAGGCAGAGGACAGTAAAGAAGCACAGAAAAAGAGGGGAAGTGTAAGTGAAGTTATTGCCCATTGAAGAAAGCTCAAGTTACAACATACTTAGATGGAAAAACTATCAGAAGTAAGGTTTTAGAAGAAGAAATGTCTTCCCTGCTAATGGCACCATAAGGGATAGCTGCAGGGTAGAATTTTAAAAACAGAGGTTGTCTTGACCTCTCTCCAGCTTTGCATGGTGCTCAGCATGATAGATCAGGGGGGAAAATTATAGTGGGTCAGACACACACAAAGACATCACACTGCAGCAGAGATGCAATAGCACCCCTGATTTTTTCATGGCTCTGGGTGGTAAGAACTAGGATACTGCATTCAATATGACTACAAGAAAGTTTTGGAAAGAGAGAGTTCAGAAAAGAGCAACAAAATAATTAAGGGACTGGAGGATTTACCTACGAGGAAGATTAAAAGAACTAAATAAATATGTAGAGTTTGACTAAGTGATAACTAAGGAGAGGCATTCTAACCATCTACAAATATTTGACTGACATATGCACTAGGGAAGGAAAGGAATTACTTAGCAGGAAACAAGCAAGTATTGGGAGTAATGGGATGAAATTAAGCATTGGAAATTGAGGCAGAATTTAAGGCAAATCCTCCTGACAATGAGTTCTAATAGTCTGAGGAAAACATACCAGCATATATACAGTAGGGAACAGTCCTGCATTGATAAGAAGAGGGACTTAAATGACTTACTGGGCCTTTCCAATCTCAATATTTATGATTCTATAATTAAGTATTATTAAATTTAATGACATGGATTTTTTTTCAGCAAATTCTAACTGTTCCCTCAGGTCATAAGTGTGCAATTATTTCATAACTAAAGGTCTTATATTTTGACTCAGGAATTCTCTTAAAATTAACTAGATTGGTGTCCTTAAAAGGAAACCACCCACAAAAAAACTAAAAAAAAAACAAAAAAAACCCCCCAAAAAACAAAACTAAAAAAAAAAAAACACCACCAAAAAAACCCAAACAAACAAACAAAAACCCCCAAACACCCCAAAACAAAAGAAACCCGCCCAACTTACATTAAATTTCTGGTAATGCAGTTTTTCTTATTTTCAAATAGCAGCTATCTCACCCTACTAACAACTCATAATTCCCTCTTTATGCAAGAAAAGCCTGCACACTTGAAGTTTCATGGCTCAATGCCTAAACTTGGTCAGCCTCAGGTTGAGTGCCTGCTCTGTTCAAGGGAACTGCTGTTCCAAAGCCCAGAGGAGCACAGAGGCTCTTGAAACCCCAAGGATGAAATGAATGCAACCAAAGGAAAAAAAAAAAGTTACATGGTATTTTCAACTAAGAGCTGATTACAGAGCTTTGAACCCAGACCATGGCCATATGAAAAGCTTGATGTCACCACTTACCCCTGTGTCACAGCACCATTCAGCAAATGAAAACAGGTGTTTATGTGGTAGTTGCCCAAGCTCCCAGCCAGTATCACAGCTGGTGGACAGCAAGTTTCCTCTATTTTACATTGACAAACTATTTCATTTTGGTGCATATGCTTGCTTATGCCCACATATACTCCAAATTATCCTCTGAAATAGGTGCAAATCTAGGGCATGACCAGAAGGTTCTGGTGTCATTGTGAGCAGTCATTCTGGGGATCTAAGTAGTTTGTTCTGATCTGTCTCAGGTAGTGTATGCTGCATGAAAGAGTTGTAGAAGACAGTGTTTTGGCTTTTGCTGACATTTTACTATTTGAGGTGTTGGATGCACAGTCCCTCAAGAGAGTTCATACAGTCTAATTCTTTGTGAGTTACTATCTAAATATATCTTTTGTCCAGGTAACAGAACTGCTCACCTTCTAATGTGGAAAGCAATCATTGATGCATAATGCTTTTGTGATACTTTGGTTTCCCCCTGTAGTGCAACTGCAAACTGGGTACACTGTATCATCAGCATCTGACATTCATACTCCTTTCATCCTTGACTGCTTCCTTACAGCTTCTTTTTATTATATATCTTGGACTTCAGCCTCAGCCAAGGCAGTAAATGACAGCAGTTTCACCTGGCATTAAGATGTGGTGACAGCAATGCCTGCTAACACGCTGGTGTAGCACAGCTACCATGGGCTTCCTCATGAAAGGATGAAATGCATCTCTCTCCAGCCCCAACAATCACGTAGTGTCCTCTTAGTTACTTGCCACAGGAGTGTGTCTGCTCTGGGAGCCTTGTGCACTTGTCTGCCAGAATGCATGATAGCTGCTCTGCTGAGGAGAATGTGAGAGGCTGGTTATTACTTACTGGAGAGAGTAAATCCTCAGCAAAAAATCTTGGGAGCCAGCATTACAATATTCTGGACACTAATTACCAGAAATTCATTTGCCAAATCTTTGCACTTTTAAGATAACACCATAGCAATCAACCTGAAGTAAGATAATTACACAAAGCCCTTGCTCCTCCTCCCCTGGTAACTCTGCAGCCCTGTCTATTATTGCTGAACCGTTAAGATGAGGATGGCTGAGACAAAAACTCAATATGTTGTGTGCATTTAACAGGATGTGTGGCTTTGGTGCAACTTTCTCACCAGGAAAGAGCCACCAGAGCCCAGGCTGCTCATGAGGATACTTTACCACTAGACTGAGTGCAGCCAGAAGTGGTTAAAAGGCTGTAAGCAAAGGAAGGGAAGAAAGAATGAAAACATTTGCCATGTTCTCCAAAGAAAGAATAGGCAAAATCTTGCTCTTTTTTTGAAACACATAGATTTTGAATCCAGTCTGGACAGCCATGATGAATGTCTTGAAGGATCTAGATATTTGGGGTGCAAGAATTGGATTGCTACTTGTCAGAGCTTGTGTAATACTCTGTCCAAAGCAGCAAGCAACTCAGTAATAACTTGCTACTGACAGGTCTTCATGAAGCTGCAGCAAGGTTCAGCCATTAGTTTATTACATAGTCATGTCTTTGCCTCCAGAGCTTCTGTTAAATCAACTTCTGAGACTCTTTACATGTTGCAGTTTTGGTCTTAAATCAAGAAGAGGAATTATCCTTTCATATCTGGCCACCTCCAGATTTTGATTTTTGAGGAACATTTATTAGGTTATATACAGCTTCCCCATTCTGGAAAGTCTTTTTGAGTAAAATTAGAGCGAACATCAGTTAAACTTAGATGTTACCGAATAATGGGGAGAAAAGATCCTATGTTTTTAGATTAAAAATCTAAAGCCAAGACTTGCAGCATCAGAACCATCCTTCAGGAAATGTATGGAATTTTAGTTTTGTGTGAATTTTTGCATTCAATAGCTAAGTATTTTTTTTTTACTTCCTTAATAGTTTTCAGTCTTACAAAATGCTTTCACTAGGTAGTCTGCATTTTTACCTTCTTAATTTTAAGCCATAGTTTCTTCTTACACAAGCTCACCCACTGGGAAAACAAAATTCCCAACACACATATTTTTGTATCATTCTGCGTTTCACAGAAAATACAGAGGAAACAGGC
>JAWWEV010000001.1:5979620-6000931 GCA_035583235.1 Hafferia zeledoni
CTCTTCCGATCTACCCCCCCCCCCTCCCCCCCCCGCCCCCGACCAACTCTCTTGTATTTTCTGGAGGCTGTTTGCTAATTTTTTCATCAGTTAGATTTTTCTGAACTTCTCTGTGGTGACTATTGTTGCTTGTCTCTTCAGTTTCTTGATTATTTTCATAGCAGTCATCATAGACAGTGTTCTGAAGGGAAAAAAACCAAACACAGAAAAGCCACAAATATGAAATGAAGAGGCTTCTTTCTCAGGCTTCTGAACTGTTAGTCAGGCACTCTGCATAGTTACCAGACAGTACTAGAAGTAATTTATGTATTTACTTTCACAAAGAGTTTTTGTTGAATAGAGAAAAAAAAAAATACATACTTCTGGAGATTTATAAAGCAAAATAGCAGCTTACTTAAGTATAAGAAGCAAATTACTTTTGGGTAGAACAAGAATGTTACAGTCCAGACTGGATGTGGTTTTCCTGTTATCTTAAAAAATAATGTGGAATCTTTCCTCGCTGCTTTTTTTTTTTTTTTTTTTTTTTTTTTTAAATGAAAATGAGAACTAATTTTGCACCACTGGGGTACTCAGATTCAGGACATTTGCACACTCTAAGACTCCTGGCAGACTCCTGGCTTGCTTCTGTGAAGATAATTTCACTGTGACAGCTGTGAGATAGCATCTATAGATTGCTCTGCAAAATGTAACTTTCCATTAGGAGCTGGGGTGACTATTCTCTAGCAATCAGAACTCTTTGATAAACATTTATTTGTGTCTTCTTCACCTCGACAAGACTCTGCTACAGTGCTTGAAACATCTGCCAGCCTAGATCTAGTTGTATTTCTTGTAGCTACTGGAAATCTATATAGTGACAGTTGCTTGTGGTGATAACAGTGGTCAGACAAGCAATGCCATTTTTAAAAGTGTCTTGTTTACTATATCCCATCTCACAGTGAAGATCTTGTCTCCTTACCACTCAGGCATAGCTGGGAAGGGGCTGGTCAAGGACAAGGGGACACACTGCAATTGTAGTGAGAGCTGTGCTTTTGATATCTCTTGTGTGTGTCAGAGCACTGTCCACCATGGAATGTCTGATCTCTGTGATCTAATGGTGGTAGTGGGCTGAAATTTCACCTTTTGTCCTCTGCATTAACCAACCCTTCTCCTGTGAGAGCCAAAGGAACTGGGTTTTTTTTTATCATTTTCGTCGGTTGCCTCTCAACTAGCAGCTCATCTTGGGAGGGGGAAATTCTGGACTAAACATTTGCAGCAACTTCAGGTTCATACAGCATCACTGGGGTAATGCACAGTCACTGGAAGAGAAAAACTTCTATTTACTACCTCTAATGAAATCCTCATTTGATGCAAACAGATGTGCTTTTGTTATAACCAGCTGAATTCTTCTTTCTAAAAGAAAGGTGGCATCTCCTTTCACTGAGCCAACAGTCTGGTGTTTTGTATGCCTTCCTTGTTAATCTCCAGGTTTACCACGACAGCAATGTTGGTTTTGTTTTTGTTTTTCATTTGTTTTTTGTTTTTCTTTTTAAATTTACATCACATATGGTTGTGGGCTTTAAAACTCCATAATTTCTATTTTCCCCTTGATGCTGGTTTTTGTAGAGCAGCTAATTTTCATTCCAAGGATGGGATACAGGGCAGCCCACTAGTTAACACAGGAGGCAGCCATATGACAAAGACTGGGAAAGGACTTGGGCTTTCTGTTCTAATAATCACAAGTGCCAGTAACAGGACAGGACGAGAGACTCAAACACAAATAAATTAATTAGCCAGGACATTATTTATGCACTGGGAATTCCTAGTGTATGTGGTGTCTGCTTTAATAACCCATGGACAAATCACCTTAGGGAGAGGGCCAGCAGAGAAAGACAAATATACGTTCCAATCCAAAGGGAAGAGGATAAGAAACAGCTTGAAAATCTGCAGGGAAAGACCTTGCATGTGTACAAAGAGCAGAACAATCCATGTGGACACCTGCCCCTCACAACAGCTCTTCTTGCTCCTGGCTAGACATGTTACAGAGTGATCTGTGCTTAATATCAACAGGATTGTAGCATGTGGGAGTCTGAGCACTCTGAGCTTGCTTTTCCCAGTGCAGTGAAACAAAGGTGAACACAGAGCTTTTAGGAGAGAAGACAGTCTTCCTCTAGGGACAAGGGAAATTAGGGATCTCATCCTTGCTCGTGTATCCTTGCTAAAAACAATTTGGTTTTCATGCACAATAAGAAAGTGAATGAAAATAAATCTGGGGTAAGGAGCCTGTCCCTTTCACAACCTAGATTGTTTGGACCTGTTTCTTAACTATTAAGGGGGAAAATGCCTTGTAAGGGGAGCCCAAATTTTTATTTCTGGCCCATAGTGGCTGTTTTTATCAAGCAGTTTGGTTGGCTAATTGAAAAAAAAGAAGAAAAATAATGGTAAAAATAAAGTCTTTGATAAACTTTTTGTTTTCTTTGCTGTAAGTCTGTACATGATGGACTATAAGATTCTCACCTTTAACCCTTGCTAGAAAAAAAAAAAAAAGGTATCCATGAAATATTTTACTTTTATCGTATACTTATCTCCAAACTACCTCGTCCTTCTGTATCGCTCAGTCACTCCAGTTTTCAATACTACTCAGAACTATTCAGTATAGCTCTCTGAATATTCAGAAATGTTCTCTGTCTTGAGTTTTTCTTGGAATTTACCTGCTATTTTGTAAAGAAATAAAAATGCTTTTTTTCACACGTTTTTCTTTTTTGCTCTCTAGTTGGCCAATGAACATGTAGGAGCCAAGTGTCTATTTGTATGATGTAATTTGTTACATTTGTTGCTGCAATAGTGACAGTCCAGGATGCTATGAAACTGTGATATTTAAGACAGAAAAGAGTGATGGCATTGAAATCTGCAGTACTTTCAAGCATCTGAGGTTTTAAAAAAAGCAAAGAAACAAAAAAAAAAAAAAAAAGAAAAACTTTCCACAGTGTTTTTTGGGGTTTTTTTGGTTTTTGTTTTTGTTTTTTTTTTAAAACAAACATAACTATGTAATTTCTGTTACATGGTAATTACTTCTCTGTTTGAGCTGTTCACTATTTTCTCCCATTGTAATTTCACATACTGGATAATGAGTATTCTCTGCACAGAAACAACAGTAATGGCTATGCAGCACCAGAATGGTTTCTTGATGGTCCTACAGTAAAGCATTGTCTCACTTCTCAGTGCATGACTCAAATGCAGGTGTGCAGAGGAGTAAAACAGAAAGGCTAGAATTTTAAGTAAAAAAAACAAAGAATGATACTTTGTTGAACAGTCCAGCAGAGCAAAGAAAAGCCATACAGTATAAAATTGGTATGGACGTGAACATCGGTTCATGAACTGATATGAACATGAGCATGAAATTGGTGCTTTCAAACAATCCCCTGCAGATGACCCTTAGAATACAGCCATTGACTCCGTATGAAGGTAAGTCTACATCTCTTTGTTTCTGAAGGATCAGACACAAAACTTGAAATAATAAATCTGTGTAGAGTATTATTGCCTGAAATACCTGTTTTTAAAAACTATCTAATGATATAGTGCAAGAATTTCACAGTTGCATCCAAATGCCATTTCAGTTCTATAGAAACAGGGTATGATGTGCTAGGAAACAAATATGCAGTTTCCCTTCTAATATAAATCAAGAGAGGATTCTATCATGGAGTTTTTAAACTATGTAGGGAATGCCTAGGTATTAAGTTAATGGGGATATTTTAAAAGCATTTGTTACGCTATCCCTCGTATCAGAATTTAAATTATCTCTCCAAACTTTGAACTAAAATCTTCTACACATATTCTTTGAAATCATTGTAAGTTTTAATTTGAAATAGGTTTGATGATGGATGAGGAATTTAAATTTATATACTGTGCCACTGCTTAGCTGTGTTACAGAATTTGTAAAAGTGTGTCCATGGTAAATATTGCCAACACAAGGTAAAACCTAATCCTTCAATAGGGCATGGACTTACTGTGATGATAGAAAAATAGATGCCAAGGTATGCTTAGGGAAAAAAAAAAGTTTCCATATCTTTTCAGTGATTAAATTTGCATTTACAGATCTGAATGGATGCTTTGTTCCTTTGACAAAGATGCCATTCACTTAGGTTGTTGTCATATTATTCTGTATTTTAAATAGGGACAAATACCTTTCCTCATGGAGACAACTTGTCTGCTAAAAAATAGCAGGGAAAATAGAATGTTCCTAAACAACATTATTGGTAGGTAAGAAACTTCTCTTACAACCAGTTTTCTAAAAGTAAATATACAACTCCAGTGACATTGAGGCAACAGCCTAGAACAGTAATTACAGCTGATCTCAGCCAAACTTGAGAAATAATTTCCTGCATATAGCCAAGAGGAAATAAAAAATCCTCAAACCATACCAGCAAAAAAAGGGTATAAAGCAGTCTCCTATGTTGTAGAATCCAAAAAATAATACTTAAATGCAATTCCACCATCCTATTTCTAGGAAAGAATGATTTCTAGAATTCATTAGAACATTATGAATTTCACGCTATTGAAAATCAGTTTGAATTTAAACTGCAAACTAATTCTCAATACAAAGATAAAACCTAAAGAGGAAAAATAAATCTTGCAGAATTCTCCTAGAATTAATATTGGATTCTCCAAGTTCAAATTACAATAACACCATCATCAAGAGGGTCCTCAATTAACCTCATCTGTCATTCCAAGCAGAATATTTTAAGAGTTGTGAAGCATGCAAATAGAAACTTCAATTAGAGGCTGACTTCATACATTGGACAGCTTGTAAGAATAATGTGAAAAATTATGTAACCAACCCAGTGCTCAGTAAACACCCACAGATGATGGAGAAGAGACTGAGAAAATTGAGGATCAGCATCCTAATTCCTTTCTCAGGTAGAGCCTAGAAAGATTAAGAAGTTGTTTACACAGGGGACCAGGGGCTCCCTTCACATTCATTCTGAGCTTGGTTTCTGCACATTCAGATGACGTGCATTCACACAGCACAAATCTCATCACGCATTAACTGCTGAGATAAAATATATTCTGTGCTGTTTTTGAAACTGTGGTAGATTCAGAGTGCATTAACTGAGAGCACGCTGATATTCCTTGGGGGCAGCTGCACCACGTGCTCTCCTGGAGCCAAGCGCTCCTGCAGGGGCCAGCCCTGCGCTCCTGTTCCCGCCTTTGGATCTCACCATTAGGTGTTGCTGCAGCCGGGAGAGCCCTTGGCTGGTGGCAAACACAACCTGGAGGTCACAGTGGTGTACAGCATAATTTATATGACTGTGATTTGGCATAAGAGCATCACCTGCCAGGAGTGGCACAGAGATCCTAGAAGGGAAAAGGTGAAGGTTCAGGCTGCTGTGTGATGAAATGTGGCTACAAGGCTACAAGGTTATGTCTTCAGGTGGCTGATTTGCTGATGGGTCAGTGATGGGTTTTTCTGGACTGAAGTGAGAGGCCAGCATGAACCTTTTTTACACCACTGGTATAACACCTGTCAGCACTTTGCATAGTAAGCTTGTTAGTACCAAGAAAGGGATCTGGGCTTGTGACTACTTTTTAACTTTACTTTTTTACCTTTTCTTTTTTTCTTCCATTAGATGTAACCAATATCATGTATTTTGATACACCTCCAGGACTTGTTTTTCCATGTATCTGCTGGAGACTGAATTCTTAACCTTTCCTCATGTGCTGAATGCAGTGACTGTGGCAGAGAAAACACTATTTAGACTCACTGCTTGTTGTGTACATTTAAAATTCCCTGCTCCCACTCTGACTGTCAAACATTTGTATGTTTTGCACAAACCCTATTTTATTTCCTCCATGCTAATAGCCTTTTCCCCTAAATGTTCCGAAGGGTATTTTCCACGTCAAGCCCCACAAATACTGGTTTTTAAAAAATGGTGAGAATGTCATAGTTCATTAGAGCTGCACCTCAGCTATCCATCCTCAACTGCTCTGTTCCCCTTTTCCTTTTGCCATCTGACATAGTTTTCTCCTTCCACTCTTGTTTGGCTTTTCCTGGCAGGAAAGCTCCTCTTACCATAGCACTCTCAAAATGGTGGCTGCCAGATCCTGCCTTTTTACATGGAAAAAGAAATAAAATATATAAACACTTTCTCCCTACCCTCCAAAAAAACCATTAATAGAAAGGTACTTACCGGGCATAGTGAAAACTAAGAATGGTGTTAAGCTATATATCCTAATTAGCAGAGTACAGTAATGCTCTCATTTTAATCAATAGGTTTTGAAGTTCCAGCTTTCGTGGTATGTAATGAAGTGCATTTCAGAATGCTGTATCATAGAACTCTGTAGCATATTTTACAGGCATTTTCTTCCCCAATTACGAAGAGCAGAATTTCTGCAGCAGAAACATATTTTTGAGGCTTTTGCCCAGGATAAAACTTAGCAGTGCAGCTGTAAATCGGCTCTGCATAAGAAATGCATAGACTTAGGGAGCAGCGAGGCAGCAGGTTCTGGGTACTGTTAACCCCTGATGTTCTGGACAATTGTTGCTGCCCTTTTGTGTACTTTGTGCCTGTCTTCGAGAAGTGTCACAGGAACTGTCTTGTACAGCAAATCCAAGGTGGGAAGTAGCAGGAAAAGAATTTATGGAAACATGAGGCTTAAAGGCTGCAAGTTTTTCCTGTTTTTCTGAATAAATAATTTTGGACTGTTTCACCATTGTGGCCCTTGTGATATTTTCTTACCTTCACCAAGACTGGTTTTCTTTGAAAAGGAGGCTTATACAAGAAAGTTTGCTGTATATCTGTGTGTCTGTCTTTCCTCCTTCCCTTTCCATAATCTTCAAACTCACAGTAGAATTTCAGGCCCCTTTGGCAAAGATTATCAGGTTTCAAAGGAGACAGCTTACTGGGCATATTGGGCACATGGACACAGAGGGAAAGGAGGAACACAGGATGTGAGGGATCTAGGGAAGACAGGGATATTCCCCTGGTGTGGTATTTATGGGAGGGGTAATTGTAGGAGGAAGTATGGGGTTATTGGAGATGTGGGGTGTGGCAGGTGAAGGGATGTAGGGCACAGATCTGTTGGAAATCTAACTTGGTTTCTACCCATGAATATGAAACAACATGTTGGTTGCAACATGTGCAATGTTGCACAGTTTCTTGAAGCAGTAGTTAAATAGTTATAACTTCTGACTTGTATTTTGCAAAAATAAAGATTTCCTTTATTCATCTGAGATATATTTTTATGAGACTCATAATACTAGCTACATAAAAGAAAAGTACATTTCTCCTACTAAAGATTATTTCATGGTTCAATAGGCTAAGTTTTAAATAAAAAGGAATTACAGTGGGAACATAACTACACCACACACAACAAAAGCAGTATTCCTCCACTTAAAAAGGTCTTTGTTCAATACCCCTGCGACATTTACATAACAGTCTATGTACTCCTTAAGAAATAGTCTGCTAAATGTTCATGAAGTACACAAGAAAATGCTACACACACACACACCTCCCAACATAAAAACCCAAAAGCTCAAAAAAACAACATACACATCACCACCACCACCACCCTCAAAAAAAAAAAAAAAAAAAAAAAGAGGAGAAGGCAATCATATAGCCCCTAAACTCTCAATTTTTATCATCACTGTTTATCCTCCATAGACCATAGTCCGTAAACCACAACAGTCTTTTCTGATTAAGTGATTAAGTGTCTCAGGAAAATGTGATTTTGGGGAAGGAGTTTCTCTTCATTTCTCTGCTTTCTTAGCTGTTCAAATCATAGCATGCAATTATGTGAGAAGAGCAGGTACTGCCCAGCAGCTGGTAGCCTACTTGCAATACAATGTCATACTACCCTTAGTTTCCAAAATCTTCTATTGTCCTCCAGTAGCTTAGGTGATAGTTAAATTGCTCTTTCTTGTGATTTTTATTATTTAGTAAAAGGCAGGATAGAGTTTGCAGAGTGTCCTAGGATAAAAAATCTGTCATCTCTATTAATATGATCAAGGTGGTGGGAACACTGTTATCTGTTTCACTAAAGAAAATAGGTCTGGCTTAGTGGCAAGCTGTGCATCTTGTGCTTTTGCTAATCATCCTACAGTGATATTGATAAAGTTGCCATAATAATGTACAAAGCCAAAAGTCTCACTGAAGCTGGTCTGGCTTCAAGCAGAAAGATATTGAATACATGCCCTCCTTCAAGCCTCACATGCATTGGTAGATACCAGCAATGCAATACTGGGAACTTTTAATTCAGAGCAGCTTGCAAAGTACCAAATTGTCAAATGGCCAGATCTAGGAAGCGATATGTGTGAGTCTTGCCCCAGAATTGCAGTTGCAGAGAGAGAGGTAAAATTTACAGTACACCGAAGGAAAAAAAATCAGAATGCTTAATGCCTACACAGACAAAAAATGGAACAGAATGGGTAGGGAGGTGGAAGCAATCTCAGATATAGTGCAGTACTGAATATGTAACTGCTAAAAGGGTCATGCTGTTGTGCAAAAGAAGCAGGACACATAGACAGGTCTAAGAGAAGCTGTGTCTGCTGATATGCCAAGCCAATTGTCTCTTTTGGAGTGTCATTTCCTTGCTCTTCCTTATAGCTGTTTGCACAGTGACTCTTTTCCCATATCCTGTACTTGTAATTGTTTGCTGTTTGATATCATCAATTACTCATCAGAAACAATAATAAATTAAATACATAGATAAAAAAGGCAGACTCTTAAACCAGCCAATTTAAATTAGATTGAGAAGTGTTAAAAATAAGCTGAAACTGAAATAGATGAAAACCAAGCTCTGCCCAAGAGATTGCCTCTACACACTAGAGAAAGGAGAGCCAACTCTCTTCCCCAAATAAAGAATCAGCTCTTATGCAGTGGACAATATCACAAAATTTCTTTTCTTCTGTCTACTTCTTAGTAAGATCCTCACTACATCCCATCAGGCACAGATGTAATCAGAGAAGTTTTAATCTTTTCTTGTAAGTCAGTCCCCTCAGCAATCACTAGCATTTCATTTCTTTGAATTCCCTTCCAACTGCTCTGAAACATTCTGGTGAGGGATTGTCCAGCATAATATCCTGTCTTCTAAGGGGCAGGTCCCTTCTGCACCAGCAGGACCCAAGGGCATTTAGTAGGAAACACTGAGTATCTTGCAGGATCAACCAAGATTTTCCATTTCACCATTCTTGAACACAATGGGATTCCTGTTCCTTCCTGAATAAAAGTATGATGGCTCTTCATATGCAGACTAGAAAAATAAAACTAAACTAAAATAAAACAATGGTTGTTTTGCTGTGATGCTGCATTGCAGATTCACATCTAATTTTCTGCCAATATTATCCACTTGGTCTTTTTCAACATTGCTGTTTTCCAGATTTTTCTTCCCACTGAATCTGTATATTTGATTAATGTTTTCCCAGATGTCTGAACCTGAGGAAAAAAGGCACTTTCAGTCTCATTTCGTTAAGTGCTAGGAATCTCTTTGATGATCCATAACTAATTTTACTGTACTTGTCACAAAGCAGATGTATGGCAACAGTCCCCTAAGCATGCTGCATTCAATCATTGCAAATTCCAGGCTTCTCCTTTCTGTTTCCCCACCTTTTTTGTGTTTACTTTTTCATTAGTAATTAACCTTCAAAGTTTAGCATATTCTGTTTTGCTGGTTTATTGAACACATTTGACTCATGAGATACAGTTGATCCAATCTCATTTTTTCGTCTTTTTAGTTTCATCTCTTTGTGGAATGTCAGATTAGGATGCAGTTTCAGAAATACAATTCTTTATTTTGGTTATTTTGCTTCAATCACTTAGTGCATTAGCTCTCCCTATTTCTAATTTACCTGAAAGATTTTTGCATTCAAAGGATGGAGAGTCTTTAAAGATTAAAAAGAATATTAACATGAAAGACTGTAAGTAATTCCACTTAGGGAAAGTGTACTCTTGTTATCTCTAACTCAGCATCCATAATTTGCAGTAGCTTCAAAGCTCATCTTTGTTTCAGCTCTCTCTTGGAAAGGTAGAAATCACCTCAGAAGTGTCCGTCATTTCTGATAAGCTTTACAAAAACAGAGAGATGACTGATACTATTGAATCTGACAACAGGAGAAATTCATGCAACTATCTAAAAAGAAACTACCCCTTTGTTACTGTGCAGAAAACACGACTATTTAGATTCACAGGGTGGCTGAGGCTGGAAGGCATCCCTGGAAATTGTCAAGTCCAACTCTCTACTCAAAGCATTGTCACCTACAGATGTGTTGCTCGGGGCCATGCCCAGTTGGGGTTTGAATATCTCCATGCTGAAGACTTAACAGACTCTGGGCAACCTGTGGCAGAGTTAAATCACTCTCACAGAGGAGGGGAAAAAAAGGGAAAGAAAAGGTTTTTTCTTTTTATTTTGTTTTAAAAGAATTTTTTTACATTTCAATTTGTGACCATTTACTACTTTTGAAAGTCACATCTCATTACACTCACAAAACAGATTTCTTGCCAAGGTATTTTCTGCAGGAAAAATAAATCAGCTACAAAAAGTGCAGGTATTTTTCTGCAGAAGTTGTCAAAGTACAACTGTAACACTAACCTAGATATTTGTGCTACTGGACATATGGAAGTCCTTATGAAACAAAAGTATCTTATTCATGTAATGGCTATGACAAATACTCTGGCTATATAGAGAAATAAAGGAATTATTTGCCAGTGAATTTTGGAATACAAGCTATAAAATAATTTAAATCATAGTAATATTGGTAGGTATTAAGCAAGAAATTACAGTATTGTTTTTGTCCAGAATTTACTTATTTGGTTTTTGCTATTAGATTCCATTTCAATGTGTGTGAGAGGTGTGGATGTGCATGAGTGTGGTTACCTGCATAGTGTGTCTCTGAAGAAGAAAATATTAAGTGTAAACTTGTAAAAATTTTGTGTTTCAATCTCAAAACTGAATGTGGCGCAATCCAGGAGGAGTCTATGCAATAGCGTTTGAACAGGAGCATCATGTGGTCTATGAAAATGTTATTGCACTTAAACAATTGCAAAACTTAAACTTTATATACTTCCATGCTGTCACAGCCACTGTTTCTGTCCCTTCCTCAGAAAGTCTTTAGTGCCCAGCTGGCCACTTATATGTTTGTATTCAAGTGGGTTCTCCTTCCTTAAAGGAAGATGAAATACAGAATACTGACTATCTATCTAATGGAATTGTACCTGAATTCTTATCAAGGGTCATTCTGCTAAACTTCAGTGGGTGGATTGCACTGGGCATACCTTTTGCAATAAATGCAGAGCTCATACCTTCTCAGGACTGGGTAAAGCTGTTTTTTATGTTTAAGGTCTACATGAGCTAACAACTCACTGGCCTCCCTGGAATGGAATACTAAAGATACTCACTTTTGTTGTCAACAAAATTTTCCATACTAGGACTTGTAAAGCTGTGCCTAACCTGGGCAGCACTGCAGACTTTCCAGCCCTTGGGTCTTACTACTCACAGCCCAATGTTTGGGTGATGTGACAGCCCCATCCTGTCCACAGTGATACTTCGTAGGACGGGAGCCAAGGAATACTGGCTGCGTTTCCCATCTGGATGACTGGGCAGGAGCTGGGCTTTGAAATATGCTTTCATGTATACCTGCTCCTCAGCCCAGACATGGCAAATAGCACAAATGAGTCATTGGTGTAATGGGCGATTTAATTCTGGCAACTAAAATTGGTGCTCTGACAGGGACCAAGGTATCATCTTCAGTTTGGAGGTTAGTCAGGTGCAGGCTGAAATTTGTGTTCCAAAAAGGAAAGGCAAGCCCACAAAGATGCAAATGGATGGTTAATAGTTGCTACCTCTTGCCAGAAAGCTACTTGAACTTTAGGCCTTGTAAATCACAGGTAAGTTCCTTGACTTGGCTATTTTTTTCTGAGTTTATCCTTATTTTTACCCTGGTTAATACCCTTTAACTTTGCCAATATAAAATGTGATTCTTCATGATGTTTCAGAAACTATGGTCCACAGCTGTGCTGTGAACCTTTTTGACAAAACAAACAAACACAAAACAAAAAACCTTGAGAGGACACAGTAGAAAGGGAAAGCATTACCACTATTTCCTGTGTGTGTGTGTGTGTTTGTTGGTGATGTGTTTTGTTTTGTTTTGTTTTTTACAGTGGATTTGACAGTGGGTGGAAAGTGGTGACTCAGACATTGTCACAATGTTGAAACTCATCTGTCTGGAAGGGTGTTCTGCCATGTGCTGTGGGAGAAGGAGCTGGCATGAGGGAGGGAAGAGGAGGGAACGAGGTGCTGTTTCTTGGATTAGAGCTTTTGTAAGCTTCCAGAAGAGAGGAAATTCAGATGTTTAGCTGGCAGCAGTAGGTGATGAGGGAAGAACCCTGGCTGAGTTCCCTGTTGGGCACAGGGAGCAGTTTCCCTCCATCTGTTAGGAGCTTCTGATTAGATGAGGTAGGTTAAATCTTTTTCCCCTCTGCTCTCCCTTCCCAGTGGTGGTGAAATCACTTATTTGTGTTGCTGGGAGCAAAGGGAAGAGAAATGAAACCACAAAGCGAGTGCAGGGCTTTTTATGCTCTTTGCAGGTTGCAGGGGCTGGAAAGAGATGATTAGAGTGATTTAAGATTGATGGAAGTGATAAGATGGGCGAAAGGCTACAGAAGGGAGCAAGGAATGATGCATTTACTTAACAGGATATCTTAAGTTTCTCTGTCAGGGTGCCTTGTTTGCAATCTGTTTAATACTTCCTCTTACCTTCTAAAGAATAACGGTGGCCTATTGACATTCTCTAAAATTATTTTGAGAAAGGACAAATTTATATCTGCAAGTGTGTGGATGGGTACAGAGAAAGAAGTGTTACTATACACATTCCATGTGCCAGTATGGCTTGTCTTAAGGCCATACTGAAGTAAAACCAACTGCATAATGTTAGAGTGATTTTTTCCACCTACAGGCTCTTCTTAGCTGCCATAGTGATTAAGATGAAATTGTACAGGATTGGAAGTAGAGGCCAATACAAGCTCTTCAGGCAGCAACTCACTGACATCATACTCTGGCAGGTTTAAGAGCAATAAACCAGACACATGATGACAATAAATAAACAAAATAAACCCATAATAATAACAATAATAAAAATAATAATAAAGAAATGCTATGGGAAAAGCCTTCCAGAAAACCCCAAATATCTACAGGCACACGGACAAAATCTGAAAGAAAAGAGAAAAATAATAAAAAAAATAATAATATTAATTCTGAAAGAGAGGAGGAACCTTTCTTCATTCCTCTTCTAGCCTTTTTTCTCTCTTCACCTTCTGTGGCTAATCTCCTTGGATTCCTTACCTGTCCTGCTATGATATTGATCCATCTCCTGTTAGGGCATTAAATTGCATAAGACACCAATAAAACAGGCTGCTCTATTTGTGTAGCAGTCCCCTGTGAATTCTTCAATAGTTGTCTGGCCTGGCAGAATGTAGTCAAAAATTAAAAAAAATACAACCACAAGCAACCCCCAACCCAGGGCAGCATTCATTTGCTGGATGTTGCCTCACTGCCTCCCTCCCTTCTGCGAGCCCAGCAGTTTGCATTGCTGAGTCTGCCTGCTTTATCCTGGTGTTATCTCAGGAAAAGAAATGACAGCAACCTCTTTTCTGTGAGAGGGGAAATGAACTTTATGATGTGGATTCTACATCAGCCACTAAGACAGCAGCTTTTCCATTGGGGGTTCACCAGAAATTAGGCTGAGATTATACAAGACCCACTAGAGGTAGTTACTTTTGCTAAATTCAAATTTGTAAGGTTATTACGATCACAAGCTTTCTTAAATGGGCTTTTTTTCTCCTTTCTTAATAAGTGAAAAGAGGCCATAACACTGCTTTCATATCATAGAATCACAGAAAAATTTAGGTTGGAAGGGACCTTAAATATTATCTAGTTTCAAACCATGAGCAGGGACACCTTCCACTAGACCACGTTGCTCAGGGCTCCATCCCACCTGGCCTTGATACTTCCAGAAAATGCATCCCAAACTCTGGGTAACCTGTTTCAGTGCTTCACCACCCTAATAGGAAAGAATTACTTTCTAATATCTAATCTAAATCTGCGCTCTTTCAGTTTCAAACTGTTATCCCTTTGCCTAACAACAGCCTGTGTGATGAAATATCCCTCCCCATCTTTCCTGTAGGCCCCTGTAAAATACTGGAAGATCATTATAAGTCCTCACAAGGTTTTCAAAGTTAAACACTCCTCTCTCCTTTAAGACTGGAAAACCAAGATGGCCAAGAAAGCTCCCATGAAGCATTTTTCAAGCATGCTCATTTATAACCCAAACTAGCTAATTTGCATCTCAATTTGCATATATTCCACAGTACTTTATTCCATTGATTAGATGTCTGTACATTTACATTTCCATCACTTCCACATAACAGCAGTGATAGGTCACAGTGACCTTACAAATATCTTGTCAAAGCCTTTTGTGTCAAAACAGCACAACCTCAGAAATGCACTATCAAAACATCCCCATCACCCAATGTCAAAACAGCTTCATCACAGAGCCTAAGCACATTCACAACCAACAAATTAACATATCAAGGCTTTATTGCTTTAATATCCAAGTGAAAAACAAAAACCTAATGCCTTCCCTATGAAAAGAAAATTGTTCTTACTCCCATTTCCCACTGCTAATTAACAAAGTTCCTATCTCCTGGAGTGTCTCATGAGTGATTTTTCCTTTTTTTTTTTTTTTTTTTTTTTTTTTTTTCCCTGACAGTGTCACTACAGTGACCAGCATTTTCATTTATCCAAACTTGCAAAAACTGCTGGAAGAGGCTTCTGGGAGCTTAATCTCTGTGATTGTCAAGTCAGTAACATTCCTGGCTACATGCAAGACTATTCAACAAAGTGGACAGCACAACAGAAAAATTTTATAAACAGAACCAATACACAGTTCTGGACCATCTCCTGTTGAACTTAAATTATCTCATTGTTCAATTTTCAGGATGAACATAACTCAGTGCTTGGTTTCACTGCAAGTGACTAAATAAATTGGGAAGATGCACAGGCTGCACCTTTCTTTTCCTTTTTTTAATAGTTTAAAGGAAGTAAAATATTAAGTCTGTTTATAAATCATAGTCTCAGTGCCCTCCTGCCTATCTGCATACCAGGCAAAAAAGGACCTAACTCTTGTGCCTGACCACGCAGTTTCACAGAATTGCAGCTGAATCCATGTGAATCCCACAATTTGAATTGCAAAGCCTCTCCATCTCTGCTTTGTGAGCAGGGTGTTTATAAGGGAGGTTTTCACATCCCATCACAGGGCAGTGTACTTGAGTGTAAACATGCATAACATCGGAATATAAAGGCAGCCAGGACAGCAATGTTTAGTGTATTCTTGAATAAGGACATGACCATCAACTGAAAATGTGATAATACAGTAAACCAGTCTGGAATATCAGCACTACAAATATTCACGTTTGGGCAACACCCACAATTTCAGGCAACTACTTGCTTAATAGGTAAAACATTCAAATACAGAATAAATAAATATAAATCAGTTGGTTATATTCTATTTTTTTTTTTTCCAGGATATTAGCTAACAACCAAAGCAATTAAATTTACAAGCAAGAGGAAGGTCATAGGCAATCTGCTCTCAACTAACTGACCTTGTAGTAAAGATGTTGTGTCACACCCATTAGCATTAGGGCAGGATCTGTTGCATTTTGCTCTGCTTCCCACGAGTCATCTCTGTGGCAGCACAGGGTGATACCATGAATTCAGATTGATTATATCAGGGCAGAGCAAACCAGAAGCAGCAGCTGCAAGTTTGTAGAAACAGACCTGACTAGTGCATTACTGTTATCCCCAAGAAAAATACATGGAGGCATCACCACATATCTTGATTTTGTATAAATGCTTTCTATTTAATTTTTCAGGTTTGGTTCATTCCAACAGCCTTTCTTTTGGAATTTGTGATTTTTGTTGGTTTTTTTTCATAATAGATGTGCAGCAGCTCCCAAGTAAGCACTCACCTTAAAATGGTGTCTCAGTATATAGGAGATATTCCCTCTATTTTAAATGAGAAGACTGCTGCAGAATTCATGAAATTCTTGAGTGTGACTGATGTGATGAGATAGAAAAACAATTCACTGTGCTATAATTGAGGCCTATAGTTTATATTTAACTATGCTGTAATGGATTGTTACATTTATTCATACTTTTCTTTCATTTTCTAAACAGTATATTACTGGCTTGCAATCTGTAGTCTGAGAACTAATCTCGGGATTTCAATGAGCAGCTTCACAGCAGTAAAGTCTCTTAATATTAGCTTTTCTTATTTTCTTTTTCTTCTCCAAATTCTTCACTGAAAACAAGGCAAGAAAATTCAGTTTAAAGTCAAGGGGGGGAAGATCTTCAGATCTCTCTGGCAGAAACTTCTATCGCCTGAGAGCTGGAAAAGAAATAGGAGATGTTTTCATAGGTTGATGTGAGGTGTGGGAATTAGATGAAGTGACACATGTGTGTGTAACAAAAATATATGGAGGAAGAAGAGCACTGTGGGGCACTATATTTACAGAAGGGAATAGGAGAAAAAGAAGTGGTTGGGTGTAGAGTGAGAAGAGAGACATATGTATGAAGGAATAAAAAGACCTCATGAAATTGAAAGTTGGGCCAATTTCTTCCTATACAGCTTTAACTTCACTCAATTTTTTGCTATCCAAAGAAAGAAGGGTGGCTGAGAAACCTGAGCAGTCTTGATAGAAAGGACAAGAGGAGGCCGTAGGGCTGCATTTGCAGAAGGACTTCCAGCAAAGGCAGCTGCAATGGTTGCTAATGGGGAAATGGGAAAAAAGCTGCTGATACTGTGGGATATCCCAGAGAAGTACCAGGAGAAAGGCTGCCTCAGCTGGAAAAAAGCTCCTTTATTAATTGATCCAAGGGAGCAAGAATATTAGGGACAGTAGAGAATGAAACCTACCTAAAACTTACTTGATTGCCTAAATTTTCTGCAAATTTGCAGTAGGAGCACCAGCCTCTGTGGCTGTGTCACTCGGGCCTAAGTTTTCAGCACTGTGGGAGTCATTCTGTGACAACTGTTTTCAGTAGCAACACCAGCTGAGCTCACAGTGATGCGCCAGAGTGAAGAATCAGTCCTTGTCATAAGAACCTCTCTTGGCTATAAGGACCCTGGCAAACTGAGGAGATATTTCTAGCATTCTGGTTTTTCATGGCACAAATTAATTACTTCTACCAGAATTCATTCCTAGCAGTTGAGGGGCTCTATACACAGGGCACCTGTGTGTTGTCCAGGGTGTATATTAAAGGTGGCACTAAACGCTTTAGGAGTTCCTTTCCAAGAAGAGGTTTGCTATCTCTGTGGAGCTCAATAATCACCATGACCAGAAAGTGGGAAGTGACTTTGAGAATAAAGGAGATTTCAAGGTCCAGTTTAGATATGCTGGTGCAAATTACAATTGCTCTTTGATTTGATGATTAAATTGGTAACATAACTGAGAAACTTAATGTCATCTCTTTGACCATGCCATGGGAAATAATTCCAGTTGAATACAAAGACTACTACTTCAGATGAATAGACTTATGGTAGTAAAATACAATCCTCTTGTTTAAGGGTGTGGGGGGTAACATTTCATAGAGCATTACTGTGCAATGAGCTGTTTGCTGGTGCAACTCAGTGAAACTCAGTTTGAAGCAGCAGTATCGTTACATCATTTCCCCATGGCTGTCCCGAGCAGAGGGAACTGTGCCTGTGTGTGCTGCTCTTTGAGAGCCAGATTGACCCAAAATAATGGCAATGGCAGAGGGGAGAAGGAATAAATTGTTTGGACTGAAGTAACAAGAAAAAAAAAACAAACAAAAAACCCCACCAAACCACAAAGACTTAAACACAGAACATATTTCAGTAACATTCAGCCATCATAGCTTTTGCAGGCAATTTCTCTTCTAGTTCAATACTTTAGTTCAACATGCTTAAGTCTTCAGAGGCTGCACTGACAAGCAAAAAGTCTAATTACCATGTTTAGTTTGCTCTTTTTAGTATGCTCTGCAGGCCCTGTCATCATTTCACTGTGACAAGAAGGGTTTTTTTTCCTTGTAGCAAGTTTTTCACTATTCTTGTTAAAGTAATACTGCACCAGATATTGATTTGATTGTTTGGTTATGTTTAAATTGCCATTAATGCCATTTTCCTTTGAAAATTCTTTCTATGTGTTTATACATCTGGTGGAGAAATGTATTTGCTTTTTTGTTTGTTTGCTATCACACACAAGAGAATACATAAATCAAATGCTTTTTCCCTAGGGCTTCACTTGTCTTGTCTTTATGCTGTATCAAAAATTTCAATAAAAATGTTAAGTAATAATCCTACAAAGACATGAAAGTGGAATATGGCACAGTGATGAATTGCTGGGAGTTGGATATAAAAATAATCTTTTGGAAAAAGAGATGAATTCTCATTATAGTTAATTTCTTTCTTCTTTATTTCATTTTCTAACTTCAAGTTTAAATAGATTTGTTATATAGAATGATATACTTGTGAAAAAAATCTCTTACAGCACAGCAGAGATGGATAAAACTTGCAAGGACTATAAAAGACCCATGACCTATCTAACATGTCCTCATTTTGAATCTGATTTCAGTTATTATTTCTTCTTATTGTTATAAAAGAGATAACTTGACAAACCTGGATGGTTGTGCTGGTAGTAGACAAAGATCATCTTAGTAAAAGATCACCTAATTGTATAATTGTGCAGTTTGCACACCAGTGAGGTACTGAATAGCAGTGTGCAAAATGTTGTTCATGAAGAAAAGTGTGATAAAGAAGTGAAGGAAGAAAAATAATCCTAAACTTGTAAAGATATAAAATGAGAGAGGTGGGAAATAAGAAGCACTGAAATAACTTTGCATTTTCTTCTGTAAAATCAAAAGACCAAAAGCCTAATCACATTGTCAGGCAGTAACCAGTCTAATGCAACAGGTAAAAAGCAGAGAATGGAAATTCTAACAATGGCACAATGTCTTATAATTTTATTGATGCTTTCAATTCATCCAACTTTCACCTGACTGTTCTTTTGAGTCTCTTTTTTTTTTTTTTTTTTTTTCCCCTGAGTGTTTTATCTGTTTGTATGTGTGGCTTTATCTCATCTGGAGCATTTTTGCCTTGAAACATGACATGGCTTTTCTACTCTTCTGCCTCCTCCATCTGCTGCCTGTCCCCTGTCTGTACAGTCTCAAACCAATTCAATTCCTACTTTCACACAGCACTGTGGCAATGACTGAAGAATCACACAGTGGATATGACAATAGTGACACTACTGTTGTCATTTGGAATAACAGTAATAAGCCTTGCAGGGTTGCTACAGATAAAATAGGCTGTTTTCTGTGATATTAAACCCCCAGCTGATCACCTAGTTCCTCTTTGTCTCTTTGGTCAGAGATTAAGAACTGATACAAAGGCATTAAATCTGATACTGGAAATTATGAGATCAATGGCTTCTTTTCAGTTCAGCCATGCCTTTGATCAAAACACTTATATTTGCCTCACTGTAAAACTTATTACAAGCCACCACATCTATTGCTTCACTGCCATGCTATACCCTTTAAAAAAAGTACTGAGATACCCAATCAAAAAAAGGTTTTGTACGAAAATAAGTTGTGATAAGTCAAAGCACTAAATAATCAGCATCCATGGCCAAAAAGTTCTTGCAAGTTTCACTGAGATACTTGTAATGAATTTTCACTTCTTTGGGTACACCTTTTTCTTCTCAATAGCAGATAGGTGATGTCTTTTTGTTTGTTTATTTGTTTTTAAACTACTAGGGATGGCTGCAGAAAAGAGAACTCCCAAGTCCCCTCTGCAGTGCTTTGCATGTTTTTTTAATGGATTTGTTGTTTTGGATGTTTGTGCTTGGAGCACTTGGTTGGTCATACAATGCAGTATGAATAAGAAGTGTCAAATTCTCAGAAACACTTGTCTGTGTGTATATATTTTTAAATGGCTGAAATGTTATTTTTAAACATTCAGCTTCAAAGATCCACCTACCATTCAATGGCTGCATTAATATAAGCACAGTTTTAAGCAGAAGAGTTCATTCCTTGTTTTGATGTAGGATCAGTCCTGCTGTGTCATCTAAACCTTATGCCCTATCAAGTAGTAAAGCTGGCAGGATGACAAAAAAAATAGTTTAGAGCTAACAAACTTTGTCTGTTCCCCCTTTTGACTTCTCAAATGTCACTGCTAATTATTTAAAAGGAGAAGAGATCAAACACATATATGATACTTACAAATAACAAGGCATTAAGAAAAAGAAAACAAATAAACAAACAAAACTCCCACAAAATTAGAATTTGGAGCACTGCTAAAGGACAGGGATTCAGTTGGGGTGATCCTGTGCTGCTTGCAAATATCTTTACCCCAAGAGATATCAGACCTGGCCTCAAGGGACAGCAAGAATTAATGTTTCTGTGAATTCTTTCATTCTCTGCCTTTAAGAAATGGAATATTAATTGTCAAAGAGATCAAAAACTATAATCACCCCAGATCTTGTCTTCTTCTCCATTCCCACCCTCCCAGCTTGGACACAGCAGAAGAAGCACTTGTGCATGGTGGGCCCCTACCACCTTGGCTACTGTGGCTGCAACTCTGGCTTTGCCCACAGTGATCCCACCAGCTCAGCCAGAGAGCAGCCCCCAGCAGTGTCAGGAGTCCTTTGCAAAGGTGTATCCCTCGGAAAGCAGACAGAAAAGCTGGGAGGCACAGCGGTGCTGTCAGCCAGAGGGAGCAGCATGATGTGCCTCCTTGCTCACACTGAGTGCCTTATCCTTGTTAGGAGACTGGAGCTCATAGGACAGTTTTAGCAAGTTTAAAACTGTTTTAAACTGTACACATAAGCCAAGGTACTGAAAGGGAAAGCAGGCAATGTTCATCACATCTGCTAGACAGCTCTAAGCTCAACGACATGCAGTGCCTTCATCTAAAACTTTAACAGTCTGTCTCATCATGTTCAATGAGGAAAATGGAAGGAGAAATCTTTAAATTGTGATTGATAAACTGCAAGCAGAAATTTCCTTCTCACTACAAAAGTGCAGTGATGGTGACATATATGAAACAAATTAACCCCTATTTCATCTCATCACTGGAGACTTGTGGGTATCTTTGGGAGTATCTGCTTTACTCTGTTCTAGGTTGGTTTTCACTGTGCAGGCACACAGTACAAAAGCAGATGGTTCTAACAGAAGAAAACATAATTTCCAATGTTACCTGTTGTGCTGGTTTCAAGGTAAACCAGCAGGAGAAATGAACTCAACACGAGAGAGATTATAAATCAGAGCTA
>JAWWEV010000001.1:6001031-6026210 GCA_035583235.1 Hafferia zeledoni
GTCCATTGTTTGTGGGAAATGAATAGAGGGGGTAGAATACACGACCTTGATCACCCCCACACAGTGCCAACTGGTCCTACCTGCTAAACTAGGACACCTGTGATCTTAAACACTGCTTTCAAACAGGAAGGTTGATGGAAGGAGCTAATAGATCCAAGCAAGTGCCCTTCATGGGGGTAGGAGGGTATTTTAGCAGCTGGCTTTTAGTGTCTGGCTGGTGGAGCAATTTCTCAGGCCCTGTTTTTCTATGCTCTACTATTATTTGAAAAGAGAATATAAATACTGATTTCTCTGAAGTTAACAGAAATTTTGACTTTGATTTCAATGGTGCCAAGATTTCAAAAATGTTTGTTTCTTCTGTTCACTAGAGTGTTATTATTGCTTTCAACACGGCACCTTAAGGTTGGTGCCTGCACCCCATAAGATTAAATGGGCCTCTGCACTGTACAGAATATAACTTCTCATTGTTAGCCCCACTGTCGGCTGTGTCCCACATCAGTGATCAGAGGAGCAAGTCCTCCCATAGCAAGTCATTTGGCCCAGAATACAGACACATTCAGCATTGCAGGATCTTGTGGGAAAGAGAATGGTTTTTACTAGGGAAACTCTCATAGCATAGAAGTGACCAGACTTTGAAGTGCACAAGCTCTTCTTTGTCTCTGATGAGAACAGGCACTTCTCATATTCTTAGACCAGCATCACAGGTATGTACAAAGTCACAGCATATAGGACTACACTTAGGAAGGAGATGTTCCTATTAAAAAGCCCAAAAATTAAATCCTGGTAGATCTGTTGGAAGAATAAAGAGTGCAAAATAGGCTTAAGATAGTGAAATAGCTTTGCAGTCAGAGAAGTCTTAGACTTAAGTCTGTGAGCTGAATTTCGTGACCATTTTAAAGAGAGGCAATAGATAAGTTAGATTAACCCTTAAATTATTGCATGCTGTGAGGAGCACTCTGCAGATCAAAGACTTTGAGTTGCTGGAAAAGAACTTTTTTTGCAAAGTGTCAGAGAATGAGACAGAGGTGAGTTGGTACTGGCCCTAGTTAGCTCCAAACCCTCAGGAAAATTGCTCAGAGTCCTAAGGACTGAGAGGTACTTGGCAGTAGCAATCAATATGATGCAGTGGTTCTTTGATTGCTAGACAAAAATTCAGTGATTAAACTTTAATGCAGAAGCTCAGAGCAAATGTTTTAGAAATTTCAATTGTGTTAAAAAGGATTATCTAGAAATATTGTCTTAAATTTTAAAAGCCCAGGTATGTAGTAACAGGGTGGAATGTATCTAAGCCTATTTTATTAAAATTACACTCACAGGCCACTTACTTATTTGTAAGGACTTTTGTGGGGGGACAATGTTTAAAGTCCCAAAATTTAATTACAAAGCCACAATTGAAGTTAAGTGTTCAATTTGCTTTGCTCTTCTATTACTCATATTATGTGTAGAACATGAATTGATTTGACATCAACATCAATTCCTGGAAAGGTTTAGATTCCCAATGCACTGAGATTTGTTTTGTGGGCAATTTATTACATTACCTATACTAAGCATTAATATTGTATTTGTATGTATGTGTCTACCAAAGGAAGTTCTACCTTTTGTTCCTTGTACTTACTGGGGTCTCAATTATTTTAATGTACATTCTTAACTTTTAATAAATCAAAGAGAATTGTCTACAACCACTAAACCCAGAACAAAGTGATCAACTTGACAGATTTATCACCCATACTACACATTTTTAACTCCTTTTTCTTCACATTTGTTTCCCTGGAGGTCACCCATAAGAAGAATGAAAATTTCAAGGAAGTAATAAAGTAATAATTTTATCAATAGTAAAAATTAAAATTTCCATCTGTGACACTGTGCATATCAGGAACTATTATAATGCCCAATAGTGTAATTTGATTATTGTAAAGTAATTATACTTAAGCATTTTCATTTTTTTTACCATCCTAACATGCTGCTACTATCTATTCTCTTCATAGCACGACTTATATAATGACAGAAATTATGGCAGTTCTAACTGATACTGACACCAGCCCAAAATCAGACATGAACTCCCACAAACTCAGGCTGAAATCCACAGCTGCAAATTTTTCTTCTGGAGGTTGATGGGAACTTCGTACAATATCTTTATCCAAGGACAGATCTTAGTCCTAGTATCAGTAGCTGTGCTATTTTCACTATCTAGATTTCAATTACAATTCCTGTCTTTAGTTTCAGCCAATCTTAAATCTTCTCATTTTAGGACATTGCTGTTGTATGGTTTTAATGCTATCTTTTACAAACAAAGTCACAGACAATTCTTCTAAAACGTACTTTAAACTCCTTTTGGTTGCAAATTAAGCTCTTTTGGAACCATTTCAATTTACTTGAGGTTTTGTAATAGCTATAGTATTGAAAAATGTTATAGTACTGTCACAATGTAAAATTTTCTGAGCTGCCTGTGTCTCACTTGGTCTAATTTCTGAGGTGTATTTGGGTATCTGGGATGAGAGGGAGGAGATTTTTGGGCAAATTATCTTAGCTGTTTCTAGGGGCAGGATAAGGTTTTCTTACTGTTGGGTTGAAAAGCTCTGAATTGTGTTTGCTCTGCAGAAAACATTTGGCAAACTGTCAGTAGTAGTGGATGATATAGAGTGGGACAAGAAACAGTCACCTTCATGCCATGGACACTTCAATGTTATTCCCATAAAAAAGTTTCATAACCAGACAAATTTTTATTTCTGAAAAATCTCAGTTTCATATGCTGAAAGAGAAGCTTTTAAGGGGAGACAAGGAAAACAAGGCAGCAATAGAGATGGAAAGAACAAAGCACCTTCAGAGGAGACAGCTGTTGTTGGGTAACACTGGAAGACAGTGGAGGCTGCTAACAGCATGACACTCTATGCAACAGAGAAGAACATAAGCATATTGAGGATAATCTGATAGTTTCCCTTAAAATCTCCTTCACAGATAATGAGAATGAGGAATCCAGAGAGGTGAGTCCTGAAAGGATCTGCTGGGTGAACTGTCTGATGGAGAAAGGTATGCATGAGATCATGTTTTATGCCCAAAACCATTTCATCCTTGACTGATAAACTAAGTGATGAAGAAGTTCTCAGCAGGGAAAAACTAATGGTCCTAAAACATTTTAGGAAAAAACCTCAAGCTTTCTTTTCTGAGTGGAAGGGAAATGTCCTCTGATGTGTCTCACTGCCTGATGATGACCTCAGCACACTTAATAAATCCCCATGTCTACTACACGTGTCCTCGAAGCAGAAGCTCATCTTTACTCCACACACAGTGACTGGCAGCTCCCTAGAGGGAGCTGGGGGCCAGTTCAGATGCTTCACTTTCTGGGCAGAGAGCTCTCATCAGGAGTCCACACATCTTACCTGGGTTCAACACTCCGAGGAAGGTCTTACCCTTTTTATCAAAAATATTGGAAAGATTTTAGAAAGGTTTCCCCCCATTTTTACAAACAATTCAAGCTCTTGGCCCTATATTAACAAAAAACACAATGTAGGGACTAACCTTGATAACATTCCATACAGCAGCAGAGAACTATTGCCTGGGACAACAGAGCAGCTCTTAACTTCTGATCAACTTCTCTCCAAGCTGTTTGAAACACTGAAACCAAGTCACAGGCAGCTTTTTCTACTTCATGCCCCTCAGAACCTTGTAAGACATCCTAGGACGTTCTCACATGCACAGGAACCTGTCTCTCTCTAAGAAATCTTGCTGAAGATGCAAGAAATGGCAAAGATGCTTAAAGTCAGGCCCAATGTTCCCCTCTAACTCCCATTCTTGAAGTCAACAGTAATCATCCGTTCACAAGAGTACTCAGTGCGCATTAATTATTGGAATTACACAATCAGGAATTACACAACAACACTGCTATTTTCCATTAGCTGTTGATGTGAGGGGTTTTGATTACATAAGCTGCTAAAGTCATGCTAAAATTGGGTGTCTGACTAAATCAAATAAAACGGGTTTTTTTATATTGTCTCTTGAACTGCAGGTCTTCTATTGCTAATTTTTGCCATTTCTTTTCTATGTTATTTTAATTTCCCCCAAAAGCCAGTTCCTTGGAATTGTAGTTATTTGAGGTTATTAGAGTGGGACTCACCATTAGCAAACATTACAGTTACAGGCCTTACAAATACATTTTTCAATATTATAGCTATTAAAAAACCTCAAGTAAACTGAAATGGTTCCAAAAGAGCTTAATTTGCAACCAAAAGGAGTTTAAAGTAGATTTTAGAAGAATTGTTTGTGACTTTGTTTGTAAAAGATAGCATTAAAACCATACAACAGCAACAACAAAAAATTCACAGAATCAAAATATGCTCTACAATAAACTAAAGCAGTTTTTAAGATCATCACACTGAATTTCTATCTGACTTTGAGTCCCAAACATGTCTCAGTGCTATAACTTTGATAACTCTTATCCATAGTCTGACTGTCATTTTTTGATAAAATGTTAGTGTTGTTTTGTCATTACAGCTCTGTGGTAAGGAATCACACAGTGAATGACAGAGTGAAACGACATTATCAGAAGCACTATCTCAGAATCTGTTTCAAATTTGTATACAAAGCCATTATGGTACCCTGCTCTGGCTGATATAGTAATGTTTTACAGTACAATTTCATCTGCAGATGTTGCCAAAGGACAATATTCCACTACATTGACTAATGCATTTCTCTGGAAATAACCTTCTGATTTTCGTGGGACTCGATGCTGCATAAGATGCCATTCAGCATGAATAAAGGTGTCAAAATATGGCCTGGAGTTATTATCTGTATAACCTAAACCTCAGTAAGGCAATGAGATAGCCAGATTAATGGCTAATGCCTGGCATGATATTCCTATCTTAACCCATGCTGTCTGAACGAAGGTGAATAATAAAATGTGCATAGTATGTCATCAGGCTCTGAAATACAGTTGCAATAGTATGAAATTTCAGAATAAATATCTGCCTTCATTCTCTTTTATTCCCCTTGTGAATTTAAGTCAGTTCTCTAACATATTGTTTAATATGATTTTAGAGATTTAACAACATCTATTGACCAAGAGAGGACAAATGTTAATTCTCTCCCCAACTTGTTCTCTGGAGGATAAGTTTGTTTGGAAATGCTTTTTCTTTTTAGTTTTATATTAAGAAACATCTTCTCAATTATCTTTGAAGCCATCAAACAGCTTTCCCCAGTTAATGAGAGGTCTTTAATGATACCTAACAACATGTTCTATACTGTACCTTAGGATGCTTTGAATATAGAAAGTGTTACAACAAGATGGATTCTATTTTTATGCTGTCTTGTATCATTTTCCACACCAGTTGAATTGCTAATAATGACAAAGTCTAACTCACATATGCATAACGTGAAAAAAAAAAAAAGATAATTATGTTATTATGTAATTTTGAATGCATTATGGACATAAAATAAGAATATACTTAATTGATTCCATAAAGTAGTCCAACATATTTATGAGTATTTTAATAGAAAAGAGAAGGAAATTAGTTATCATTCCTTTGGTACTTCAAAGTCTTTTACTATTGTCTCTATGACAAATTATTCATGCTTACATAATTATTTAATACAGCACAAGCAAGTCTGATAGGAATGATGGCCATGTCCATGGTTCAGCACTCTGAGTTTCCCATTGCATTTACAGTGAATGTGTTCAAAGAAAAGGCTAGAGCAACCTTATGCCAAATTTTGGGTTCATATATCCAGATTAGGTCCAAAATTCTCTCTTAAGTGAACAGAGACAACAAGACTTCCAACTAATAGTGAGATTCATAACAACCCAAAGAGCTCAAGTGTTCCCAAAAGAAATGTGCATTTGAAATGTTGACTTAGGGCTATAATCTATATAAGAAATGCAGCTGCAAAGAGAGTTTTTGAGAAGATGACCGGGTTTTAGGGCAGTAGGACAAGAAGACAGTGTATTATCACTATCCTACAATTATGCCAAGACAAAATTATCTGACATTAGAAATACAATTCTTGATCTTCCTAGTAAGAAGTAGTTAAAGTTCATAGCTTTGACCGTCCTGTTTGATATCCTATACTGACAACCATTCACTACTCTGTGGCAAAGAAATCATACTAAAAAAATATCCAAGATTCAACGGGCCAACCACACAATGGAAGGAAATTAAGAAAATTGTGATTCTAATTATTAATGAGGATGTTTATCTGGTAGGAAAGTAATATAGGTGATATTTAAGAAAGGAAGTATTCCATTTCCCAGATGGAGATGTGTTATTAACTAGCTCAAAAATTAGAGAATGACATCATCTCCTCTGGTTATAGTTTTGATTGAAGTGCCCATCACTGCTGTAATTGCAAAGGCAATACACTGAATTTGCCCAGCAGAACAGACTTCTCAAAGCGTAGAAAATGGTCTTAAGGCATGAAATTGTTGCCATTAGCTCAGGCATGATGTCTGTGCTACTGGGTATATACATTTGCAGAATCTAACAACTTAGAAAATAAAAATTTAAGTGCCAAGGGGGTCTCACAGACTGAACTGGACATTTGGGGATTTATGACTCAGATTGTAGGTTGCAACTGTTCTTCTTACATCTCACTTGATGGTGTTCAGGAGGATACCTGACCAAACTGAAAGGTATAGAAAAAACATATGAAAAACTTGAGAGAAAAAAAAATAATTCAATTTTGAAGAAATGCACATATTGACACCTTTTCTTCTGCCATAAATTTATCACAGTTTTATAGGAGTGTAGCTCATGCAAATACACTAGGATGTCTCCTTTACACTGGCTTCAGCTCAGGGAGAATTGCTCTCAAGAACTGAGAGATCATCCTTCTTTAAATGTGTCAACACATGCACAGCAATGACCTGAGGTGTGTTTCAATAAGCATTTGGTTTATATATATATGTATGTGTGTGTGTATGTGTGTGTATGTTTACTGAAACGCAGCTAAAGCTGCAACAGGGTAAGCATCTATCCAGTAAATAGATGTGTTTGGAGCAGAATTACAAACTACAAATAAATAAACATGTTCCATAATTACAAAATATAAGCAACTCCATAAAAAAATAAAGTTTAATTTCCACTAAGCTATCTTTGAAATGAGATGTGAATGTAGTTTGCTGAATGTTTTGGATGTTGACAACAAACAATTGAAATTGATCTTCATTTGAACATCGCAGTAGGAAAAAAAAGTGCTCTTGCAGTGCAGATTTCAGATACATCAGATATCATCTGTAAAGCCTGAGGTATATTGATAACTCAATACCCTTCATTTGGTGGGAAAGCAACTCAGGGCAGTCTTTACTGACTTCTACTGTAACACATCAGTAACAGAAAGGACTATTTGGGTAGCTGGGATCACTGATTACTTAGGTTATATTTCAAGGGTTTGGCTCCTTCTTGTTTTTGACTTTGAGTAGTTTTGGGGTTTTTTAATTGACTGTCTGATTGACAAGACAGACTGTTTTCTTGCAACTGAGATACAGAGTGAGCTTTTGACACATAGAACACCACCATGAAACTCTGAGGTCCTGTTTTAAAGTAATTATTTAGCTTTTCTTTGAATGTCACTCTGTGAGAGATTATGGAAGCAAATCATTACAAGGTTGCACATCAGTCAGGATACTTTCTGTCCCTTCTCTTTGATTTAGACATACAGTGCCAAACAAATCAAAGATTGCACTTGGGAGCTGTATGTTGCTGTGATGGATCTCTGGAGAGGAAGAGACAAAAATGAAGTTTAAAAAAAGCAGATAAGAAATGTGAGGAAGAAAAAAAGTTTCAGCAAGTGTTGTCTCTGCTGTCAGTCAAACAAAAGAGAAGGGACAATTTGATCTATTGCAAGATCATAGCCAAGGATAAAGAAACAGAAATTCTTCCTGACAGAAACAAACACACATAGACATTAATTTTCAGTCACTCAGTTTTTCAGATGTCACTGTTCTTTCATAGACAAAAGCTTTCTCCCTGTTCTGGTGATACTCCAGTGCACTGCTATAGCCTCTTGAACACGTAATGCTCACATTCATGACACCAAATTATATCCTGAAATGGATAAATCTGAGAAATGAGAAGCAAATAAGGATATTTTCCATTAATTTCAGAGCTATTAAAGGATATAATCTCTTAATGCCTCAAAAGACTTGACTATTGAACTTAGACTATAAGTACTACTAATTAGAGGTCTGTAACATTTGATATGCCTTGAGAGAAAAAAAAAAGTCCACAAACCAGCTTATTAAAACTGTGATGCTGGTTCACTACAAACAGCTGCCAGCATGGGTAAATTGGGAATGTGTGTGGAATGAGAGGGGGACAACTACTGCAAATGCAGTCTAGAGAAGGTGATGCACCAAAGCAAGCCCATTAATTTACAAGAGGGTGAGTTTGTGAAACTTCCATAGGTGGAAATGACAAAGGTAAGACACTTTGCTTAAGGAGTCACCTCGCATAATTCCATTACATTTTCCCCTTGTGTACAATTTTCCATAGTGACAGGACAAGCATTATTTCAAGCTGTGCTCTTGCAATTAGCTGACTTAATTGCATAAAACTGTTTTTACCCATGGCTGTACACAGCACATCTTATACAAGCTTCACCACAACAGGTTTTGTGCTGGAGTGAAGGGGCTGAGGAAAATATGGGGGACAAATACGTGTACAAGTCATTACAAAAGGGTGTAGACTGAAAGCAAAATTTTCTTCAAGGTGCCTAATGAACCTTTACAAGATCTAAAAATTGTCATTAAATTGCAATCCAAACCCAATGCAAAACTAAAAGTGATGCTAAAAGCTATCTAAAACTTTACATTGCCCTGGTAGAGTTGTGATGTTACAGCATGCTCAGATTGATAGTGGAAGCATCTCAATATCATTTTTAACAGGCTGCCTTATGGAAATCTGTATCTAAGTGAGAGAACTCATTAAAAAGTGTAGCAGAGAAAAGTGTGGAATTAATCTATGAATTTTTATTCATGACTATCTGGCCTTAGAAAATTATTTGACATTGCATATGGATGTCAAATACTTGCAGACTGAACTCTATTGCATCTAACTATCACTCCCAGCTTGCAGCTATGACAGGCTTACACTTGAACTTTCTTAACTATATATACAGCTTAACTGTGCCTTTACATGTGAAAATCCTGCATGCAGAAATAACAACTTTAACAAAGGGCATGTAAATTTGAATTGAGTACTTTTTTTTTCTGCCTTTGAACATGCATCTCCTCAAAAGCAGAACATATGCTTTGAAGTTGAAACCTGTGTTTCCTATGTGTCCAGTGAATACAATACAAAAAAATGCCAGTATTCTGTATATCTGTGGGTGAAAAGAAAATAAGTGCATTTTTTGGTAAGATTATTACAACTGGACTAATGAAACTATGTATTTTTTATTCAGAACAAAAACAGTTCCTGGTCACTGCTTAGAGAATGAAGTACTTTTTTAAACCTGTGAACCAAACTTGAGCGTTGGATTCAGCTCTCCTGACTGAAGGCCACTGTGTGGCCTGTTGTACTTGCAGGATTTGTGCTACCCTTGAAAAACAATACAAGATCAAAACAATACATGACCAAACCAATGTGTTTATAAATAAAACTTTGCCTGTAGGTGTTTTCCTTAATTTTTTTAAGTAAGACCAGGGATCTGTAGGATCCCTGCACATATATCTGCAGGATTCGGTCCCTGCAAAAACTAGAAAGTAGAGAAGGATAAGCTCATGGGTGCTTATGAGTGATCCTGCACTTCTTGCTTTTCTGTTCCTCTTACTCCCATCAGTTGTAGTCTCTGAGGAATAGTGAGAACTCATGCTCATCCACCCTTCCTTTTGCCTTAAAAAGTGAAGATGTCAAGAAGTGACGAACTTAGATAAATGTACATTTTTGTCAAAATTAAAAATTAACCTTCCTTTTTCTAGGATGTTGTCTGTGTTCCTTGTCTCCTCCAGAGGCATTGTACTGCATGTATTCACTTCCTTTTGAATTTACAATGATTTACAAAACTGAAATAAGGCTGGTTAGGAGCCTTCTAGGACCTTGAGTGGGATTTTCAAAGGGGACTTTTTAATCAAATAACTGGGTTTTTTGTTTCATTTGTTGAAAGTAGATGGGATAATACAACTAAATATTTCTCATGCATCTAAAAATATAAAGCCTTAAGATATATGTGGACTTAATATTCTATTTGTTCCAAATACATGTCAGTAATGTACAATCCGACAATAATATTTATTTATACACATGTAGACCCATATCTTAAAATATATTATACTGTGAATTATTTTTGGTTTTAATCTAGTTTGCATGGGAGAAAAAAAAGAACATTAGCTATCAATAAATAGAGATTCAAATCACATAAGCACTTTCTCTAAAGAAGCAGACAATTGGGAGCACTTTATTTACCCAATAACACTGTATGGCTTCACCCACAAAAAACCCATATTTTTCTAAAGATATGTGCATTGATTTTAATTATATCAGATCAGCATAAAACAGTTCATTTTCAATAGATACTGACATTCCAATATTCCACAACATATTGATTCTAAATTGTTTTTTGAGCAGTTATAAAGAGAAAAGAAAATGCAACAGAGGCATGCAATACAGCCTGCTCAATTGAACCAGGTAAATCACACTTTGCAAAATCATTTTCCCCTCTAATAGAGTCAAAAAATGGTTATTATTTTTTTAAGGTTGCTGCACTTTAATTTATTCTTCCATTCCAAACTGCCTAAGCAGTTTTTTCAAATGTTGCACAGTCCATCATATGTTGCATCTATTTTCTTTTTGAGAGAAATTGTCTTGGTTTTCATAACAAAATAATAACACTTTGTGCTATTGTGGTAACACTCCTGCAACAATCTGAGATATCCACTATGCTTCCAGCTCTGCCTTTGTGCCCAATAAACTGAGATTTCATCAGCACCATCCTAATCCAGCAAACTAGGGCTGAGGCACTAGTCAAGCAGTATTTTATATATTAACAATGCTATTCATATGATAATAACTTCTGTACAGAAGGACCTCTTTTCTTTTTGCATCAATAATATTTTAGATGAGAAAGATGTGACAACTGATCTTGGAGAATGTGGCTACTGCTCGCTTAGCCAACCATAGCCTAAGCAAAGTGTTCAGGTAGAAAGTCCAGTTGCTTTTCTCATGCTGCAAAGAGCTGGCTAGCAAAGTAATTTCCTAGTTTTGGTATCGCATTAAAGCTTGAGTTTTTGTTGGGAATTGTAATACCTAAAATGGCCATCTCTATCTTCCTACCCAGACCTCTCCTTTGAACTCTGCCAGCCAGACATTTTCCCTCTTTCACTTCTATTTCTTTCTACTAAAACTTCCAGCCTCCAAAACTTCGCTACCTTCTTAGGAACATCAAATCACTTGGCAGGCTAATTGCTTTTCTGCTCGAAGAAGTTATCAAGTGAGTACACTATTTTCTATAGTAATTACAGAATGACCCTAGGGCAGAATGTGTACAACAATAAACCTCAGTAAGAAGGCTATTGTAAGTGGAAAAAACTCCTCTAATGTCAATGGGGTTGTATCTATTTCTATGGGCAGATAATTTGCCTTGCATTAGTAGGCTGTTGGTGGATACTTCCCTTGTCTTTTCAGTAAGTATTCCTATATGAACTCCTCCTGTCATTGCAGGAAAGCAATTACACCTCTTTTTACCTCCAAGGTTATGATGACCAATACTGTCTTAGAACCAACAGTAGCAAATTTAATTCAAATAATTCTCTCCTTTGCCAACACATGGATCTGGCTGCTCACTTTCATTTCAGAATATTTCAAACTGCTGCTCGATAAAATCCCCAGATGGCAGAGAATTTAGCTTTCCTTCCTCAGTCAATATCAAATGTATGCTCCTTTTATTGTCTCTATTAAAAAGCTCAGGTGCAATTACATTAGAGAAAATTTTGTTCTTTTCTTCCATATATTCAGTTGAAAATAAAACTCCCCTGCATCCATTGCTATGGGACAAGAACTTTAATGCTATAAGGAATGAATCACTCTGTTGTTCAGACTTGACTGCTCATACCAGTGTGAAGCCATGGCCATTATTGGTCCTGTGCATTTCTCAGTGCCCTGAGAGGCAACAGCAACTGCAAACAGTATCCTGAAGTCAGAGTTGTTAAGCTGATTATAGGAAGGGGCTTAACCCATAAACTCATCTTCACAGAAAGGGATGAAGGCTACAGGGATGAAGGTGATTGCCAGGGTCAGATGCCTTGGAAGAAACCCTGTGGGCAGTCAAACACAGGGTTAACCCTAACCCTGCAAAGAATTTTTCTTGACTGGACAGGTCCTTTTTTAAAAAACTACTAGAAAAAAAAAAAAAACCAACACGACAACATAGTGTGGCAAGATAAATGATGAGAGAGCTGGATCTCAATGTCTATGTCATAACATGTATCAAACTAACATGTGTGTATCTGTCTCATCTCCAGAAAAATGGTGTTTGAAAATCCCATGAGTATAAACAGGAAGGTCTGCCATGTGATCTTGTAGAGCTATAAGCAATCAAAGTAACTCTTTGAAGAAATAGTAACCAATGTCCACAAAGGACATCTGTGTTGACTGAGATACGTGACATGGTGATATCATCCCATATTTTTGGCAAGCATATTAACAATGATTACAACATTGTCAAGGCATATCCCCACATTCACCATCAGAACTCTGACACAGTCACATTTTGATGCTTGGGTTTTGTTTGGGTTTGGTTTTTTTGTTTGTCTGTTTGTTTTTTTTCCTAAGCAATAAATGTACAAAATACTTCCAAGGAAGACCCATGGCAGTACATGAGGGTTAAATCAAGAGGCAAAAAGAATCTTGGCTACATGTATTAAAAAAAAAAAAAAAAAAAAAAAAAATTGAAAATGAACCTACACACATGTTCAAACTCATGTTCTTTCAAATTCTACGTTCAATAGTATAACTTCCACTGTTTCAATAAAAGTCAAAAATTTCTCATCAGTCAAAGAAAAGAAAATATTACTCCCGGATGCTTTTCACCTCATCTCATTATTGAAAAAAAATGCAAAAAAATTGCACTTGTTTCTAATTATCAAGAGCAATGATGCTAACCATTGCTCTGAATGCATTTGTTGTAGTGAGCTGTCTGCATTTCTGTTCAGCAGGCCAAAAATCGTCTTGTCAGATTCACTTGTTTATGTTCAAACAGGGTTTTTAGTGTTCTACAGGTCAGGTGACACTTTGTTAGTTTCATCTGCATCTTGTGTGACCTGAGTTGAAAAAATGACTTCAAGTATACTATGCCTTTGTTTCTTTTTCATTTTGAAATGGCAGTTTAATTTTGAAGTGACAAAATTACTGTATGCTTTTTTATGCAGTGTTTTGATATTTTAGAGGTTCTCATGTCGTTTTAGATACTCTAATGCCATTTCACTTGAAGAAAGATGGCATTTATTTGGAAGGGATTGAGTCATTGTCAGCTACCTCAAAGACAACTATGAATCTGACATCACTCTGACTGGACCCTGTTTATTTATTTGTTTCCATTTCAGTTTCTGTCAAAAATTCTAGATAAATTTACAGTAAAAACACTACCATTATCACCAGAAATGAAAGGGTTCTAATGAACACAGCTAGCATTACTGAACATCAACAATAAACATATCCATGACTCAAGAAAAAAAAAAAAAGAAGGAAAAAAAGAAGAACAAAAAAAGTGGAAACTTGGCAGGTTACCCCAAGAGTCTAATCCATATAGGAGGAAAATTCAGACTAGCAGTCCTTGAGCTCTCCATAAGAATGACTGTTTTTTTCCCTTGAAATGAGAAGTACATTTGCCTCAGCATCCCAGCTCTCTGTAGCTGTGAAATTAAAATCTGGGGAATGATTTGGTTGTCAACACTAAAGGTTACAGCAGAAAAAAGAAGCCCAAAAAGGTGCTCATAAAAAATCCTGATGAGCCATCTTAGGAAGTGTGTTTCCATCATTTTTACATCTCCATAACAGTAGTGTTTATAACATCAAATTCATCTGTTCAGTATGCACATAGACACATTTTTCATAATCCTGAAATCCCATTCTAATCTCCTTCAGGACTTCACAGTCCTGACTATTCTGCAATGACAGTATGTTTTGAAAGAAAGAACAAAGTACTTACTTATTTATATTTGTTAAGTGAATTTTATGATATAAATATATCACTATTAAAGCATATCTCATGTTAAAGTAAGGAAAGATTACAGAGTTGCTACTAACCTTCCAAGTTTTCAAGCATCCTAGGTAGCAGTTTCCTCAGATATTTTACCCCACAGAATATGAATCTGTAAGCAGTTCCTGTAAGCAGACCTTTTCTTTTCCTCAGGGCACTGAAGTTTCACTTCAGAACAGCAGTAAGTCCTTTAATCTTCATAAACAAAATAAATAAAAAAATCTCAATGGTTGCCTGCTATTTACATTAACCTTTGAAAAGGTCTTCTATGCTCTATATAATTCAAGACAATTTTTACCCTTATCTGAAAAATTCAGATTGATACTAAAAGCTGCATGTTTCCAAAATAGTACCATTCCTCATAAATTATCCTTTTCCAACAAAACAGTTGTGTTGAGAGAACTGAAATTACAAGAACACTGCCATTTACAGAAAAAACAAAATAAACAAACAAGCAAAAAAATGGAGACATATTTACTAGTATGTACATATCATCCCATTATAAATTACTCTCTGTCTGACCAGCTATGTCTAGATACAAAAGTTTAAAACAAAAATGCACTTGGACATTAGTTCCTTTCAGACTCCTGGGTTTAAAATGTGCCTGAAAGCAGGTATTCCAGGAGATGGTTATAAATTGTAACTCAGCATAGTCCAGCCTTCTGGAAACTGGGAACAAGATGCTTTTGAAAATTTTATACATAGTTTTTTTCACAGAATCACAGAATATGTTGAGTTGAGAGGGACTCACAATTTCCATACTGGTCATACTTTTGTGTCTGTACTTTTTTATTAGATTCCTCTTTTATACATTTCTTTCTCATCATATGCATTCTTTCCTTTTTCATATTATTCTTGTTTTGTGTGGTTAAATTCAGTTTGCTGTAGAGGCTTTAGGAAGAGCTCCTTTAAATATCAGAGGAAAAAAATGGGGTACCAGAGAAAAGAGAACGTGGCCTTAGCCAGCTCTTATGTACATATCTCTATATATCTGTAAGACGATGCCCCAGTACAAGCACGTGAATTAATTAACATTGCCTCATTGTTGATGAGCTTACCTGCTTCTCAGAGAGTGGACTCCAGACTTATCAAAATCTTGTAAAGAATTTAATCTGTATTCTAGTGGTTTCCTTAGATGTCTGGAAGCAATTTTAATTTTTCCCTCTTATATCAAGAAGGAAATTCAAGTCAGTAAGTGAAGAGTGTTCAGAGTAAAAGACATTACATTGAACACCACTTTAAAAACATTACTCATGCAGTGAAAATGCAGCTTGGAGATAGAATGCATTCTTTGGGCAATTATAGGTGAGGGATTTTTTTTTTTTTTCAGATAACATGTTATTTGCAACATCTCATTAAACTGACAGCTTCTTAGACAGGGGAGAGTAATTTGAATTAATATGGTATTCATTACATATGTATTTCCATTTGGATACTGTAATTCTTTAATGAAATAAAATTAAAAGCATAAGTTAATTGTTGGTATAACCAAAAGTGAATTTCAAGAGAGGTGACTGCAGCAAATCCCTTTAAATTAATGAGGCATTGTGTGTATGCCTCTAAAAGAAGGAAAATATGTTACCAGTAATAAGAAATATTTTGGCACACTAGTAATTAATTAAGTATTTTCATAGACTTCCAAGTGTCTAATGTCTGGATTCTTTATGAAATTTCAGTGATTAATTTGTTTGTTTGTTTGTTTTAAGACCCAAAGTAGCTTCTGTGGCCAACACAACTGAGGTATTTGGAAACATCTTCCAAAGCATGATAATTGAATTGATTCCTTCTTGATTTCCTTGTCTGAATCCACAAACTTCATAAACAGTGTCATGCATTGTTCTAATGTGTTGTCTAATGTTTTTTATGGCCTCATTTCTTTCTTTATTCATTCTAAGCCTTTCTCTTCTGTAATAAACTATTCTGTAAAGTAATAAATTCCTGAAAAAATAGGAAGGTTAGTTATTACTTTAACTGAAATGTTCAATGATTTCATAGGACATGTGCCACCCAGAATTCAGATTACACAACTTCTATTTAGAAAACAAACAGTAGTGTGTATCATAGGATAGAAAAGGAAGTTTATACTTAAACCAAATGGATTCACTGAATCTGTTTGAGTACTAGGAAAAAATTTGCTTTTATGAAAAAAAAAAAAATTAAGTGCTTTATTTAAAGTATTGGCTTTCAAAAAAAAAAAGAAAGAAAGAAAAAAGAAAAGGCTTAGAGGGGACAAGAGGATAACAAAATGAAGATGCTTTAAAAAAACCTATGTAAAAGTTGTCCTTTAGTCTCAAAGGACTGGGGCTTAAACTGAGGTGAATGCACATTTATGAAGAAGCTCAACTGTGTTAACTTTACATCCCTCAACATCCCTAACATGGAAATATTTTTAAATGTCTCTAGAGAAATTCAATATCTTTTTTAGGGGCAAATTGGTATTTTTTTCCTTTGTCAATCACACTGTTTTTACTAGTGCTCTTTTTTACAAGAGAGATTTCTCAGTAAAACTTTGCAAGTCAGTGCAGAGTGGGCCCCGCACACCAGGAGTTCCCCGAAATTGTATGGGAAGCTTTGGAGAAGATCTTTCCCTTTTTAAAACATTTTCCTGATTTGGCCACAAGTAAATCAAGTATTTTCACTGTTTCTCTCTTGCCTCCTCTTTTCTTTTTCATTCTTACATCTGATTTTTCAGTGCTAGGCCTCTGCTTTCTGCACTTCCCTCCCTGTTCACTTTCTTTATTGCTCCCTTTTCCCATTTATTCCAAACCAAGGCAGGTGCTATGTAACCCCACAGGAGTACATTTCTCACTCTCCCTGAGCACTCTAATAGCTGTTTCTATCAATACCTTATTTCTGTGCTGGACTTTTCCCATGTCAACAGCCCCACTGAGTTTAGTGCATCTACACACTCAAGTGAAGTTAGTAAAAAAGGGTTTGAAGCATTTGCTGGATAAGAACCTGCAACCAGGCCTAGCATTTTTATAGAAATACTCAGCATGTGTTCCAGTCACTGCTTAAATATCAGGAGAGCCCCTCACAATAGGATTTGCTGGACTGAAGTGATGCACAGACCTGTCTCAGGCTCTCCTTCTTTACAAAGAAAAATGACAGCAATTGTTGAACTTAAAAATATGCTCGATCATATTGGAGTGAAAACAATAAGGGCTCAAGCATTTTGGGGCAAAATTTAAAGAATAATTCAAAAAAATTACAGGCTTATTTATTAAAACTATAAAAAGTATCCAAAATTGTACAACTATCTGGTATTTCTCTTTCTGTGCACTTCTGGCACATAGAAATATAGCCAAAAAGTGAAAAAGAAAGGGATATGTTTTGCCCTTGAGAGTAATATGATTACAAGAAGATAGTTTCAGATCTGTTGAATATTTTAAACCCTACACTTTAATGTGTGTTTCATTAACTTTGGGGTGGGAATGAAAAAAAGTCTCCCTCAATTTTTTTTTAAATTCTGTTCCACTTCATTATTAAGCAATGATGCCAAGCTGTTCACCAGGATTGCTGCTAGCAGGCTTGAACAGCTTCTGCCAAGTGTGATTAATGCAGATCAAACAGAGTTTATTCAGAGGAAGAGATTGGCAGATAACATTTATCATCTCTTAAGAAAGTCGGGATTTCCAGACTGACGTCAGGGTGGTGATAAACTTAGAGGCTGAAGGATGTTTGACCTACTAGTTTGCATATTCTTTAGAAGAAATTTGAATCCATTTCGATTAGATTTGAAACCTGAAGAGAACCTCATTTACATGCAAAGCCTCTTCCAGTAGTTAACTTTGTTTTTAAAAGGACAAGGCATACTGAGACAGTTATCAGTCATTGCACCTTTTTTCATAAGTAGAAAAACTGTTTCACTAGTACAGAACAACCTGCTACTGGCCAAAACAGCAACCTCAGTCTATATGTAGGCTGGGGGGGAAAGGTAGCCTGGATTTAATTCCTGGATGTCCTTTGTTATCTTAGGCAATCAGGTCCTACCATATTTTTTTCTCTTTCTGTCTGCTTGACAGTATAGACTTTTCAGAGGCCCAGGCTCAGAGGAGGGTTGAAAACAGAGAAGCAGCTTGGTGTCTTAGATGAACATCTTTTTAAATAATGAGAAGATTTTAATGAGAAAACCAAAAGTTGTTTAGTCTTACCTTTCTCAAAAGCCATTACCTTCAGGTCAGTTCCCTGACTGCTGAGGAACAAAAGCTGTGTTGGGAAACTCATTCTGTTTCTAAGATATATTGCTTGGCCTTGAACCTCTAACACAAACCTCTGCACAAAGATCTTCTTAGAAATAACTATTTTCCACTTCCTTCACCTTCCTCAACCAAACACAGTCCTAATAGCAGTAAGCCTAATAAAAAAGTCTCCAGCACATGAAAGCAACTTGCTAACTGTAGTCAGCTAATCTCTGAGACACCCTGTGTTGTCTCACCTATTCGAAGGCAGCAAAAAAACTCGTTAGTACCAGATGAATCATGTCCCCAGGCTCTGCCAGCTCATCCAGGGGAGGTTATTGACCATATAAAGCTGTTTTAGGCAGAAAGACCTTTGCTTCCCTCCCATTTTGCCTTACACTGACATAACCTATACTGCCAGAGCACATATTTCTCTGCAATGACAAAAGTACCTTTTTGATTTAACTGTGACCTAAGACCTCTTGTTTCTCACCACCAATTTCCATAGACTTACACTTTTGAAAGAGTCATAGTTCCCAAGGCTCCAAATTATAAAGTTTGTTTGGTTTGTCTTTTTACAGAAAGGATACTTCAGGAAAGAAAAAGAATGATAGTTTAGAACTCAGATTCTTTTCTACAGAGAGAGAGAAGCCTATTTTTGTTATCTCAGTGTATAGTCACTTTTAGCTACTGCAGGTAGTATTTTTTCGCATAGTACTTTCCTCAGTACAGCTGAGGCTATGGCTCAGATTTTGTATTCCTAAACAAAAACCTTTTAAAGGTGCCCTTTCATTTATTTGTTTATTTTCTGAGGCATTCTGACCATCTCAGTACTTCTTAGAAACACTTACCTGCTACTGATAACTCACTTTTATATTGATAGCACAAGTTTAGAAATATTGTCTCTCAGAGACCCTGTGCTAGACCTAATTACTTTATTTGCAGCCTCACCCTGACCAGTGGCATTGCTATCTGAGACCAAACAGAAATTTTAAAAGAAAATAACAACGAAACCCAACAGCCCTACACATATAATCTAACACTGGAGCTTATGCCATGGCTCATCTGGCAGATGCTCTGAAGCCTGTGCCTCTGACCATCAGAAGTCTGGTTTCTGTTCTGTTTGCAAATGATCGTTTCTGCTTTCGGTGGCTGTGGAATGCCAGATCCCCTTGGGCAACGGCAATATGTTCCACTTAGTTTCAGCTTTCTCTAGACCAATATATTTTTAAAGTAATAGTAATTTAGAGTTATGACTGGAGTAATAAGGCTGTAGCCAATCTACCCTTGAGGTTGTTTTTGGACAGCTTAGTGCTGGAGAATGTCTCCCTATCATCTTCCTCGTGCCATACTGGAGGATTTGTAAGCTTTGTCCTTTGCCTGCCACTGCACAGCAGCAGCTTTAAGTTGCTGGCTCAGGCAACACCACAGTTACACAAGTTGCTGCGCAAAGTTCACCATTCTGTTTTACTTCTTCAGGTATGCTCTGGAGGCAGGAGGTGACACTGCTCTGCTTTAGGAGCTCAGAATAGTCATGCCAGCCCCGTGCAATCTGCTTCCTACCTCTCTTTTTAAGGTCTTTTTAAAGCTTCTAAATTAATTTATCTTCTTTTTAATTCTCTGTAATCCCACTCTGAGAATTGTTGCAGCTCATTTCTCCTCTAGCAAACATCCACTGCTCCACTGTCCCCCCATATCAGAAAGTAAAAAACTTTCTGATTTACATTTCAAGATACATCTGGAATTAAGCCAGTTCAGGGCTTCCCAGCAGTACAGGCAAAGTTACTCTTGTCACGAGAAGAGTAAGGAGAACAAGTCACATGAAGCCATTCCTGTTCTTGGTAAGGACAGCTCAGAAGAAGACATGAGGCTTGGACAGTGAGGTGGAGATTTTGTCTCTCATATCCAGTGGTTAGAACATGACTATCCCCCAGTCACCATCCCCACCCTGCTGACCACCCCACTGACGCAGCTGTGCTGGGGGCTGCTGGAGCAACACCCTCCTCAAAGGAGGCAGCTGAGACCAGACACAATCATTCAACCCTTCCCTGCCCACAGCCACCCCAGGAACCTGCCTGGTTTGCCTGTGACAACAGTTATACCAAAGAATGAGCCTCTCACTTTCATCGCTAAACCTGCCTCTAGCGAGGAGTGGCTGCAGCCCTCCCTAATGATAGACGCCTATAAAAATCTCCTATATCAGGTTCTCATACCATTAATGCCACCAGTGCTGTGACCTTTTTAGCAAAGTATCAGGTACTAGCAGCAGGCTCAGAATTGCACACTTTAATTAAAAACTGTATTTTAAAATAAGACTCAGTTTAGATGCACCGATAAGTGATTTTCACTATGTGAAATTTCAAAGTGCTTTACTGAGAAAAAAAAAAATCATTGCAAGCTTCCTATTAATTTCTGGCTAGCTGGGTTTCAAGGACAATTTTATTAAAAAATGAGCAGAGCTTCCATAATAAAACCTTTGCAGTTGTTATGACCACCTGTGCCACCTCCCACCTTGATCCACCACGTGACATAGCACAGCTAATTTTCCCACTTCTAGTAAGGAAATTGAGCTGTTACAATTTCAGACGATAGTGCTTACATACACATATTTTAAACTTCATTATTTTTCTGTATGGCAAGGCTGGAGCTGACAGACTTTGTATCTAAACGGCTTTCAGAGGACTTTCTCTGTACAGTATGATACAAAAGTTAAGATAAAATAATTAAAGTTTCTGAATGGGTGTGAAAGCAAGAAACAAGAGGAAAATAAAAGTGAGTTCCTAGTTGAAGTGAAGAGCCCTGGCTACAACAAAGGTCTCAAATGAGACAATCTTAATGGATTACTGTTAATAAATATTACAGTTTATTAAACAGTTTATAAAACAAACAACAGGATGGCACTCATCTGAACTGAAACACAAACAGGGAAATTATGACTCTTGAGGCTTACTCACCACAGATAAATTGCTTCCTGCTCTCTCCTCAGCCCTAGGCCTAAGCTTTATGAAAACACTAATTGCTCCCCACTGTCACTCTGAACCACCAATGACTCAGTGAAAAAGAAAGAAACCAAACAACACAAAAACATACACCTGCTTGATCAGGTCCCTGTGGATCAGCCTTTTTTGGCTGTGCCCATTTCTTTTTAATTTGACAGGGTGAAACGCCCTAGTCTGAGCCACAAAGAAGGAGAATTCAGTTAGGGGAGAAACTTGGCAAGCTGAGAAGTGGAAGATAGGGGAGGAGATTATAATTAATGCATAGGGGTAGTTTACATGCTGTCTGCTCTCCATGGTGAGAATGTAGCAAGCTGTCTAATTGCAGCCTTGTTTTTGGCTCTGCTTAAATTCCTCAGAAAACATTGCACTTCACAGTCTGCATAGTTAGATTTTGTAGCTTTTGGCCTCAGCAGAAGCCTAATAAAAATACAGGGATGAAGAGGGCAAGCTATTTCAGGCATAACATTCTGGATCAACGCAAAGAGGTCATAACTGGTGAGAATCTGCATGAAATTGGATTAGGCACAGATGAAGTGCCTGATCATCTTTCTGCCCAAATTCATAAATATATTAGCACACACAACCATCAGTGTCACATCTTGTGTTTATATCTGGCAACTGCCCTCTTTGCTGGCCTCTGACAATTCTGATCAATTCTTACCGCCCTCCAAATAAATTTGGGTTTCAATTTCAAATCCTACCCTGGGTGTTTCCAGTAGATATGTGTCTAAAAAGGTGCAATGACACTCTGGCAGGAGAGTAGATGAAGAGCTTCCTTGCATTTGCTCAAAGCCTGTGCAAGACCTACAGGTGAAAGCTTAATTACTTAAATATTTGCAGTTCAATAGGTTATTAAGGTTTGAACAAAAAGGTCCTCAAGAATTTAATTTCCACTATGCAAAAACTAATGTTAAAACAGCAACAATGCCTACTAGTTTGGTCAAATAAAGTGGATATCTATCCAATACGTTATGCAGAAAATTGCAAGTGTTGCGAGCCAGATCCTACAGATGCAAGTCTGGAGGCCCCAAAAGTTTCATAGCTGACATTCAAGGGAGTGGATTTATTGAGTGAAGACAACACAGTCACCTGATAGGGAAATGGAAACACTTGCCTTGACTGTTAACATGAACTGTGTCACTGTGGGCACCAGCCCCTCATCATGACTTCCTGTGCTTAGGTGTTCCTGTGGCCTGTAGCCAATGAATAAGAAGAATTTGAGTAAATACAAACCAGAAGAAATCTATATATTTTAGTGAAATGAAGTTAGATTTATGATATTTCTACTTCAAATGGATGTTTTAGCAAATGAATGTGAGTTACCATTTTTGAGTGAAGTTAGAAAATGCAACTACTAATGAGGTTTAAGGAAAGACAAAGAAAGTGCTACACACAGAGGGGCAAAGCCACAGCTTCAAACATTTATCTGGAAGCATCCCCATGCTGAAACTGTTTACTGAAGTCACACCCTTTATTAGCTGCATTCCTTTCCTCCTAAAAGACAAAATTCAGCTATAAATTATTTGGAAAGGCCAGACTCTCCACATTAATTCACTGAGGCTTTCATCCTTCTGCACAGCAGTGTATTTCTAATACTGCTCAAAAGGTATCAAGTACCTTCTTTCCAACCTATTCACCAGCTCTAAATGGGATTTGACATTACCAGGTCAGCTTTGCTTTGCCTCTTAGATGACTAACAAATTTGCAGAGACATAGGTTCACTGTTCTCACATGGATCAATGTTCAACAGACCACTGGTTTTAATGGCAAACATTTAACTTTCAGCCATTAAGTAGAAGAGGAAATTCAGGTTGTAACAAATTACCTGGCATCTAAACAGTGTTAAAGTTGTCCATTAGGAGTGCCTGTAGACAATGCAACAGCACATTAGTTTTAAATTGCAAAGTTCAGTCAATGGAGTGATAGAGTTCGGATCTGAAACGTTTTACCACAGCTATTGAAAGGACTGTACAGTGAAACATATTTAAAGTGAGGAATAGTAGAATGGAAATATGTTTAGATAGTCAGAAGATAGAAATCCTCCCTGTCCTCCCCAATCCTTGCAAAAGCAAACAAAATACATAAAAACATTGTAAACTATGATGGTAGTTATAACTGATTTTTCTATAAAGTTATCATATTGAACTGATTTCCCTGTGTGTTAAACAATGTGGACATCCTAAACAAACTATATTTTTACCATGATGATATGACACTATGTTTTTCCTATGTACCATGAGCTACTCTTTTCTCATTTATAGTCATATCACCTATATGTCTGTTCGCATCAGCTTCCTAGTTAGGAGTATTTTCCACCTTGAATAAGACTGGAAGCCTATATAGGGCAGAGGAATATAAAGAAGGAATATATAAGAAAGAAATACAGATAGTGGTACTATTTGGGACAGTGTATGGATGAGATCTTTTATCAACTTGTACTTTAGGAAAAAAATTCATTAAAACCTTTTTCAGACTATTTGGGAAACTTTATTTACCAGTTGCTTTTTACTACATCATGGGTGAGAGAGCACAAAAAGTATATTGCTCATGAAAGGTTAGTGTGAAAAAAAGTTAAATATGCTGGTAAGGAAAAGCTTCCAGAACAGACAGGAAGTGTTGGTTTGTTAGTGAACTATCTGGAAATACATCCACAGGTATGACAGACCATTTACAGGTATTTGGTTCGTTCTTGGTGTTTTCCTCTTCAGCCCGACTCCCTATACTGAATTTCTTTACTCCATACTTACTTGGCTCTAAACAGAAATCTCTTCTATTTATCTCTCTTTTAATCTGTATTGCAGTTCCTTGAATAATCACATCCTTCTGCTGAACCAGGGATCCCAAAAGGAAGCAGATCCAAATGGAGAAGAATCAGAGGGATTCTAAAACATGGATGACAATGTGAAAATAGAATTCATATAGACTGCAGAGAGAGTGAGAGTAAATTATGCTCTTCTGTTTCCTAATGTATATATTGAGAGCATGTGCCTTGAAAAGAGGATGTCTAAATGTAGGGAGGCTGTCTTTGGAGGAAACCTGAGAGACACAAAGGAGAAGAGAGACTGATGGAGAAAGGGACAAATGTAAGGAAAAATGACATCAAGAATGAACCTCAGGGAACTGGAAGGAGGCCTCAGGAAGGGGAAACAGACTGAAGAAATTATGAAACTATTTATTTTAAACATCTTATTTGGTCAGCCCCTCTAAGCTCTCTTTAAATGATTCCACTTTGTTCACAGTGATAGCTGCAGATGCACCAGTTTACCTGGGCAATATTCAGCATAATATGGCTCACTACAGATGTTTTTTATTTCAGTAACTACCTGGTAGGTTGGTTGTAAATGCACGAGGCAATCTCTATGCATTTTTGCTATTCAATAAAACCACCTAATTTAAAAGATATTTCATTCACCCATCAGTGGATGGATAAACAAATATCAGGCAGAAAACTGTCAGCTTGGAAGACCAGGGGAACTCCTCCTACGTGACCACTGTTACTTGTTAAGATGGTTACTTCTCAATAATGCAGGAAGATTTTATCCCTTGAAACTCAGTGAAGAAATTTACTCAGCTTCACAAGTCTCACAGCCAAAGGAGATGAGTAGCACTAATACCATTTCTCATTCTCTTCTACAAAGGCTGGATTTACACACCTCATGATAAATTTCTGCAATTTTTGTGGTAATCAATGCATCAATACACAAGAGACTCATCACTTTAGATATCCTGTGTAAATGTTTACCTTTCCAGAAATCAGTTGAAAGAAAACTACACAAGAAAAGAAAATTCTTGGCGGGGGGGGGGGGGGGGGGGGGGGG
>JAWWEV010000001.1:6032092-6052553 GCA_035583235.1 Hafferia zeledoni
TCTACTCTCCCCATCACACACACACACACACACACACACACACACACACACACACACACACTCTCACACACTCGCTCTTGCTTTCCGCCCAGCTAAAAAAAAAAGTCCCCAAAACCAAAAGAGACAGCCTGCTCCCACCCAACCTTTCAAGAAGAAGACGGTAGCAGTTAACTACTTCTTTTTGTTAACTAATGGCATGGACAGCTAGTGGCAGGGGAGAGAATTTACATAATAATTCCAAACTACAACAGTGATAATCTCTCATACCAGAAAGAACAACAGCCTCACAGTAAAATATTTATTTGAAGTCCATTCATTCTGTACACACAGACATCTCTCTCTCTGTACTTTTAAACCCACATATGGATGTAGATATATAATCCATAGGATACATACACACAAAGACATGCCTATACATATATAACAAAGAGCAATATATGGTGAAGACATAAAATAACATTAATTCCAATTTACAGGAAGTAGTGAGGGAGTGATAGAACCAACCAGCAGTGATGTGCATTGCAGTGACCAAAAAAAAAAAAAAAAAGCAGGTAACGGTTGATGAGACTGTACTTTCACATAATACAATGATGAAAAGGACTTGGTGAGGTGCCCAATGATATATCAACCCAAATTACTTTTAAATAATGGCATATAAATAATTTTCACTTCCAAGTCACAGAAGTTGTAAATCTGCTGTCACTATACGGCTGAGTGGTTTTGCTTGGTGTATGTGTGGAAAGTCTGCTATAATTGGAGAAATGGTTTTGCTCACTTTCTTTGGTCAGCACTGCCCAAGTTTGTTCAAAGAGTTGAAAAAATGTCCTGAAAGTCTGACAGCTGTTGGAAATGATAGATTTGATTAGACAGTGTATGTATGTATGTATGTTATGTATTATGCATTATTATATTTCACTTCAACATCTTTATGTAGTTACTGCAGTTTAGAAATCAAAACAAACACAAAAATCTTGTAATCTATCAATTTGCCTATGCTGTAAAGTCCTTGAGTGAAGAAATCCTGAATAGTTATTACTTTCACTTCTATCTAATTTGTCCGTTTGTCTTCCATGGTGTTACTATATCTTTGGAAATTTCATTCCTTTTCTTTGCATCACTGCACTAGATTTTTGGAGCAAATTATGTTCATATCTTGGTCTTTTTTGACAGTATTAAAGAAAGGAAAAACCTCAAATCAGGGTATCTTTTCTTTCTCTAAGGAGAGGGATGCTTGGATATTGTAAAACAAAATAAAAGAGGAAAGAGAATGAGAGCTATTTGGAAGGAATTCCAGACCTGCATCATGGTTTAACTTTCACTGATACATAGAATTTAGACTGTATGATTCTGACTTTAAAGTTCACTGCTGAAAGATGAGATTGTCTAAGCCACTATTCATGCTCTGAAGGACTGAATATCTTTTACAAAATGCCCCTACATTAGCATTTTAGTTCAAACCAGCAATTAAGTTTTGGCTGTTCCTATTTGCTGTTCCTTGGTCTGCATACCAAAGCCAACTTGGTATGTACAAATTAGATCCTTTTGGATCAAACTAAACCAAAGGATGTACTTTGTGAGCTCTCCTTACATCCTTCAGACATGGTGTTCAGTCCATCAGATCAGTCTCGAGTCAGACCAAAGGAAAATGCAGGAATGCCAACAGCTGTGTCTGTTGGAACTTCAGCACCATCTGCTTTTCCAGCCTGAGCTTCTCCATTGTATAGTTTATCCTGCTAAGGTATACACAACTTTGGGAAGGCCTATAATTTTCTTCTGTGCCTAAATATATCTGCAGAGGACTATAACCAGCTCACAGCTGTACCTTGAGCTCAATTCAGACTATAACTACAAATCAGTTAGACAGCACTAGCTCGAATTGTTCAGAATTACCAAGGAAAAGATGAAGGTATAGATTTAGTTCTGAAATAATTGATGGATTAAATAAGGACAGCACAATAGAAATATAAGTGAAGTTAAAGTTGACTGTGCCATCTGTGAAGTTGGCTCACAGATATACATTGCTAGTCAATGTTGGAAATAAAATTGCAGTGCACTAATTACCTGCTTCTTGAGATCCCTATAAATGCACTGAATATAGCAACAATATATTTGAGCACTTAGTCCACAGATACTATAAGATAAACTATTTTCAGACAGCTCTCACCCACTACGCATGTAAAATAGTGGTCAACCTTGACAACCACGCTACATTTAAAAATTTTGCCAAGTGCCATGTGTTTTAACTATACACAAAACTTCTCCATGTGACCAATTTCAGATTATTACTACTTTCCATAATATTTCCAGATCTAACTAAATAATTTAGTCATTAAATTCTGTGATCATATTTTCCCCTGTGTGCATTTAATTTGAAAACTTGAGAATTTTAACTTGCATTTTAATAATCTAAATTATACAGCATAAGGTGTACTAGTTTTTCTTCAAAAAGTTCAAAGATTGATAACCTGCCTCTTATTTTATTGTCATTAGAGATTAGCAACAGAAGCATGTAATATTTTTCATTATAACATTTGCAATGCCTCTGAGAAACAATTGGTTTTATTATAGTATTCATGGGATTCCAGACTCCTGGAGTTACATTAGTTGCTTGCATTGAAAATTTAAGAGCTTTGTGGCTAACCCTGCACAACTGAAGGGTCCCACATTATCTTGTGAATCCAGATAGCTCTTTCCTCCCTTCCATATGTATTTCAGGCCAGAATGCTCACAGCCTTTTCCGTATTTGGTCTCCAAACATTTGTAGTGCCTGTGATGTTTCAAAGGCATAGTTTCCATTCCATGGGGCCAGATTGCTCTGCCAGGCTGAGGGGCCAGGGTAAACACATTTCCAGTTTCAAAGTTGTTTTGGTAATTCTAGTTAGAGAGGTTCTGAAATTGGTATGTGTGGAATCACAAACCACCCTGAATGTGGGAAGATTGGTTGGGAAGTCTGCAGCCCCTTGGAAAACCGGCAGAATTTGAAAGCAACAGAGGTGGAATACACGTCTGCAGATATTGCTGTCCCTTGCATTTAAAAGAAATATAGATTGCATATGTAAACTTTGCTCGGTATTGGGTCTGTAAAACCTATTTGCATTACCTTTTGTTCTTCTTCCCCTTGTTTCATGAATAATGGATTAGCTTTAGGCCTCTGCTGTAAACAGATATACAAACTTTAAATTCCTTAGTTAAGAACTATTTGCATGTTGCCTCCCCTTGAATTGTGGACCCCTATATTAAGCAAGAAGCTGTACAATAAATTGTCTTTATTCTCCCTCCGAGTAAAGTCCATTATTGACCATCTCAGTTATACACTCATTTTGGTGTTGTTTCAGATCAGAATTACTCCAACAGCTCTCAACTTGCCAGAGTCCAGATGTGTAGCATACCATTTGAAGAAGAACCAGAAGAGGAAATCCAAATATTTACTAGAGAAATAATAAATAAATTAAAACATAGCACCCTAAAATCAACATATTTGAAACACTACAGACTTCATACTACTTAAGAAATAGCTCTTGCTATATAATAATTTGTTAGAGATGAGGGGAAAAGTGTTGTCTCAAAGGCAATCTTGGAAAAAAATTGAGAGGAAAAGGAGTGTTTAAACTATGTACAATGGTGATAGCTGTGACTGTTTCACATGATGAGAGCCCTCAAACTGAAGGACATTTGAGAAACATAGTAGTTCTGTGTTACTATGGTAAGCTAAACTTCAATCAAGAAGATACTTTGAGTTAGATATTTTGGTTACAAATTTGCAGTGTGTTATCACAAGCTCTCAGAGGTTATTAACAACATTATTATCACACGTGTGTAAGGGAGTTGCCTTGAAGACTCAGATGAGATCAAACCTACTGTAGACATTTTACCAGTGCTCTTGTGGCCACTCTCACATACATACCAATGAAATAGAATGAATGGGAATGACAAAGAATTGGAAAAATAGTTGCTCTGAGTCAAATAGCACCTCTATTCTGCCTTGCATTGGTCTAAGAGTAGGCTCATGGGGCTATACCCTACATGCACCATCAGGAGGCAGCCCACGAACACAGCAAGGAGTGACTTTGAGCAGTGGATCAAGGCTTCCCTCTCACCAGGCTCTAGGACACCCTACACATCTGCAGCTTGAAATCAGCTTCTAGCCCCTCAAAATATTGAATTTAAGTGTCTTCTGGGTCAACCATCTATTTCTGGAAGAATAACCAGGACAAATAAACCCAGATCCACTCCCAGCCCAATGGCTCTGTGTCCAGAGCACATTTCTTTTCCCCCCAATAGATATATAATCCACAGAAATAGTTGCCATAGCTCAATAACTTTACAATTATAAAGGAGTGAATTAAATCCCCATCCAACATTTTCATATTGTCATAAGTTCGTGCAAGCAGCTGTATTTTAGAGCTAGCAATATGAAATCTTCAGTGGGAGCACTATTTTATAAAAGTTATAGACAATAGAAGGAAATTTCATTTTCCAGGTACTTCATGTGTGACTTACACTTTTTATTATCTCTTGGTAATTTTTTCTCTCATCAGGACATGTTCCATTGGGCATATCATGTATCATATTTTAAATAACAAATTTTAATGCATGATATCCAATACCACATTCATTTTTCTAAGTAAGACTAGAGAATCTGAAACTATACAAAGTCTTATTCACATCCAACTTCAGCACAACTCTGTTTAGATGTGAAAAGCCTCATATGGTATGTGGAGGTTGAGCACACATATAGGAGTATTCACATTTACATGAGGTACACAACTGTATGCAATAATTGTCTAAAAATATTCAGCTTTTCTGAGGGTACCCAATTCAGCAAATTGGGTACCTTGGCATACCTTTGCCATCAACTGTGATCAACAAGTGGTACAAAATTTGAAGATATTGCACTCCAGAATCTGTCAGAAATATTTTAGCTGGTTTAGATAAAATAATCCAGCTAGTTTTGTCTACAATACTTATATAACCTTCATTACTGGAAAAATTGAGCTTCTCACTGTCTTTTAGTGTGGATATCCATTAAGAAAAGTAATTTTTTCTCAGGATTTATAGACTATGAACCTCAAAGCAGAGCTGCGCAAGATATTTGGTGAGCTGACCTGAAACTCCTCTCCTACCAAAAGAGGAAAGGCAGAACACAATTTCCAAATCATTTGACAGGTATCAAAGTTGTGTACAAAGGAGGAAAAAGTGAGTTCATTTCCTTTCAGGTGAAAGGCACAAGCTCAACTCAGACAGCCTTAAGGCTAACAGCTTCCAGCCCAGGGCTGTATTTCTCAGCCTTTAGATTCTTTGCTACCTTCTGCAATTCCTTGCTCAGGGTGAGGAGTGCATGCAGCAGGTTGGAAGAGATCAGTGCATATGGATGGGTTTTCACCTTGCTGAAGGAGTTACCTCACCTCAGCCACCCACAGAGTTGGGCTTTTTCAAGCTGTGCACATGCATTAGATGGGCTTCAGAGAGGTACCCCTCTGGGATTTGGACTGTTTCCACCATCTTGAAATTACTGATGTCCAGATCTACTGTCTGTCACAAGGCACAGGCTGTGTTAATGGCTTCCCTATATTTAATGACTGTGCGGTTACGCTGCCAAAGTCCACCACATAGGCTTTCAGGGTCTTCTGCCTACTTAACTCCTTGCATATTCAAAGTCAGGCTTTTTGGCATGCCCAGAATATTTTTGCCTTTGAGCCAAACTACCCAGGTTTCCTTCAGATAAATTATTTTTCCAGCCGGCAGAACCTACGGAATTTGACCATCTGAGCAGAAAGTCTGGATGCCCCAAAGTGCCAGACAAATGACACTGTAGATTCAGGATCAACTTAGAGCAAATGTGCTCTGAGTTCAGCATGTCTTAGATGTGCTGGATACCACACAGATTAAATCTGACACATTCTGGGATTGCTGGACTCAGCAGATGCACAGCCTGGTAGGTCTGCAGACATTTTAAAGTTTATAAATAGAAATAGGGACAGTGCCATTTCGATTATTTGAACCTGTATTCTCTAGCTTCAGAGGAAGGTGCTCTAGCAATGAGTGACAGTTATTCAAGAGTGATCAGAGGTTCTCCCTTTCAGTGCTAGAAATAGTACTGTTTGTATTGAATAATTGACTAGTAACTGAAACAGAAAATGGGAGGGAGGAAGCCAGAGAGAATGCTATTTCTTAGTCTGATAGTAAGGGAAAATAAAAAAGGACTGCCATGATCTGCCATCTTTTGTGTAAGAAAGCATCAGGCAGATTTGCTTTGACATGCAGTGGATTTGGCCATGCAGGCGACACAGCGGAGGAAACCTTTCTTTGGGGATTTTCAAACAGCTGATCAGAGCTAAATCCTCACAAGGATTAGATGCTGTGAGGCACACTCACAAATAGATCTTGTTTGAACAGTTTTATTTCTAATAGTATAGACCTTCAATGAGCTATTCAATGCTTTTTGAGGGGCTGTGTAGGCAACTTGTTTTTACAAAAAAAAAAAAAAACAAAAAAACAAAAAAACAAACAGGGATGCACATATCCTAGTGACTCCAACCACTCACCTGAAAGGACAGAAAATTTCTACAGCTGTGACAGAGTGCTGAGCTCAAGTGTCTTGAATACCAAAATGGCCATTAAGCAACAGAACTAAATCATGGATTAACTAGCTTTGTAGATAGAGAAATCAACACCCCAGAACAAACAAGAAGAATTCAGATGATATAATAAAGATAGGAAAAAATCACTGAATTTACATCAAGTGGTAGCTATCTTGAATGTTCTGGATTGCTGTAGATTTCTTTTAAGCATTTAAAGAAAAAAAAGCAAAACAGGAATTAGATGTGTGTGATGATCTTAGTCTCTGATCTATGAAAGCACTGAAGCACCTGCTTCAACACATTTATTTTATCAAAAACTTAAGTATTTGCCTAAATATTATATTGAATGAAGATATTATACTAGAATGGGTCATTGGTTTCATAGGGACACTTTGAAGCTGGCCAGAACTTCCAACTGTATTTAGTTGAGTATCACTTTTTAGATCTTTTCAGTTGAATTCTATATTGGAAAAAAAATACTGTTTAAGGAATATTATGGGTAGCAATACGAAAAAAAAAAAAGGAAAGTCAAAGATAAACAGCGTAGGCCAGTCAGTTATGAGTCAAGTTTCCCACAGTCATGTGACACCTGAGATTCATTTAGCTGCACCATATGAAGCTGAGCTTCATAAATAACACACCGTGTATTTAGTAAAAACAGAACCCCTGCCTCACCCCAGGCCCTAAATCCAAGGAGGAAAGCATAACAAGGATAAAGGGCATTTTTAGTCCCTTTTATCTGTCATACTTCCTCTGTTGTGAACTGGTCATAAATTTGTGCCACCATAAAAACAGTCTGAGGAGTAGGTTCCCTGTTGTATGTCAGTGTCCTGGTGAGACATCTCTAATTGGAATAGCAGATTTTAGCAAGGGGATTTAACACACCACACCTTATTCTCTTGGCTTTGAGCTACTGGCTGAGATCTCCAAGTTTAATGCCATAGCCCATTTAAGACATTTTTTGTAAAACTTATTTCACATATGAATCACTAAATGCTGGATTTTGAATTTCATTCTTCCCCCAGCTTCTCTTAGAGATGGGAAAGCTCAAGGCTTTTCAGCTACAAATTCAGTTTTGTCCTTCCAAAGATCCTTCAAGAAAATTGAATTCAGCACAAGCAACAGGCCAGATTTGAAGGAGTCACCTGCTGACAGGTGTGCACGTCCTGGTGAAGGGGAATGCTGAAGGGCCAGGAAGGGCAAAAGGAGCTGAAAACTAATATTTGTGTGGTTACAGGAATGCAGTAAAGTTTTAAGACTCTCTGTGTGCCAGTAAGTGAGTTGCAGTGTTATTGGATAAATGTAAGGGATTTGGAGTCCACAGCAGGTGAGGAGGAAAGATAGAGTTTGGTGTCTGTGTGGAGGAAGGCAAATAGAGAAAGAAAGGAACATTGGGTTGTTGGTGGAATAAACAGATAAATGAGGGGAGAAGAAAGACTATATTGGGATTTTCATCTTTGCCTTGTGTCTCTCTCTTTTGTTCTGTTGCTCTTCTTCACTCAAGACCCAACCAACCCTCTCACAACCCCTTCTTTACTCCTTCTCTTTCCCCTGGGCCAGCAAGGTGGTGCAAAGAAGAGGCTTCAAGGTAATAAAACAGTAGCTGCCCTCATACCTTGTATGTGTTCATACCACGAGAGAGTGAGACTGTAGGAACATCTCCATGCTGACCTGCAGATCCTCCACCAAAGGCAGAGCAGCCTTTCCCTGCTGCAGCCTTAACCTCCCTAAACTGGTGCCTATGTTTCCTATGCCTTTGCTGGCTCTGCTCCCAGGCATAAGCTCCAACTTCTACAAATAGACCCACTGCAATCAGTGAGACTACTCATGTGAGTAATGGCTCACAGCTGGATGCAAACAGAGTCATGAGCTCCCTACATTTTTAGGTTTTGAATTTTAGTATTTTTCTTGTGCCTTTTTTTTTTTTTCCCCCGTGAGAAATTGGAAAAGCAAATTGCTTTTCCTAAGCAATTCTACATTTAGGATCACAATGATCAGCACAGTTAGTCAAATAAAAAGGAATCTTATTAAGAGAAGTTATCCCAATGCTTCTGCAAATCTTAGCTTTTTTGTTGTTGTTGTTCTATCCAGCTCTTTTGCTGATATGGTCTTTAAGAACACTGAATGACTCTCCTGTGATTTCAAATCATCTCGAATTCTACTAAATCCAATTGAAGAGCTTAATAGTTCAGACCTTTTTTGTGAGATCATCCTAAACTCACACCAGGTATCCCATTTCTGGTACTATGTGAGTTTGGGTATGTAGTATTAGTCTCTAATGATACTGCCTCTGTCAAAAATCACTAGAAGAAATAGACACTATTTTCTTAGATTCTTTTATTTTTAATAAATCTAAAAGAAAAGAAAAGAAAAATCTAAGGAGAAAAGAAGGATATTTTTTGTTGAGGGACTTGTTTTTAAATGCTTGTAACTGCAGTAGGAAGCACTTTCAAAAAGTGGTCAGTGTCCAAATATTAGTTCTACTAAAAATGATGTCTGGATTTTGAGAGAATTCCAACAGCATTCTACTGGCTACTTTACTGATATCTTAAAATGTTTCAGGTTCTCTTGAGAGCTTGACTGTAAACAGGCAAACTATCTTCTGAAAATCCTAGTATTTCCTAGCAAATGTCACAACACTTCTCCCTCAAAGGATGTTGCAAATTTCTTTCTCACTGATCCTTAAATAAGCAAATACTTAAATTGATTCTATCTGAGCTGAAAACTATCTGGAAATATATTTAAAATCCTTTTCTGAATTCTTTCTTAAACTCTTTATGCAGACATATTGCTTTATGATTTACTTCTATGTAATTATCTCTCCATCTTCCTTTCCCTGTAGCTACCTCTGTACAGGCTCCTTTATCTAATAACTATCTCTGTCTCTGGGTTGTACAGTTGATGATTCCTCTTTATTCCTACTGCTAAGCCTGTTCTTTACTTTTCAATGATTAAAATTCTTTGTCCCACTTGCCCTGCTCCTCTTCTCTCCCTTCTTCCAGGACAAGTTCATCTTCCTTTCTTGCTGTAGCTAGGTCAAGAGACTTCTCCATTTTTCATGCTGTCCCCCTCACCTGTTCAGCTCATACACTCTGATCTCACACCTCTATAAACCTTTTCCTCTGTCCAAACCTGACCTCTTCTTTTCTTACAGTGTCTTACTACCCTCGAAGTTCAGTGAAGGACAAAGAAACCACAAAGACTGCCCAGGACAGTCCCACACTGGTTTTCAACCTTGTTTTTACCAGCATCTCCTACTTCAGTGACTCCCTAATTCTACCTCGAATCTGGGTGTGACATTAGAACTTTTATTAGTGAATTTTTTAGCACTAAACTATTTGATGTGAAATTTTGTTCATGTCAATAAAACTATAAAATATGAAAAGCATCTCTTGGCATAGATTTCTAAGCAAATGGACTTTCTGGCAAAACACAAGATGATGACTTTTAGTTTAAAAATGCAGCAAAACGATCATTTGAAAATCTTGTGTCTGTCTGAAAAGGAAGTAAGTTTGAAGACAAGTATGTCTATCTAGTTGGAGGCAGAGGCATACCATGCATTTTAAATGCACATTTCTACACTTAGCAGTTTTGCAACATAACAAATAGGGAAGGATGGACACATTGGCAGGATAATATCTGCCTTCTTTCAGTTTGTCTGTAGATATCAGGACTGTATTTTTGATGAAGTGATAAGGAAACACAAGTTGCAAAGTTCTGCCCATTGCCTTAGCTGAAAATAAATTCATCTACCACTGTTGGGAGAACATTGAAAAACAAACAGAGAATATTAACACACATGCAAACATCAGTTGTGCTTATAAACTTACATAATTTTCTCTAGGCTGTTGGCTTTTTTCTTCATTTTATTCAGACACAGCAAATAAATGTGTCAGCTTCTCATTGGTTCAGTAACAGAAAAATCTCTAGAATCCGATTATCCCTATTCGTATATAGTCTGCAGTTATTTAAAAATAAGTAGTTTGGAGATTTAGCTTTGCTTCAGAAATCAAAGTAATCTTATTGTTCCCTAATAAGTACGGCATGAGTCACTCCACTGCAACAGTCCCTCCACATTCCAGTCTTAATTGTCTCCAAATTAAGAAAAGTGTTAGATGCAACTTACTGTGAGAAAATGAATATTTCTGATCCCTGCTGCTAAATAACATGGCAGAAAATTCCTCTGAATGTGCATCAGATCAGTTTGCTAATATGAAAACTGTCCCTTGAATGCATTATTCAATCATTTTTCATTTCAGCAATTATTTATAATTTGTTAAACCTGTAGACTAATTTCACAAACAAAAAGTGAATGCTACTTCTTTATCAAAAGAGGTCCCCGTGCGCTCCCAACCTTTCTTAGTTCTTGACTGAAACTTGATTGCAATAATGAAGCATTATGGCTACAGCTCTGTTAAAAAACCCTGCTTTTGTTTTTGAGGCAAGTTGTGACAATTGCCTCCCATTTGAATCAATTTTACCCAAGCCTCACAACAATTTTTTACTCTGTGATCATTTATTAGGCATTATTACCTGAGTGCTCAGTGACTCCCATCACTGCAGAGGACTCGCCCCGCTGAGAGCGACAGACAAATTGATGGGCAAATGGCCTTCACTCCTGAGCATCCACAGCCAAGGGTCCAAAACACACCTTGTGTGGCAACAAGAGGTGCTCCACCACCTGCCCACACACCACCAGAGAGGACATCAAGGCCATGGGTACAACCCTGCCAGTGAGAAGTGCTCTGGGTTTGATCCAGAACAACACACAGTGCTTACATTGTGCACCAAAGTAGCCCATTTACACCATCATACTGGCTAAGGCAGGCAAGGCTACCCAGCATAACTTACACACTGGGAGCAGGATCTCCACCCCCACAAGACCATAAGATCAGACTCAGATGCACAAAGATTCTCACTTGTTTCAATGATGGAGGAGGCAGACCTAGATCGTTGTGCAGATACTTCTCCTCACTTCAAAGAACCCTGTTTTTAACAGGATTTACAGAAGAGCCACGTTTGTCTTACATTAATGCAGTTTCTGCCTCAGTGAATCAATGTGGCTTAGGAAGCATCTTATTAAAAACAGGCTCTGTTTTTGAATATTTAAGAAACCCTGCCCAACAAAGCTGTGCTGCATGCAGTTGTCGGTTTTCTTAGCTTATACTGCATCTTCTAACCTATAATATATTTCAGAAAGAGTATTTTTATGTAAAACCTGCCAACAAAAATCAATGCATAAGTAGTAGAAAAATAATTTTGACTAGTGCCTGCATTATCTCCCACGCATGAAATTTAACCAGCAAAGCTTGAATTCAACAAAAATATATATATTTTAAAAATTAAAAATAGCAAGTGCAGAAAATTGAATTGAAATAGGATTCTTCTGCCACCTGGGAAAGCATATGGAAAATGTTTTATTGCACAGGAGAGTTCAGACAATATTGACCAAGCCCCTCTTGAATTTCTCTAAAACATTTGTTGCACTAAAAACAACCCCTCAGAGCAGTGATTTATTTCTAAATTCCCTGGGTGTGCAGAGAGGCACAAAGGTCCTAAATCTGCTGACTAAGATAAATTGCAAGTTGTAATGTATTTAACAAATGATAATGCAAAATGCAGGAATATATACAGAGAAACAGCAGATAGCAGTGGAATGGAATACATGACCTGCCTGAGAAGTTACTACACACAGCCAAAGAGCAGATATAACTGCAGACAAATTCCCTCAGCTTTCAATACCTACAGAATTAAACCACTATTAAGGGAACATATAATTCTCTCTGTTTTGAATCCTTCTTAGCAAAGATGATTGGGAAACTGGTATCACAGTAGGAGAAACAAACTCTTTATTGAGGCAGAGGAAAAATTAGGAGCAAAGAATGTGCTGAAATTCATTTAGTGAGTTAAGCTTCCAAGACAGGAAATAAAAAAAAAAAATTAAAAAATGAGAAAGTGAGTATTAATAGAGATGCCTCCTGCTGCTATGACTACCTGCTGCATAGTGCCTTGTTTCACACTTTGGAGCATCTGGCGTTGGCCAGAATGTGAGTGAGGACACAAGATAAAACAGACCAATGGTCTAATAGGTCATGGAAATTTCTGCAGTACTGTTTTGCAGACAGGTGCAGCTAATCCTGTTTTTGATTGGTTTGTTTGTTTTTTAAATCTACTCTCCTACTTCTCTCTGCACATAATGACTGAAGAAACATCTTATCAAGCTGTCACTGCAAGTCTCTGGCAGACTAGGTCCTACCTTGGGCCAGGGCTCAGCAGCCAAGTAGCAAGTGCAGAGATACAAGAGCAGCTCATGGAGCGTTGCAGAGAGAAAAAAACCTGCCACCACCCTGCACTCACTTGCCTTCAATTGTTTCACTTTCCCTGCTTCCAGGTGCTCAGGAAAGGGATGAGATGCACTAAAACATCCCTTTGTCCACTTGAGAAAGACCTAATACCAGAAAAGTCTAAGCTGAAAATTGACATAGAGAACTAAGATGGGATTTTAGAAGGGAAATTTGTCTTTGGTGGCTAAGAAATAAGACAGCTTAATTAAACAAACAAACAAACAAACAAACCCAACAAAATCATGCTTACAAATTACTTATCTCCTAATGGGACCCCTTTCCATGGTTATGTTGCATTGTTCGTATGGCACTACCACAGTGTGGTGCACAAACACTAGAGATGGAAATAACTCTGCAGACAATTTAAGGAATTGTTCTGGAATACAGACCTCAATTCACCTCCACAGAATCCACTGAAAAGTAGGGCTAACACCATTAAAAAAAAAAAAAAAAAAAAAAAGAGAGACACATGAATATCATTTTATCTCCATGTGAGAACAGCCTTCCCCATATGAACTGAAAGGAAAGGGAAGATGCAGGTAATTCCAGAATGAGCAGATCTTTACAGAGACATGTTTCACTATTCCTCTGTTACCAGTATACACCTAATTCCATATATGACTTAAAGCCCTAGTCCCTGTACTGACAAGGCCTTACTGTTTTCATTTGGAAAGCCAGCCTAAGCACTTCTCCTGTGCTCTGGATTTACTTTGACAAGTGGACAGAGGAGCAATCAACCATTGACCTGGTGCCGTGAGTTTTGCTGTATGGAAGCAAGGACTTCAGCTTTATTCCTGAATGAGTTTTCATATAACATAAATAATGAATGAGCCTTGACTTTCATCTTTGAGACCTTCTCATCCAACTAAGTCTGGAAGTAAGTGGAAGCAGCACTGAGACACAATGAGATAATATACTCTTACTTGCCTGGAAAATCAGAACTAAATTATGAGACTTCAAGCAAAATATGCATTCTGGAATAGAATTATTTATCCAAATACAATTTTTTTTATTCTTCATTCATTGTTGCATTTCTCTAATAAAGTATATAATCTGTTTTGTCACCCTGCATCTGCCAAGAAAATCAGATGAGGAAGGGCTTCCAGACACCTCATCAAGGAAAAAAACTCAAAAACCTATCTGCTATAACTAGCTGGATATTGCCACTGACTCATAGGAATGTGTTCCATTAATCCTCCTCTCTTATCTTTCACTGGCTCATGTACTTTTTTTATTGTGCTAGAAGAACTATTATTTTTAGCTAATTAAAGTTCAGTGAGGTCCCCATTTAGATGTCTATCATCAGATGGGAACGTTCACTCCCACCACATGATTTATGTCTGCAAGGTTATTCACCCACCCACCCAGCAGCCTGCCAGCCTGCTGCAAATACATAATCACAATTTCTTACTCATTCTGTTCTGAAATGGCCTATGACACTTCTGAGACACAACCACCACTGAAGCTCTCCTGGTACCCATCCCAGGTCAACTCTATCCTGTGATACATAAGCATATAGAAACGTTAAAGGCCAAGCTTTAGATAGGCCTTGTTTCTGGCACCCAGCTGGATTTAGCAAAGCATCTAGTCATTTAAATCTTGCCTATCTTTCAGCACTAAATGTCTTCTGGTATGAACCCCCCACATTACTCTTCTTAAGCCGAGTTTAATATCAGCAGTCATATATTGGTAATCAGAAGAGTACCCTGCCAGGAACATTAAGCTTTGCTTTTCAGGGACATGACTAAGGGTGATCACAGGATATTCTGAGTTAGAAAAGATCCACAAGGATCATCAAGTCCAGCTCTTCTGTGACTGGCCTCTATGGGGATCAAACCCATAACCTTGTTATTAGGACCATGCTCTATCCAACTGAGCTAATCTCAGGGTCTACCACTAACTCTTGGCTGTACAAAACACAGTGGTCATGCTGCAGCCCACTGGCAGCTTCCAAAATGATTTTTCAGGATGCCTGGCAAATATAGCAAACAAGCTAATGTGTCTATGGGGAAAGAGAAAAAATTGCAAGGAGGCAAAGTCTCCTCTTAGCCCACAGGAAGCGCTTCCAGGGCTGCAACTTTGCAGGGGGGGAAGAGGAGGTGGTGTGAAAATCTTGTGTTTCAAACCATGTCTCAGTTTTGGAAGAGGCTGAGAACAGGTTGCTCACTTGTTACACAGCACAACTATAAGAGCACTACTTGCTCAGATGCAACCTACAGAAAAGCAGATGATCTGCTAAAAGATGGACTACCTGAAAGTAAAAAGATGAAGAAAAAGAACTGTTAAACTCTGGAAAATTCTAAGCAATAAGAAAAAATGTGTGGTGAAGTTGCTCCTAATTTGTTGTACTTTTTGTTGTTGTTGTTTTTTTAAATTTCAGCTGTACAGCTGACCATATTTCTCTGCTACCTGTGTCTTGTTTATAGATGAGTTATCTTTGTGCTGCCACTGCTTTCAGCTCCTTTCTTCTCTGTCTGTGGCATTTCTTTCATCTGTGCTAATATCCACTATAAGGTCTGACCAATCCCAACAGTTGATCAAATAATAGATTGTGAAAAAATAATCTACGACCAAAAGATGCCAAAAACTACCTTTACTTTCCCCTCTTCTTCTCTTCAAGCGTGTTTACCTAGCAATTACACCAAGGCTTCTAGTGATTTCTGCAAAAGACCAGACCCTGACTGCCTTTGGTAACATACTCAAGAAACATACCTTATTTATTGGCTATGACATAGCATTTCCTACAGTCCTGATTCCCTCTTTGATCTCTCCTGAAAATTTATTTTAAAGAATTTTGCTATCTTAAAGGATTATAACTGGTACATGTTTCCCTTTCAAAAGGATTTTAAAAAATATTTCTGAAACATAATTTATGTCCTTTCTACTTTTACAAAGTTCAACTAAGTTCACATTAACTGGTTAAGAAATATTTATATTTGTTTTCTTTCCCTTCAGCAGCAAACCATTAATGCCTCACAACACCTTTACTGCAGCTTGTCTGTGAATTGCTGCTTTCATTTCTTTGATCATGAGCCAGCAGAGACACTCTGGTGTCACTGTAAGCATGATTGCAGGGCAGGCTGGTGTTCTTTTGTTCTTATGCACATTTACTAACTTCCCTTCATTGGGGGGGGAAAAAAAAAAATAAAAATTTAAAAGCCTTGCCATCAGTTGGGTGGGTATGTATATCTACATACCTGCAAAGATCAGCTAAATTTACTTATAGAAGAAAGTACCACTTCCAGAAACTTTATTATTCCACACACTGAGGTTTTTTTGTGCCTGTGCACTCTGGGTGCTCACACTGGCACTCCCATAACATTACTGCCAGTTAATTACCACAGCAGATACTCAGTGCCTCAGTACAAGTAGCTTGGTTTTCCCCATCTCTTGGGTGGCTCCATGCTCCAGGATGCACAAGGAAACAGCTGTATACATTCCCTATGCAGTGTACAATGAAGTACCAGTTTAACGTCAGACACCTACTTTTTTCTCCCCTCTAAGGTTTTCTGAATATTCCTAAAATATTCATCCTTTTGTAAAATCCTAGCATCTCTTCATGCTTTTGGTCTTTCTGCCACCTGCATTGACACCGAACAGCTCTGCAGCATTCTTGTGCCTTGCCTATAGATGTCTTAGACAATTCTTCATATGCAGAAATTCAGCAAGTATAATTAAAACAGACATTGAAGACACAAGGAAGAGGGTATAGAGTTTACTGAAGTGAACAAGCAAACAATGCTGTCTAGTGCAGGCATCTATCAGCTGCACAAGCAAGAATGATACTTCAGGGTCTAACAAACATACACTAACTGATAGAACCACTCTTTCGGGCAAATCTGGGAGTACTGGGAATGGCTGCCAACTTTCTCCGGGAATGGTTCAATCTCGACTACAGCTCAACAGATCAGAAGCAGAGAAGTAGTTAACTCTGGCAATGGGAAAGAATGGTGAGCCATAAGACTGTAACTGTAGCTTGTGCCGGGCAGATGCCAGTCACTGGGAAATAAGTTCCAGGTCAGAAAACACACAGAGAAAAGTGCTGTAACTCATGGATGCAAGGCCACTACTTACATTTTTCTGTATCAAGTCAGAAGGAAATAGCTTCCTTAAGAGCAGTGCAGTCTGAGATAGGACCCATATCCTAATGAGATTTTTTTTTTTTCCCAATGACTACATAAACAGGAAGGCTGTTAATTTTATTCAGTTATGTAAGCACCTGTCTCAAGTGGGAACATTTTACTGAATATCTGTGCTGGCTGGTCAAAAGTGATGTGTAACAGCACCTTTATATCCCCAGGAAGATAAGCAATTTTCAGAAGATCCTTTTTTGTTGACCAAAACCTCCACTTTTCTGGGATTGCAGTATCAAGCGTAATTTTATTCTTTGTTTCTCACATTTTTAGTCTTATAAAAGAAACATCTGACTAGTACCACAGAGACTCAGTAAACATTTGAGAACATGCACAGATCAAATTTAATATACTTTTAGTTTTCTGAAATTATACTAAAATGTATCTTTAGTCAGACTAATATTAGCAAAGTTAATGTTTCTCTTATGATTGATATGTACATTGCAGTGAACAATTTTTATAAGCTAAGGTGACTATTAGCAGCAGAGGTTAAAAGCACACTAAAATTAGAAAATTTGGTTGCTAATTTTCAACATCCAGATACAATGGCATTTATGAAAATCTACCAAGAGCCTGCTCAGATAAGAGAGGCCCTACAAGTTTTTGCCAGTATGTCTGAGTACTGAATTGCCTACTTTTAGCATGTATTGGCTGGAATGTTGCCATTAAATGCCATATAAACAAATTATATGAACAGTTTGGGAGAAAAGATTGCTGTTTGAGCACCTAAATTCTTCTAATAAATCTCATAATAAATGTAGGCATTCCACTGAATGCAACCCTCAGAGGAGGAAGTGGTGTAAGCACCCCACAACAAATGGGAAAAGAGCAATGCATTCTGCAGAGTCATTACTAACATTACTGGGGAGAACAGAGTGCTTGCATAGCATGATTTAGGGATACAGGGAATGTTGCATATCTTCCTGATTTATCACTGGCATCCATTTGAAATAGAAAAGGATGATGGATATGTGTGCCTGTCATAATAGGGTTAGTACATGGTCTCCAAATAGTGGTGAGATAATGGCTTTAGCTGATTTTAGTCCATAATAATCTGAAGTACTACTATCCAACACTTAAGAATGTGTATTTTGATACCTTACCATTCTTCCCTATAGGGCCAGTAAAAGACTTTTTTCATAAGCAATGTGTGGGCAGTCCAGATCCTCTGGTTCTTGGTGATTCTGCAAGCATAGTGGAGTTAAACTCCTGCCTGCCCAATCTGCTAGAGAAAACACAAACTTTTAGATTTCTGTGGAAAGAAAACAAGTCCTAAAGTATTTTCTAAGAAATTATTCTACGACAATGAATTTCGTGGAATGCACCTCGGGAGCATGTCACATCAGAGCGAGCCCATAGGAAGGACAAATGTGCTGAGAAAAAGAAACCTTCTCAAGGGGTCTCAGGCTATCAGGGGTGGGGAACAGAACAGCAGATGTCACTAAATCACTCCAGACATGTTGGTTGTGGTTGAGATACTGCTGTGGAAGTTGAAAAGGGCTTGAGTAAGACAGAAGTTACCAGCAGCTAATGGCACAAGGGCCTCTCTTCCACTCAGCTATTTGCGTGAAGGCTCACAAGAGCTGAGGGAAGGAGGCAGAAAGGTATTTGATTAGAAGGATGGAAAAAACAAAACCTTTATTCCCAGAAACATCAGACAGGGTTTTTGAGCTGTTCCAGGAAAATGCTGATTTTTAACATGAAGCATAAAAATGACATCTCTATACAGAGGAACACAGCTGTCTCACAAAGAAAGACGAGTTGTCCCTGGCACGTAACTCTGCAAGACAAGAAAGAAGAAGGTACACATCAAGTACATGGCTATTACAACTGCTCCTTTACCCCTGTGAAAGTATAGGGCAGGTGTGAGGCATTTGGAACTGGCAAAATTGCATTTCTAAATGGGTCTACAGCCTTTTGCAATTTTCACATTTTCTGTGTACTAGCAGTTTATGAGAATTTATTCTTAAAAGCTAGGACCTCAGGCTGAATCACCACTGCTGTTTGTGAAGAATGTCTTGATACAGGCTGGTTTATTTTAGTTACCTAGATCTGTAGGTTTTTCTTTATTGCCATGAGCTCCATTTTCTGATTTGTTGCTTGTGACAGCTGAAATTCTACCACTTGATATTAAGATGTACTACGTAACTAATGGCTCTAATAGTCTGTTCCTTTATTACCAGGTCATTTAAAAAAAAAAAAAAATCTCAAAATATATTTCTATATTCTTTGGTCATGAAATGATCACTATCTTTTGAAGAGTGTTTCCAGTCTTTTTTGCTTGGAAAAATAATCACATATATATTATCTCTACCTTAGCTTCCTCCCTTATTGGGCTTTTTCTTGTTTCTTTTCTGCTAAATTTCAGAGAACTACAAATGCCTAACAGTGTCTGAATTGTATTGCATGTATTCCTTCTTCCTGGTCTCTGGTGAAGTCATCTTTTCTGGGTACAATGGTGTTTTTATAGATATATCCAAGAGAAAGGAAGCTCCTCCTTTTGCATGTGCAAATATTTGTAGAGTTACATGTAGCATATACAAAAAACTTTGTTTGCCTCTTCCTTTTTATATATTTATATATTTAGGTAGGAGCAGCAGGGACTTACCAGGTACCACCCTGGTCTCTATATTCTGGTAGGCCTGCCAGAGATCTTTCACTTTAACTTGCTGCTACATTTCATGCCTTTTGTGGCCCTTGACTGCTGTCTCTGCAATGCCATTGACCTGAATATTCCTGTTTTCATTTCTGCCTCGTGGAAACATCTGCTCAAGCCCTTAAACCATGCAGGGAGTAGGGTTTTATTCAGGTGTCAGAAAGGCAGTAGGATTAAACCACTTCAATGGGTGCATGCAAGCACTGACAACTTTTAGTAGAACAGAATAGGGAATAGAAATTAGTGCTTGGATCATAATGCTTTCTGTGCAGGCAACCATAGACCTCCCTACCAAAAGAAAAGTATTTGATATTGGGCACCAACTGTGCATTCAAAATAGAAAAGGCAGCAGGCCTTCTCTTGATGAGTTTAAACATTCAGGGACACATTCTGTCTCCTTTTGTGCTCACTCTGATTAGTCTCTCACTCCCTTTATATTCCTGCTGTAACTGGGAGGGCAGAATGTGAGCTATACAGTAGTGACATGGATGGCAGAATACAGTCTACAATAAGCCACAAAAAGTACAATACTCCAAAAGAAAACAAAATTACTAGTATAGCAGTGAAGAACATTGACACTTTGTAATTAAATGTCAGAATATTAGGAAAGAAAAAAAAGAAAGGAAAAAAAGAGAAAGGGAAAAAAGAGAAAGGGAAAAAAGAGAAAGGGAAAAAAGAGAAAGGGAAAAAAGAGAAAGGGAAAAAAGAGAAAGGGAAAAAAGAGAAAGGGAAAAAAGAGAAAGGGAA
>JAWWEV010000001.1:6056870-6071513 GCA_035583235.1 Hafferia zeledoni
TGAAGGTGCTAACGACTCCCTGGGCAGCTGCTGCAGATGGTCCATTGTTCATGGGAAATGAATAGAGGGGGTAGAATGCACAGCCTTGATCACCCCCACACAATGCCAACTGGTCCCACCTGCTAAACTAGGACATAGGGTCAGGAGACTTCCCAAAGCCAAGACACAAGGGATTCAGTGCTTCTTACCTGGCATGTTGCAGAAGTGAAGTAGGTTGGTCTGACACAGCTGCTTACCCCAAAAAATCCATTCTTTGGATGGAGTTTTGGTCTCACATCTTTCAAAAAGTTGTGACTACCTAATATAGCCATATTTTTTGGGCTCCTTCCATTTTTAAAGATGGGCATCTTCACAATAAGGACCATCTCTGACAATAGCACACTGACCTTACTTCTTACAACTGGATTCAGATCTTGGATACTCTATTTGAGATTATTTGCAACATTAGCTTGAATTATTTAGGGGAACAAAATAAACAAGTCATAAAGTTATGATTCTGACTTGTCAGTAATATTAGGAATTGGTGAGAAAATTCTTTCTATCCATACTCCCTGATGATTTAAACTATTTTTGAATAAAAAGCTCAATTTTAGATGTACACATCATCTCAATTTTTCTTAATTTGCCCTAAATTCATTATTATTTTCCCTGTAAAAAAATATGCATTTTTTAGAAAACCCGCCTATAAGAAAATGATAAAAAAAAGAGTAGCCACTTCAACTCTAGACTGCATAGTCTCAAAACACATATAACTTAATTCAGCATGGATCCACAGTGCGTTCCAGACCCATCAAGATAACTTTGCTCATAATGTGATTTTCAGTGTTTGTGAGAATAGGTTATTGGTTAAACAGATGGGGAAAGAGGGGAGCGAGGAGAGCTTTTGAAGTTATGAGATCATAGAAAATTTATTCTGATGGTTGAATCAAGGGACTTGAAAACTGGTGATAAAAAAAAGGATTTTGCAATTTCTCATGTCTAGTTAAATTTGTATCTACTCAGGGCATTACCCTTATACTGCAGCTGAAAAACTTATAAGACATCCAAGGTTATACTGCAGCAGGGCACCTACCCTGGCTTCTAATAAATTTAAACTAAGAGGGCCCTGAGATATTGAGACTAAAGCTGAAATAGTATTCTGTCTGACATGTTAAGGAGAGCAAATGATCCTACCCGAAAGGATGAATTTTGCTGAATGGGCACTCTGCTAAAATGTACTTAAAGTGATGCCAAAACAAATATTCATATTTGTGACTGCAATTATCCTTTATATTCAGTATAAAGCACCAGATAGAACAGAAGAAAAATAAACTTTAATAAATGGGATATTCAGAAGCTGCAGCACCAAAGGATAACTAAAAGCTTCAAGACAGTTAGCAAACATCTACAAAGAAAGAAATTAATTTTTTTAGTTTTGACGCAGCCAGGTGGTACAGGGATTTTTTGTGAGTTGTCCCAGGATCAGCCCCCAGCTGTGTGCCCTGGCAGAGGCCAAGTGCCCAGGGCAAGGGGCATGGACATAACCACCTGCCCCCAAAGATGCTTTGATTTCAGCTCTTCCCCTGACTGGCTGCTGGCCAGAAACTGCACTTCTCTTGCCTTGTAAGATGTCCTTCATCCCTCAAAAGCTGCAGTGACAGACAAATTACCTGCCCTTTCATTCCAAGGGTTTCCCTTCCTCCCCTGGCACAAAGGACATAATTTGTATCATTTTGCATCTGCGGGAGTTCTCATTAAAACTTGTGGACCACTGTCACTGTGATTATCCCGTTTTTCTAAAATTAAGGGCATGATTAGAGGAAAATAAAAACTGTTCATGGCTTTCTCAGAGTAATAAACACATATGCAAATAAAAAGATAAAACTCTCTCAGTTTCTTAGAGAATTTCCACAGACCAAATGAGTGCTTTCTTGATCCCAAATAGATGCAAAATATCCCTCTTTTGTCACAAGTTCAGCATGCTATTGCTTGTTGTTGTCATCACAACTATTATCTAGAAACAAAGGTAGTAAAAAACAATTCAGATTTTAGAAGTGCTAGTATGTGCCAACAAATGTTTGTGTCAGAAAGATCAAACAAGAAGCTATGAAAGAGCTATAGAAGTTTAATAATCAAATACTGATACAGGTATTTAAATAACTAAATGCAGAGATACATATCTCGTTTTTATCACTTCAACAATTTTGATGTCAACTGTTTTACCCCAATTAAAAAGTCAGACTTGCAAGTTTATTCAGCCTCACAAATCACATATCCCCATCAACAGCATCGTGGACACATATGTAGATTGGACTTGTATCCTGTCCCAAACCCACAAACCAAATTCCTCCTTCTGTCAAAGGGGGTTAGACTTCAGTCAAACTATGGGTTGGTTTTTGTTTTTTTTAGACAAAGAATTCTCTGTTCTAAACACTAGACCACACTAACAATAAAACAACAATAATAATGATAAAATTCAGCAAAGCATAAAAACTTGTAGAACAGTAATAGTGGTGATTTTGCCATTTTTATGAGGCACTAATCTAGTTGCCTCATACGGAAACAAATTATGGTCTCATAAAACAGCACAATGGATCTATGGTGTAATGACTTTAGTAGGTACAGCAGCAGCTTTACTACAGCTCCTCTCCTGACAAATTGTATGATGTAGGATGATAAGGATAAATATAAAATCAATCTAAATTTTATTTGATTGTGATTTCCACCTTATCAGGACAGAAAGGGACCACAAGAGAACATGAAGTACCAAAGACAAATGCAAAAGCTCGACCTATAATAAAAGACAAGCTAACACTTTAAGCTGCCTAACTGTAAAAATATTTCAGCAGATGCACAGAGCACTAAATGTATTTACACAATTCATACAAAGTAACAGCTTTAAAAGCAAGTCATCAGCTATACAATAGGAAAGAGTAAAAAGGCAGAATTAAGTAAATGGAAGTACCCCTTCAGAAGCTGTCATTTATATCAAATCAGCTTGTTTCCTTTCTCTGTAGGAAGAATATCAAAACTAGACCTTTTAAATGACTATATCACATATTTTATGCCAGCCTAAGAAAAAAGGTACAATTAAATTTTTTTTTTGATTGTTTATTTTTTCTACTTTGTGTACAAAGGAGTAAGTATACATATTTCATTTTTTTTTTATATATTCATACAAAATGGATGTTAACAGAATATGACTCAGTATCCCAAATATGTATAGTATAAAGACTGATAAACAATAGTGAGTGGTTGTATATATTTATTGGGGGTCTGCTCCAATGTTCAAAAATTTACTTAATTCCTTCTTGCATCAGGTATCAATGTAATATCATATTACCTCTATTTTTTTGTAACAATTTGAATTTAAAGATCAGAGAAGGACCTGCTTTTATTTTAGTGGTTGCACAATATGTAACAGTGTGAAATCCTGATATGCAATTGTAGTACCTCATTTCTAAATACCACTGTACTTCTAGATAAAACCTGAATCTTTCTGATCATTGATGATAGGACTGTGAAAATTAAAGTCACTCCCGAATTTTTCTAAACTTTCCATTGGATTTACAGTTCTATTTCAGAGTCATTAAAAAGCAGTTTGGAGGGATTGTAACAGAGTAGTTATTATTGTGCTGTGCTTCAATAGCATTGCAATTTTTTGACAGAGCGTTATGATGTACAATCCGCAGGTATGTGAATATCCTTGCAAAATCAACCCTACTTGGTTCCATTTAAATGCTACTTTGAGTTTTGGATGCTCCTGCTGCTTCCAAAAGCCATTTCCCTCAAACACCTCCCATGGTTGTATGGCAGGCCCTCATAGAAGCTGTAATCAAGAGTATCTCTCTGCTCCCCCACACTGCTAAATTACTGTTTGTGTTCCAGGATTAAGACCTTTAGGCACTGGGAGAACAAATAACAGTGCCTGCCTTGAAGAGTCTATAAACTGAAAGATAAGTTGTGCATCTTCCTAGCCTAGCTGGTTCACAAGCCTGCTCTGAAAATGGCCTCTCAAGCATCTGAAAGTGCTAGAAGCTTACTCTCCCAAATATTCTCTTCCACATCTTCATCCCAACAACTTCATGAGTCAACTGCTACCTTGTCTGCTTTCTGATACACCGATAAAAACTGTTCACCATTGTCTCCTCATATTGGCTGATTCTGTCTTCAGATACAGGGGTTTCATAATAGTACCATGAAATCTGTCCGATGAATGACCAGAAGCAGGAACCCAACAAGTGCTATAAATTACAGATGTTTTCAAGCCCTGCCTCCAAAACTGTGGCTTACAGAGGTGAGTGATATGCTGATTTTGGAAGGGGTTGTATATGAAAGTTCAAGGAGACTTTAGCAAGATTTTTATATTCTAAGCTTTACAAAGAATCAGTTTGCACTGGGATACTTGCAGTCCTCTGTTGCAGGAATTTAGTTCGGAGTTTGTTTGTTTTATATAGCCTCATCTATTGCTACAGCTTATAGCCATAATTGTAATAAAAATGATAGATGACAGGTGGAAGGGAACATTTCAGGCATTGTATTACTCTAAGCAGAGTAATGTCAAATAGCAATGTCTCTGGTGAGATTGGGATTAAAAAAAAAAAAAAAAAAAAGACTCCTTGATTGCAACTGGACTTGATAACAATTGTGCATGCAGAAGACTTGGTGGAACATGACAGAATGTCTCAGGAATTCAAGGATCAGACAGGTAGGACATTAAAATGCACATATCCACCAGAATCTGAGAAGGAAATAAAGGAATCTGTTTGTTAGCAAATAGAAATCCAGTTAAATATATATGCCACAAGTTCCTAAAAGAGTACCTCAAGAGTTTTAGCTGTTGGATTTTCTTTGCCTCTCACCCCTCCCTTACAATTTCCTTCTCTTTTACATGATCAGAAATAAGGCTATGTGGCCTTGGCAGCATGATGGTATTGCTGTGGTTTGCAACAACCAGGCAGCTGTCTAGCAGGCAGATACAATGACACAGAAGCAAAGTTATTTTACTTTTATGTAAATTCCATCTTTGACCTGCATGCAGCTGACGGTGCATATTTTATTGTGTTCACTGGGTTTTCATTAGACCCCTTGTCATTTGCTGAAAGGTTTTTTAACTTCATTTAAATCTCGTTGTGCCTCAGAAATGTCAATAAATGTCATTGTTATCATCAGTTTTGTCCTGGGTTGACTTTTCAGAGTTTTCTGTCTTTGGATTTGATTAAAATTGGGAAATAAATAGCGAATAACATATTGATTGCAGGCTGGGAAAGGTTGCAGATAATTTATTATCTGTTGAGCATGATACCAAGGTTTTTTGTACCAGAATCTTCAGGCTAAGAAAATTCATTCTGATGGGAAAGTGGGGTTTATAGCTATTCTTTAGTGCAAAGTAGTTTTTCAAGTCTTTGCTTGGTCATCTATAGACCATAAATCAAGTTAAGATCAATGGTCATTACCTCATACTGTTAGTTTAGCAGACCTTAAAAAAGAGGCTATTAGAGGTTGTTAAACCTGAAAACAAAATGCCTTGCTTACAGGGGGGAACAAAAACCCCCACAACAAATAAAAATGAAAAAAAAAAAAAACAAACCAACAACAGACACTGTCTGTGAACATTAATCTAAACCATAATTCATTGTATTAGCAGTAATTTTATTATATTCCTTTATCCAACCTTACAGAACAACAGGTATTTGAAGCTATATGTCCTAAACTGACATTTTTACATTCTCCAATACTGCATCACTATCCAAGAGAATAAAAACTTAACTCACCAGCATATGCTTCTGCACTTTTCATCATACCAGTGAGCCCTCAAGAATGTTTCTGCTTTCAAATCTTTCCATGACTGGGAAAATCTGAGCATAACAATGGTGATGATTTATAGAAAGCAAAATGAGACAGAGCCAGATAAGGCATCAATCAAGTTCTTCAGTCTTTCCTGTTTACCTCTCAGAGAGTACCTGATCTAATGCCCATTTAGTCTCCAGAAACTCATTTACAATTTCAACAGTAATTACAGTTAGAGACTTTACCTCTAACTGCTGTCACAAGAGGAGACTGCTGGTATTAACTTCAAACCAAATTAGTAATCAAAAAACATATTAATATGTCTGGTGGGCTGAAAAATCACCGTTATATTTTATTCCCCTGAAATATGAAGAGTGCTGCTGTTTATTAAAAGTACAGGACAGTTCATGAAAGCAACTGTTCCACCACAAAATAAGAAAGAATGCCAGAATGTTCAGAATGCCAGTACAGAGCTCTTGGTGGAAGCTGGACCCTGAAAACAAACCCTTTCCCCACCTTTGGCCCCCAGAATCAGAGTAGCCACTCTGTGGCTCCAACGGGCTTGCAGGCTGGATGCCGATGAATGCCATTGATGCTAATTCCCAGCAGCACAGAAGAATATATTATGGTACTCCAGAACTATCTGAGACACCCCATTTCCATCATCTCTAAGTCCCTGACAATCTTTAATCTGCTCCTTCTCACTCCACTGGAGGTAACGAAGTCACAATCCACTGTTGGCTGTTTCTCAGACCGAAGATTTTGCATCATATGTGATCATTTGCTGAGCAGGTTAAAACTGGTTCTCTGATTACTATAGCATTGAATTCAAAAGACCTTGAATTATTCAAACAGTTCTCTAGATTGAACAGGCCTGGCTCCCTGTATAGCAAGTGCAGAGTAGCATAACCAACCAACATAGTAAAAGGCACCTGTTTAGGCATGTTAGTCCTAAATTAACAGTAATATAGTCATATATTTTCTATATATTAATCATTCCATGTAAGAGATATAGATGAACAATGCTCAGAAACATTTATATACCCAGGATATTCATGCAATAACAGCTTATACATATACCTGTCCCTGGCTTCTGGTCATATTTTGCGTGTGTGTCCACAGTCAGGAAAGCTGCCCCTTTAAAGTGTAACTGCCAGCCAAACAGTTTATTAACAGATGATTATTAGTAATACAACATAAGCCCGTGTACTTGTATTGAAAGCCCCAAATTCAGTACCTCTGGAACATTTAAAACAAAAACAATTAAATGGTGCAAAATAAGAGAATTAAACTTAATGTTATCTTCTGGTAATTTACACAGATTAAACTTGTTTTCATCCACAAACTTTGTGAGTGCTGGAGAACAGAATTGCCATTTATTAAAGGAAAGGACTCTTGTGAAAAAAGGACTAGCCAGAAGAGCTGTCTCACTGATAAAAGATAGAAATAAACTGTCTAGAGACATGATGCCCTCACATAAGGTAGTGAGGTACATGAATTTTGTTCTGTGTTTTATTCATTTGTAATATAAGGGGGTCGTGGTGCACTTACTGAGAGACCAGATGATTGCATTGCTCTTGAGCTATTCCTTTTCCACTAATGTGAAAACAGAAATGTAAAGCATGTAGGTAAAATAGCCCAGGTTTGAAAGTGAGTAAAACAGCAAACAGAGCACAGAATCATCCCTGTGCTTCCATTTTAAGCTGAACCATGATATTAGCCTGTGAACCTCAGTTTCCAACCTCATTCCCTCTGTATCCAGATCCTCCCTTCCACCAGCAGGCTCCTAATGGCATTGTTGTTAAAGAAGAAACAGACTCTTATATGCAGTCCTTTGGGGACAGATTCTATAAAAGTAAATAAAAGACAAATGTTACTGAAATTGTTCTGTTTCTTGCCCCAGATTATTCAGACAGTGCCAATGACCCAAGCAGCAAAAGACTACTCCTCATTGTCAGTTGAAATAAACAGGCAAAGACATTGGAGAGTTATTTTCCATAGAAACATATCAGATGTTTCACCTTCCAACATTTCTAGCCAAGCTAGAAAGGTATTTTTCAAAAATTTCTAAGAGATTTCAGTAACACACATTCCATGGAAACAAATGGGACTTTTACTCCTAGTTGCTTTTCATTCTCCTCAATAAGTCTAATACATTATTTTCAACATTTTTGTACCTTGATTATAAATATCTGCAATGTTTCCCAAGGTACAATTAGACTTAGCAAGCTTCCCACCCAAATCCTACTACCCAAATATTAATACATTCTAGAAACTTGGAAAGACTAAGTCCACATGCACCAGTTTCATGCGCTGACCACTAAACTGCCCTCAAGCATTTGTACTTGGGGGAAGAAAATGTCAATGTCTGTGAGAATGAAACCTCACTGGTACAGGCAACACACCTGGCTCATAAAAATACAGAGCATGATCACTAGAACTTCATTTCTGTGAGGTTCACACATACCTTGAATTGCTGAAAATTAGTGTAAGATATCTAATGGAAAAGATAAGCAAAGAAAAATCTTGGAACAAGGGCTTTTTCACATGAGTATTATTCTGTGTTTCCACTGCAGTATCTCTTCTTTTCATCATGGTATTTCAGGCAATGACAAATGCTTTCACCTTAAAAACAATCAATGGGAGGTTTCAAATAGTATGTGGTTGTGGGTGATGTTCATATATAATTTTTTTTCTGATTTCCCAAAGCACCCACTTAGCAATGATTCCATAACATCCCATCTGCTCACTGGGCAGCATCTGTATTTTAAACTGCAACACTGCATCACTTCAAAGCTAGAACACAATAAGAATGCTCCCTACACTCATGATCTCGTGCTAATGCCTGCTGTTGCTGACACAGAGACAATGCCCAATCAACTGTCTGAGCAAAGTGCTGACAGGCCCCAGAGATGCTTCTCTGCCCCTACCACGATGGGAGGGCAAAAGGAGAAGGAACAGAGTCCATTAACAACTTGAGGGAGGATGTCAAGGGATTAAATATTGTTCTGAGCTTGGTACAAGATGTGAAATGGCTCACAGCTCCTGCTGATCCACTGGGAAGAGAGTCTGCAGAGGGAAGATGAGCAAATGGTCCTGCAGAGGAAGAGCAGGATTCAGTCCAAAGTTTTAAGTACAACCAGTGTTAAGAAGAAACATATAGTTGTGTTGTCACACATGCTCCTACCTGAAGCCCGTGAAAGGTGCAATACACTCTTGCACCTCTCCCTGAGCCCAGCATCACTGATCAGGGATGATCACCCTATCTGTTTCTCTTGGTTTTCTCTTTGCCCACTGCCAGTGGAAATACCCAGAGTATGAGGAAGCAGTGCCTGTCCTGTAAGAAAATGCAGAGTTTATCTGCTTGGCTGAGTAACACAAAGCTATAATTTAGTTCCCTGTGACTAGCTGAAGCTTGGTGCTCATCTCAGTAAAGGAATCTGGGAAACCTCTTATCTTTTAAGGTCCAGGTGTATCAGTGAGCAGAATGGCTTTTCTTGCACACTTTATTACAGTTAAACATCTGGTTCTTAGCCCTTTTCTGTCTTGCAGACCCCTGCATATTTTCCTTGTTCATTTCACTAAATCACCTTCTTTTTTAGATAAGTTGTACTTCAGAAAACCCTTATTCAACTCTGAGTATTGTAAATTTTGCTGAAATTAATCCAACCCCTTAATCAAGCAGAGAAAAAGTGCATCATTCCTACACTGTTTTAGTGAATGTCACAGAGTGTATAACAAAAGAAATGTTTAATTACACTGTCACTAAGGCTTATTCAGACCCCCACCATCCTCCTCATCTCAGTACAATAGCAATAATCAAGCTAATCAGGAAGCTGGTGTTTATAAATCAATTAATACATCAATTAATGTTCTGCTTAATATGCTGCCTAGAGCAGCTATTACTGGCAGTACATGGCTGTTAATTGCTTCCTTCCTACTCTACTGGCTCAGTGGGAATCTATTGGCAAAAGGCACCTCTTATATTCATTTCACTGATATTGAGGAAGATGCTGGACTGTTACATTTGTGGGTGGTGGCATGAAATAATCCATGAGCCTCCCTGTTCCACTGCCTCAAGAGGAAACTTCCTCCTACCAGAAGCAGAGGGTGAAACATATTGCTTTGCAACATAAGACGTGCAGTCAAGGACGTTGCATCTCAGACTGCATCCCAGCCAGCCCCTTCTCCCCTGACAGCAGCATCAAGGCCTGCTGAGGGACTGCATAAGTCACAATACTAGCCTAAAAACTGATGCTGCAGGATGTTTGTGACACATCAACAGGGACCCTACACCTTTCAAAAACTGTTAAATGAGTACTCTGTGAAGTAGCTGTGAATAATTGCAACCTGTTTTCCCTCAACACAGCAGCACACCACAAATCAGAAATTAGCTTCGGAGGTGTAGTCACAGAAGTCACAAAGAAGTTAATGTCACAGTAGGGTAAAGGACCTTATGAACTCCATCCTGACCATCAGTCTCCTGTTTTAGCCCTGATGCTTTTCCTGAGATTCACTTCCTTTAACTGTCAGTACTTAAAACACAGACTTACCTATCAAAACCAAGCTTAATTGCTAGTGAAACTTGACAATACACCTTGGAAAAGTCTGTCACTGGTGTAAAACATATTGGAGTTTTTAGCTCTGATGCAAAATACAACAATGACCTGTAGTTTTAAGTAAAATCTTAACAAGCTTTTCACAATACATTTTTAACACCACCACACACTTGATTGTTCAGCATTAGTTAATGCAGCTGTCAGTAACTATCAAGTATAGCCTTACATTACAATGGCAGGAGTTATCCATTTGGATTAGAGCTGAGATTTCAGGAGGGATGAGGTTGGGATTTGGTTCAATCTTGGGCTTCCACTAGAATACTGTGAAAAAAAAACATACAAACAAACTTTTTTTTTTTTTTAATGTTGTTGGGGATTTTCATGTGTTTGTTTAGAGTTGGTTTGGGGTTTGTTTTTTGTTTGTTTTTGTTTGTGTTTTTGTTTTGGTGTTTTGTGGGGTTTTTTGTTTTGGTGTTTTTTGTTTTTTTTTTTTTTTTTTTTTTTTTTTTTTTTTCTGTGAGGCTAGGAGTTGGTTCTTTGTGCTTTGTTTTGGTTTTGGTATCTCTCCATGTAACAGAAGGGAAACAGCTAAAAATAGATTTTTTCACTTCCAATCTCCATCTTGCTTTCATCTTTTCTTTTTCTGCCTTCCCTCCCTGAAGTGGGAAGACACCATCTTAACTTTCATTATTGCAAAAAAAAAAAAAAAAAGGATAAATAATATTTTTTCCCCCTATGAGAGGTTATTATAGGCTAGCAATTAAGTTCTAATTCTACTTAGCTACATAATTGTTCTAGTTAAGTTATATTACCTTGAGCATATGACATATCGATTCATTGGCTTTCTATACAATTAGACTGCAATAAATCAAAGTAATTTGCTGCTATATTACATGCAGACGCTTGTATGAGGTCTTGTTATCTTCAATCTGCCATAAAAAACTTTGCACTTTATACATGCAAAAGATATATAATAGTCTATGGAAATAATTTTTCTACTTTTAAATTCTGAGACAGACTTTTTGCACAAATCTTAAAAAAGTTTCTGTCTTTAAAGTCAGCTCTTCAATAAAAACCAGCAAGTCAGAGACAAACATAAAACACAGTAATAACAATAAATTAATACTGAATATTCTTCACAGAAAAAACAAACAAAAAAACCCCAAACAAACAAACCACACCAAAACCCTTAAAAAAACCCAAAACAGCAAATGAAAAACAGATTGTGAAGTCCATGAAGTACTCAGATGTGGAGAAATTGACTTCAGCCATCATCAGATAAGGTGTTAACTCTGAACAACATCTTTGTTAAGTGAGGCAATGAAGATGATAAATACACACCACAACGTACTAGAAAACAAATGGGAAAATAAGATATTCTGGAGCTGTGTGAAATTGGTGGCAAATTTGGAATGGCTGATACTTTCAAAAGCTCTCTGTATTGACTGAGCACTGCTTCAAATGAATGGCAAAGAGTTCTCAGAAGCTGAGGGATATGAGCTTGTTCAGTGCTCAACAACTTTGAACAGCTCTCTCTATAGCCTACAAATCCCATCAATTTTCAAACTTGCAAAACACTGACTTCCATATCCAAAGTCTTGGGTTTTCGGCACAGGTGCAGTTTTCGGCAACTCTGGTGCTTTTAATGAGATACTTGCCAAAGAATCCTTTTTATCTCAAGTTAGCCACATAAAGACAAAATTATTTGAAACATCATTGCAGCCTATGCAATCTCAGCACTGGAAACGGTGGCAACATTTCAAAACTGAAGGACCCCATTCCCAAGCAAAAATGTGGGTATATAGTCATGGTTTGGAGCATGATAGTTGGCTTTAGATTGCAACATCAAAAAATAATTTTAAATCCTACTGGGGAGAACAGTTTCTCCTGCATTTTTTTCCCCAGCATCAAAAACACAAGGTTATTTTTATTCTAAAATGAAACTATTTCACAGGAATGGACTGTTTTACATCATGAAGTTTACTCTGTAGTTTTCAAGGATTAAAAAAAAAAAAAAAAATTGCCACCTTTCAGAAATACACAAAACATTTAATTTCTATGAAAAACATCCTTTCATAGAAATTAACCTGTAGTTATACGCAAATGCACTTCTTAAAGAAAGAGATGTAAAGACTCAGGACTGATACTACCTGCTGTACAGCACCAATAATTCGGTTGAAAACTAGGTGAAGAAAAAGTTTTACATAGACATTTACCTTAGATTTCTTGACTGTCTGACAAGGTTTAAAAGAGTTCATTGATCTTAAGGCCATGATTCCACACATAAACATGCTATCTTGGAGGACAATATCTTACACAATCAAAATATCTGTTCCTCTGTGAACTTTTCATTAATGGACTTCACAAAATAGAATTTGTCTATTCTGGAGATGCCACTGATTTTCAAACAAAACAAAGATATATTGGAGGAGGTATAGCATGATTCACTGCTAATGACAGACATAGAGGGCACATTTCTGGATAGGAATGTGAAATAGAGATAGCAAGGCAATGTTGAAGGAGAGAAAAGGAATTTCCATATACAATTTTTGGGAGAAGTCAGAAGAGGACAGGAAAAAAAAAAAAAGAGTAAAGAAAATCTTTGTTCCAGCAAATAAAGAAAGAGACAACAATAACCAAGATTAAGGAAAGAATGAAAAAGAAACAAAGAATTACCATAGTTAACTTGGTATGACTATGGGCACATATTAATAAGCCTGTCAAGAAGAGAAATGGAGGGCACAGCAGCATGCATTTTGCCACTCTGGGGTTAAAATTGGCACATAAAGCAAACATACAGAATTACTCAAACAAACACTTAAAACTGCTAGTGAATGCTCATAATTTTATAAATAACAAAATAGTAAGAGACAGGACATGCAGTCAAAAAGTAGACTGATTTATATGCTCCACTGAGAAAGCCTCTTAGCGCTGATGACAAGAAAAGAAATCACTAGACTGAAAATGGACGTACCAGTTCTATACAGAAAAGATTTTCAGAGCCATGGACCATTACAATGTCTCCTATGAGGAGAAGCTGAGGTTACACTTCCTTATCAAGCAGAAAAGGTACCAGTCTCCTGACTGAACTAATGCATTACTTCTGAATAGCTCCAAATCTTGCTTTAAATCTACTGCATCATTCTTACCAAGCAGCTCCAAATCCATCACAAGTTACTACTGAAATGTGAAATGGTGAGAGAAGTTTGTTGGTAGAAGCCAGAAGACAGAAAGAGAGGAATGACTGACTTCACTTTCCATCAGCAAGAACCAGTTAACATGTTCATACAGATGACTAATCAGAGACAAGATCATGAGAAAAAAAAAAAATTCTTCTGGTAAAATGGATAAGCATAATTACAGTTACCTGTTGACAATATTGTTATATTGCAGGGAAAAAAAATCAAACCCTAAAACAAAACACAAGATCATCAACAATAACATGTGTCAATACTATCCAGAAAGCCAATGGGGAATTAAAACTACTTTTATAAATACAGATTGTTCAGTCTTTAATGATTTAAGCCTGTAAAGCACTATATAAACTGCTAAGAATAGACCAATGGTTGCTCTCCCAATAACACCACTTCTTGCTCCATCAGTGCACAGCTTTGCCTAAAATAAGGTGGTTTTTTTCTCCTACTCTCTCCTCTTGCATAGATAATTATGTAGACACACTCTCCAAAGTTATCATCATTATCTCTTAAGAAACAGCTATTTAGTGTGTTTAAATCACTCAACACACACTATTAAAATTATTGCCATTGGAGGAAAAAAACAAACAAATCTATCTTTTGTTCTATTCCTTCTTTTTAATACTCTAAATATTCCTTCATATGAAGGAAGATACAAATGGGAACTTTCTCTGTATTTTTGATTATCTGCTGTTGTAACAAGTGTTCTGGGGATGTTAATTAAAGACTGTAATGCCTCCTGTCCCTGGCCAAGGTCATTAACATAGCAGAACACACATAATTTTCTGTGTCTCAGAATTGGAAAAGCTGTACTTATACAGCTTTTACTTATTGTCATTTGTTTAACACTCTGCCATCCAGACAGACTGTGTCAGGCACAAGCTGTAGGCATAATGAACTTCTCCAAGGCCAAGAGCAAGGTCCTACACCTGGGTTGGGGCAATCACAAAAAAATATGCACTCTGGGCAGAGAGTAGATTGAGAGCATCCCTGAGGAAAAGGACTAAGAGTTCTTGACTGAGAAGAATCATAGAATCATAGAACCAATTGGGTTGGAAAAGACCTCCCAGATCATCGAGTCCAACCCTTGGTCCAACTCCAGTCCCTTTACCAGATCATGG
>JAWWEV010000001.1:6071613-6092677 GCA_035583235.1 Hafferia zeledoni
AGCACTTGTGCTCCAGTCCCTTCTCCAGCCTCGTTGCTCTTCTCTGGACCTGCTCCAGCCCCTCAATCTCTTTCCTGAACTGAAGGGCCCAGAACTGAACACAACACTCAAGGTGTGGCCTCCCCAAGGCAGAGGACAGGGGAAGGGTCACTGTCCTGGTCCTGCTGGCCACGCTAGTTTTGATACAGGACAGGATCCCATTGGCCTTCTTGGCCTCCTGGGCACACTGTTGGCTCATGTTGAGCTTCCTGTCATTTAGAACCCCTAGGTCCATTTCTGCCTGGCTGCTCTCCAGCCACTCTGTGCCCAGCCTGGAGCGCTGCATGGAGTTGTTGTGGCCAAAGTGCAGAACTCGGCACTTGGCCTTATTGAACTTCATCCCATTGGAATCAGTCCAGAAGCTCAACATGACCTGACAATATATGTTTGTAGCCCAGAAGGCCGACCATATCCTGGGCTGCATCCAAAGCAGTGTGGACAGCAGATGAGGGAGGGGATTCTGTCCCTCTGCTCCGCTCTGGTGACACCCCACCTGCTGCGCTGCATCCAGCTCTGGGGCCCAACATAAGAGGGTTGTGGACCTGCCACAGTCAGACCAGAGGAGGTCCAAAAAGATGATCAAAGGGGCACCTCTCCCATGAAGACAGGATGAGAGACCTGGGGCTATTCATCATGGAGATGAGAAGGCTCTGGGGAAACCTTGTTGCTGCCTTGCAGAACCTAAGGTAGTTCTACAAAGAAGCTGGAGAGGAAATTTTTCCAAAGGCATGATGACCATCATAAGTGTATTTTGTGAAGTTAAAAACAAAACCCTTAAATGATCCTTGAACAAAGCTGCCTTTGACATATTAATTCAGTCTTTACTGTTAAGCCTTCTAGCTGATTTCCTGTGCAATAGATGTAAGACTTTTATGCAATTCCTAGCTTGTTTCCTACAATACATAAATGACAGCATATCTTAAGTACTATTTCTGCAGTGTGCAAGCCACAAAGTGTTTTTCAAGTAATCATGAAATCTAAAGTGGCTTGCTTACCATGACTGAGTAATGTATTCTAGAGATATGAGTGCTTTTGTATATATAACATTGTGATTTTCTCTTTGATCTCAACTATCACATTTAGAAGTACCCTAATCTTGGAGTTTTAGAGCTCAACTTGAAAGTTTATCAAACAAAGTCTTCAAGACACATACACATACACTTGGATATACCACATATTCCAATTTTTTTCCTTTTGGTAATCACCAGCCTCTACCATTCCATGATAGTTCTGATCAATGATCACACCTCTTAACTGTGCTTCAGACAGACCATTTTAAAAACCGTCACTGCCTCCTTAAACCGTTGTGAATTTTACAGCTTATTTAAGGTGATTATCAAACAGGAATGGAAAAAAGCATCCCCAACAATACTGTACATATTGCAATAAATTATGTGCCTCTATAGAAAACATGATATTTGGAATAGTTTCAAAATTAAATCAACTCCAACAAAAGCAAATTCTTTTTACTGAAGAAGGACCATGTCAAAACCTCTGTAAACTCAGGGTAGCAGAATGCAAGTTTCAAACTTTTCACTCTAATTCTTTCTTTTAAGGATAATGAGTTGACTGACATACTCCCCAGAGGGACAGACTGCTGAAACTGATAATATCACAAGCAGCTGAGTACATTCTTTCACTAACTCTGTGAAATTGCTGGGTATTGTCGGGTATTCCTCTGCTGGTGCTGACAGTAATGAATACCTGGTTTTGCACAGCTTCAACCACATGGGGGAATCGCATTTTACTGTCTTCAATTTTCAGCTGGTAATCTCATACATGAGCATATTTAATACCCTCCTGATTTGTACCAGAACACCCACTAAACTTCTCAAGCACACATTTTCAAATCCTTGCACTTGAGGACTTCACAGGTGGGGGGTAAATTACAAGGATTTGCCTTCTAAAGATTTATCATAAGTGCTGTTACCCCCTCCCTGTGTGACTCACTGTCCATGCCATATTATAGACCTAGAATTACAGGATATACTATAAATCTTAATTTTATGGGCTTCCTCATGGGAACAGATTTTGCATCTGGAATCAAATACAAAGCTTCCTGGAAACCATGAACATCTTTTTCTCCCTATCACCACCCTCTGTGCATGTCCCCAAAGAAATAAAACAATAAACCTCACAATATCTAGATATTCAGTCACTGTGAAGTTTTCACTGCTGTTACTAATAGGCTGTCAATCCTGGCTTGGTAACTTTAGTAATATATGTATCATTTTGTAACATGGATGGATCCCCAAAACTGTAGGCATGTCTTTCTCACAGGGAACTGTAATGACAGGTTATATGGGCTCTAGAATTGTTGATGACTCTTTCAGCTCCTGTCAAATCACCTCCAAAAAAGTCATGAGGCCTTATCCCTTTCTCCAGACCTGTTTTGACAATAAAATGACACTAATAGCTGATTGTTGCTCTAACTATCTAGATAACATGTCATAACTTTGTTAGAACATCTGTTATCAATTTACATTGGGAAACAGCCAACCAAAACGGATGGGTTTTTTTTCCAGCACAGTTCTTGCTGTGTGGATGCTTTGGAAAAATGATGCAGACAGTGTTTACTTGGTGCATATTTAGCCCTTTTCAGTGACTGAACCAGGAGTATGTAAAGCATCTAATATGAAAGGACAACATGTTAATCATATTATCTGTGGAAGCAGATGGGTTCTGACAATACATTTTCAAATCTTACTGCAACGCAACGCTAGGCAACACAACTGAGGTTGTGATCATTCAGCTATCAGAATGATCTGACTTGTTCAACCATCTTTTTTGCAGCACAAAATCTTGATCTGATGTTCGCTGGTTTTGTAAATTTTTGTAATTTTTTTTTATTGTCGCTCAAGACACTGTGGCCCTACAAGTTATGAAAGACACATCAGAAGCTTCTGATGTACTTTGGCCTTTGATTTCTACACAGACATATAAAAACATTTACAAAGAGTTCCTCCTGGGAATATAACACTGGTACTGAATTTTATATACAGGCATCTAAATGCTTTCTTTCAAGCACAGAACAGAAAAGCGAACACAATAAAGGGTTTGTCTTCCTTGTGATCAACTTCACTCCACGGTTCATTCCCAAGTTCTGATAACTTGCTTCTCCAAACTGTACACAAGTTGATTCAATTCTAGGTTCTTAAAGAAAAACAATCAGTTTCCATCAAATCAAAACGGATTTGTTTCAAGGGCAGTTACCTATATTTCATTCTGGATAAGACTGTGCTGCTTTGGTTCTCCTCAACATCTGTAGTCCTTCAATATTATATCACAGCATCTTCTGCATCCTAAAATCTCTCTTTCCTTCTGTATTCTAAAGCATGCAATTCAGGTCTTTGGTTTTCATGGTAAGGAAAAAAATTCAACAACCAACCAAACAAACAAACCCCAAACTTCTTTTATAGGCTTCTTTAACAACATTTCAGATATTTTGAATTATGCAAGAAACCAGAAACACACAAATAACCTTGTTTAAGGTGCAACAATGGGAGCCAGGGGAGGTCTGCATCAGCTTCTAAGCAGTGCTGAGACACTTGCCTTCCAGAGCAATTCCACATTTTTCTCTTCAGAGGCATTATTACTATAGTGCTGGCCTTTGTACTCATGTTGCCATAGCAAATACTGCATATTGTCTCATTATTATTTATGCTTTGAATGCTTCTGTAGGCAATTATTTCAAAACTAAGGTGTTTCCATTCTTAAGACTGAAATGATGCTGTGGATCTTTGAATTAATAACCCAGCGTGTTTCAGCTAGACCAATTCTTGCATTGGCCACTGTAGGGGTATATACTGCTTGGCTGGGATGCAAGATATTGGAGTATCATTTCTAGAGAAGAGAGATCATGGAAACTGAGGCCTCACAGGCCATTTTTGACAAAGAACATTGTGGGAAATTTTGCCACTCCTGAGAGACAGCAGGAAACCCTGTGATGCTGAACTTCTCAGATAGTAAAAATCCCCAAAAACCCACAAAACAAAGGTATCCAGTTCAGCATGCACACAAGTCAACCTGCCTGAACTCAGAGTCAATGAATTTAACAGAAGGCTACATATTTAATCAAGTGCATTATCGTGTGCTGAATAAACTGTGAACAGTGAAAAGTTTCTCTGATGTTAGTAAAGCTGAACACATTTTAATAATAGAAAACAAAGGGAAAAAAAAAATGGGGGGGGGGGGCTGTGTTTTAGGATTCCCTAACTTTCCAGCTCCATAAAACTGCTCTTCTCTTGTACAGTCTAGAAAAGGACCACAGTACCTTGCACAGAGCCTCAGGATCTGCCAATTCTTTGTAACAAAAGGTATGGAAACAAGTAACCATCAGGTATTTTTACCATCAGTGTGTTCACCTCCTTTCACCCAAACAGCTCTAACAGTAATAATTTTTCCAGTTACTCACTTAATATGTAGTGTATGTACCACAGAACAAGTAGAGCAAGAAGGAGAGTAAAAAACTCACAGTATTTTGTTCCTGTAAATTGTGGACCAAAACTTGGAGTCAGCTTACGTGCTGTGTTCCAGAGTCAGGCAACACCTTTGAGATGAACACAAGACTGGGAAACAATACCTTTTTTCCAGTTCAGTGTTTGTGAAGGTGTTGTGTCATTTACATCAGCTTTGAATAGAAGCAGTATATTCTCCAGCAAGTCAAAATGAAAACATATCAGCCCAAGTTTATACCATGCATCACAGTAAAATCCTTTAGATGTCCATAATTCTTTGTTTGTTTGTTTGTTTCAAAATTTTACTACATAAATTGAAGTACAAATCCTATTTTTCATGACTGGATGTAGTTTAGAAGGTATGATTTTAAAGACCATCTTAAATTTCCACCTAAAGTTGTTCAGCTGATGATCCTAGCTCCATCTGGAGGGGTATTTTTTACACAGCTTTGGAAGTGACCCATAAGAATCTGTGTGTCTATTAAGATGTGACATGGTCAAATAAAATTGCATTGACAGCTACATGCAAATACCTTTATTTGCCTAAGAATGGATATATAAATGGCTGGAAGAGGTCCATAGTTTCACATTTATTAAAATAATATAAATTTTTGAACTTCTGTGGGGGGAAAAAAGCTGCTACTCACAACCACTTATCTGATTTTTGCACAACTGAGAGTTAGCTTTATTTTGTTATTGTACCTAATTTCTTGCTAATATTGCAATTTTAAATAAAGATACCCTTGCAGTGGAAACAGAGTTACTGGGATTTTTAAAGTACTGCAAAGGCTTTGATAGTACTGTGGTTATATGAGTAGCCATAGAAAAATGGACAAATTGTAGCCTGGCATCTAACAGGAATAATCACAGATGGGCAAAATAAATAACTCCTTAGAACTGACAGATTATTTGTTTGCAAAAGAGAAAGCGAGGATATGGGGGAAAATACAATTTTAATAGAAGGTTAGTTGAGTGCACTGCAGCAAGGAATTTGAGTGTAATGCAAAATTGCATATTGTTTCGCCTGGCTTCCACATGCTTTCCTGCCATGCTAATGAGGAAAATGTCTTTAAAAGATCAACAAAGAAATATGAGTTTGTACCAGAGAATTAGATTTTGGACGCAAGGTCATAAAATTTAGGTCACACAGTCCAGTGCACAGAGCAGTACTGATAAATTCTGAGTGAGGTGGTAATCAGTTAGGATGAAAGGAAAATAAAGAATTAAGGAAAACAACAGTTTTCACGTGATTGTAGTGCACTAAACAATTTCTATACTCAGATGCAATACAAATAGCTTAAAAGAAAAGGCAACCTGCAGTGAGATAGCCATTTAGCCAAATGCTGCAAAAGCTGAAGGGCAATGTTCAGATCCTTTCTGTTTTAATAAATAACACCAGTATGAAACCTAGAAAAAAGGAGAATAACCAGTTAAGACCTATACATGCTTATAATGAAGAGCTCAGATATAAATTAAGCCACCATATGACAGACTCTAGAGTTTTCAGAATTTAAAGGCTATTTACCAATATCATGCGAAAGTCAAAATAAGATTACCAATTCTCAGAAAATACATTTGAATTAAAATGCTATATAGAATATAACAGTCCATATCCTGCTTATATTTTCCTTCCTTGTATGAGTCTTTCTCCATCTCACAATCTTACAGCCTGGGTCCTCAGAGTTTAAACATAATTTGTAATAGAAGTATGATGCAGCATTGGCTAAAGCTGATGAAATTCTTTTCTGCAACAAGGATTTTATCAAATAGCAGAGACTCAGCCAAAAAAAATATTAAAAGCATGTCATTTTCAGAATGACATACCCACATACTCAAATCATCCTAGTCTTTTAACATAATTCTTGTTTCAAAATCCTTAAAAAGAATTGTTTCATCTTAATTAAAAACGTGTAGATGTGAAATTATTTTTTTTCCCTAAGTCATATAATGTAAGCAGTTGCTGAGTTCTCACCATTGGCATGCTGGCAGTGCATACAAGCAGAGAGGTTGTGTTGAAGACAGAGGAGCAGCATGTTTGTTAGACCCTGCTGTGATGCGATCAGAAAGCTCAGCATTATGATAGGGCTTAGTAAGACAAACAAAAAATGCTCTCAATCTGAGTAAAGAAGCTTGCTCATTTTAGGACTAGGTAATGAATTGCCTCAGTTTCCCTCCATGCTAAAACAGGTTGAGCTGGCAGGCTGTATTAACTATCTCCTTGTAATTCCTTTTCCCCTAAAAAGACTAATTACTTTTAATTTAATAGACTTGGATGAAATTACTTACTATTTCCAGGTTCTACTTTGTTTATACAAAATAGTAGCTAATTTCCAAATCAACACTATTCAGCCTCTATTCCTGTTTTCATCAAAATCCAAGTCCCCCAAGGGTTCAATAGTTCCTGTAGTCTTTACCAATCCTTCACAATTCCCTTGGGAATGCTCCTCCAAAACCCATTACAGATGCTTCACTCAGAGAAAAAAAAAAGTCTGTCGAGTTTGGTTTTGCTTATATTTCACCATGAACCTTTTAAGTTCCATACGAGTCTGATATCTTCTATCTAGGAATTCTCCAGGGTCTCTTTTTGTGCCGGTGACCAAGATATTATATCAGTTTGTCTTACATGCTCCTATATGCAGTGTGCCAAGATCATGAAATAGATCTCCTACTCCCAGACATTTACGTATTCCAGCATCACTTTATCTCACAAAAGTAGAGCTTGGACCAGCCAGCTGGTCCTCAAACTCCAGTATTCCCAAAATGGACAAGTTGTTTTGTAGCAATAATTTGGTGAAAATGCCACAGATCAAGCTGCCAAAACCTCACACACAGAGAGAAAAAAAGTCTGCCACTGTCCCCATGGAAAGACACCCTGAAGTGAGTTAAGTATAAAACATTGCCAGAGCCTGGTAACTGAAAGACAGAGGCCAAAGGTTTAAAGGTGTGTTGTGACAGGCAGTTGGCACTGGCCAAAGACACAGCCAGACTGCTGCCTTGCTCTGCCTTGCTTGTTGCTCAGGGAGTGATTTTATCAGAAACAGTGCTATGACTCACTGCAGAAAGTGCTATTTATCATAACTATGTGTAGAAGACTGAGGATCCAGTTTGAATAAAAAGTCTGATTTGCATGTTTAATGTATGATGGTTTATATTTTAAGTTATTAATGAGTATGCTGATCTGAAGAAAGAAATTTGCTAAATATTTAATGTTAAACAAGCTTTGGATAAACAAACTGGAACAGAAGAAATTTCTGAAGTTGCAATCACAGCATTTTTAAGCCATGAGTTTATCAATATTCAAATACATGTAGGTGGTGTTTGGGAATCTAAAACCACAAAATGGTCTTACATTTTTATAACTTCTTTAAATCAAAAGGATGTCAAAGTGTTTAACAAACTACAGGCAAGGATCATTTCACCTATCATTAAAACAAAGACATGGCTGCAATCAGTTTTGGAAGTGCTTTAGCAGCACAGAGGATGACTGAACAACAACATAGGAAAAGAATAAAGAATACTACAAATTCAGAGACTCAGCATCAGTAGGGATTCAATCCTCAAGGTTTATGAACTCACACCAGCATGTCTGCAAATTTAGGTCACCACACAATTTAAGAAAATACAACCCATAATAAATAAAGCAGAAAGAAACTAATCAAATACACAGAATATTGTGGTTAGCCTATGACTATATTTTGAAAAACAAGATGAGACTGAGCTCAGTATTTCTTCTTTGAAATACAGCTTTTTCTCTCAACTGAGACATAGGATCTTGGTAACAGACATATTCTGTGGTTCTGGTCATGGTGTAAAGTAAATAACATTCCCCAAAAACAATTATGCTTACTAAATTGTCAGCAGCTGGTCTCTCGCCCTTTATTGACTCCCTCAAAAGTTTTCCTCTTTGGATTACTAGTCCTAATAGAAAAAATGTCCCTAGAATATTAGTGCATCAACACTGGCATGGCTCAGTGGCACCCCCAGCCCTGAAGTGCTGGAGTACAGACCTTACAGTCAGCTGGAAAACTCGGGACAGAAAAGGCAAAGCTGGGTTGAATATTCACAAACCATTGCTCAGAAGCAATTTTGCTGATTTCCACTGGATTTGGTTCACTATCTATTTTGGTTTGACCTTTTGCTGTTTGAGGTATTTTTGATCTTCACTGATTGGCACTACAGCTCTGTCTCTAAGACTATATGAATTCCTGTTTATAACCACAAAAACAAACCAACAGCAATGATGAAATAAAAGCACCCACTTCTTCAACCCTTGCCTCAAGCAACACTGACAGGAAACTAAGTGTAAGTCAGTCCATCATAATCCACCTCGAATTCAACTTTAATTCTAGTCAGCCTATTTTTACCTCATTTAAGAGATTCAAGCAGAGCTATTCCTGCTCCTCAGCACAGAAATCTGACCAGTTTATACATTTCACTCAAGGATGCTCAAATTGAAAAACTGTGGTGCTGTCCCTTGGGCACAGAGCACACCCTAGAACAGACTCTAAGGGAGACCTGTCCCCACCATGCTGAAATGTTAAGTTACTGTTTTCTTAATATCTTTCCCTAATCTTTCACTCTGTGGTGCACCCTTTGTTTTCCCAAGGAAAACAAAGGCCATGCTCGCTCCTCTCTCGGTCCAGCTACCTAACAGCATTGCCTTTGCAGCACTCCCAGAAGAGCTAGATGGTGAAAATTCAGACTCTTCGGCTGAATTTCTCATCCAAGTGCTCTAAGCACATTTCTGCATAAGAGGGCAGCCCTAACAGAAATCTGATCATATGCACACAGACACAGCCTGGTTCTCAGCTCCCATCAGCAAAAGGCAGATAATCAGGATGTTCCACACTACTCAACATTTTGTGAAATAAAATGTAGTAGAGAATAAGAATTACTCAGACAACCATAGAAATGGGGGGATCATAAAGGTTTAATAAAGAGAGAACTACAGGGTTGTTCTTTTTAACTGTCTACATTCCCCTTCCAACTGGTAATACTCAGAAAGTATAATCCTTGAGAAAGGCAGAGAAAGTGGCTACCCAAGTGGAAACAGACAGCCCACATCCTGCCCCCAGGTTTACAATTTTATAATAAATTGGCACTCTGCTCAGCCAACCAAAGAACCGATGAGTCAATGCTGCTTCTTAAACACAACCATATACAAAGCCAAAGTGAAGCATCCTGATGTAGTTTACAATTCAGACAAGTTAGATAACAGTGAGTCAGCCTTTTAGTCTGCCCTGCTGGGAAGAGGAAAAAAAAAAAACCAAAACCAAAACAACTAAAAACCAATAAACCTATGAAACGGCCAAAATGGAAAATTCCTTTCCAGATGTACGTGTGACAACTGTTTTGACTTTTATGTAAGAAAGAAGGGCCAAGTTTAAGTATGTAATTGCATCTGTTATTTCCAGGTGGCAAAGGCCAGTTCCATCCTTATGCAGAGCTTTCTCCACTTTGTGGGTGCAGGAACACATACACACACATTTCCAGGAAGTAGAGTGGCATTCATTATTAAAACCCCCAAAGGAGACAAGTAAATTAAAGAGTCCACTTAAACAGCCACTACTGGAATTTCACCGCAAGGCTTCTTTTCCATGAAATGAAGGTCCCTGATAGTGATAGATATGGCCTGGGTGGTTTGTAGAATTTTTACACCTTTTAATTAGCTAAGTAGCTTTATGAGAACTATTTTATATGAGTCATCTTCAGAAATTCTGTAGACTGCACATTAAAATTAAAAATTAATAAGTAAAACAATCAAAACTGAAAAGACTGGCATATTCCAATTGCTACCTCAATTTGGCTGCAGTTTTGAAAGTCATTATCTAATATAACTGACTGATCATAAAAAGTCCTCCTCACAGTTGAAAGTGTGTGACTTCAAAAAGTGCTTACTGATGTTGGAGCTTGATCTTTCAGCAACATTTTTCAGCATGTCAGTGATATGGTACAATTAGTTCCTCATCAGAAAGAAATACGGCACCTCAGAATTCCAATTTTATTATTGTGAGGGTTTGATTTAACATCCTGCATACCTAAACACCATCAGGCAGCTGGGAGAGAATATGCTGCATTGAGATCTACCCTTTTTATTAAAAACATATTATACCTTAAGGGAAGTATGTTTTTCTATAGGGATTACTCCACAATTTAATTACAGCAGGCTATCCTCTCATTTTATGAGATTCATCGGAGCTCAGAAACCACAGTGTGGTTTGTATCAGCATATCCTGCCCTGTCGTAGTGGAATGGGTAGTTATGCTCTGTTCAGAAAAAATAGTGTGGTTGGCAAAAATTCTTTGGAGAAACTGCAGAAATGACAGTACACTGTTGCCTCCATAAGGAAACATACATCATCCCACTAACAAACTATTCCCCACTAGAAACATCTCAGAAACATACATTGGCTGAGGGAATATAGTACTTCACTATATCTTTTTTTTTCCTATAGGAGTCAGGCAACTGCTCTAAATTTCCAGAGTGGCTTTTCAGTTTTGGTTTGGTTTTTTTGTTGTTGTTTGTTTGCTTGGGTTTTTTTTTTGACCTTGGGGCCACCATTTTACAGGAACAGAAACACTGAAGAAACCCTCAGGAGAACAAACCATGCTTTTATATATTTGATGTTTCCTGGCTTTAACTTTCTTTAAGCACTTTAGTTGTGTAACACATAATATTCTCATTCTCACAGACAGACACAAAGTGGGTTGAACTATTGCTGGATAAACCAACACATTTAAGGAAGTCTTATACTGCTGCAGTCCTCAGGTAAGGATAGGAAATAAAACATTTAATCTGGGGAGTACAGCAAAAATTGAATCAACATTTGCCATTGCAGAAAAGATGCTTCTACTTAGCATGGCAACCCTATCTTATAAAAGGGAACTGACTATATACTTATCTAAGTCACACGCTAATTAAGTAGAGTGGGGGGAAAAGGTACTGGCTAAGAGTGGTAAGAAAGATTATGTTAGTGACATGCTATTTCAAACCCTTGCTAACTAAAATAATATTCTTCTTTTACTGCCAGGCAACACCTCCATTAAGACAGCAAACAGTTCCAAAAATATAAACTGAGAGATCTCAGTCAAGACAGACAATCTTAGCACCTTAGTTGTCTCATGGAGTCCTGATAGTCCTGCTTTTTATTCCTCCAAGTAGTCCTTAGTGCCAGCATTTTCAGAATGTTATGAATATATCAGCTATCTTTTCTCCTTAAAACAAATTTCCAGCCTACATATTTTTGAGAACAAGAATAAAACATGACTATCATGCAAAGTAACATCACAGAAATAAAGAGGACTGATTAAAAAAAAAAAAAAAAACCAAAAAAAAACAAAAACAAAACCAAACCTCAAAGTATCATTTTAAAGATATCACTCATGTTTTATGATATTCTTGAGTTTTGGTAATGCTTGGGGTAGGTAAAATTGCTCACTTATTATCTGCCTTATCCTATTGTCAGCTATTTTTGCTGTCAAGTCTTCATCTGGTAGTCACATTCCAAGAAAGAATCATATGTCCTTGTTTAAGCATATCACAGCTGACAGATGTTGTTGCAACAGTACACAAGGCAATGCTCTCCTGCTCTTGTTTTACTCAAAGAATGCAGCAGGCTTCCAGGAAGGACTGCCTTTGCATGCCTTCCATCTCCACACTGAACACAGACAGCATTTTAAGGATAAACCAAAAGGAAGAAGATAAATGCTACCTCCTCTGAAGTTGGTCTTCTGAAACACAAAAAGACACAGCAGGTTGCTGTATAGGTAGTCTTGGCACGGGCAGTAAACAAGTGTAGAAGAGCTATAGAGAAATAGGGTTAGCTGAAGGGAAACCTTATTTATCCTGTCCCTTGGGACCACAGAGAATGCATGAAGGGCATAAATAACCCCAGTGTTCTTTGGCAATGGGACACTGGGTGGATGGAGGAATTAACAAGCACAGAGGTTGTGACTGTCCTGCCTGAACAATAACGTTCCTCTCATGTGTATATACTTCCCCTAAAAAACATACATAATACCCAAAGGCAATCTAGAAAACTTTTAAAGTAATCCCAAAGAAAAGAAATAATTCTTGGGAGAAGTTCCCATGACTTCCTTTCCTGCAGCAATAGCACCATTCCTCTGCACCTGTCTGTGAGGGCTGTCTGATCTGGAATCTGGTCTCCAAACAATTAAACTGACAGAGGGAAAAATGATGGGGAAATTGCATACACAAGAAAAGAGAATCTTTGTATCTGAGCAGCTGTTTTGGCAGCATAGGTGTTGAGCCACAGGCTACTATCAGTGAGGCCTGTGACATGGGATTTCTCTGGGCAGAGACCATGAGATGATTTATAATTTAAACTTGCATTATTAAAAAGAGGCTCTGCCTCTTTTGAAAGATATTTGTGTCTGTCAGTCATTCCCTTGATTTTACAAGGTACTGGCCTAGTTGGAGGCCAAGTTATTAAAAAATAATCTTCTTTGTTGTTGTAGTTATTGAACTGATGCTATCAAAAGGACTCCATGATTTATAGCATGTGCCTCTAGGAAGGCTTTAGTCCTTTTTTTTTTTTTTTTTTCCTGTCTCTTCTCTTGATGCACATTTAAATTTGCCACTCAGTAAGATTCTCAACTGAAGAGGAGTTCAGTCTGTGGTCCATGTTTCTTTCCTGTCTGCAATTTTCTAAAATCATTCTCACGACAAACACCTTGGCAACAATACTTCAACCTGTAAATGCTTATATAAAAACTCCATGACTGGTTACACTGTGCTTTCTGAACTTTTGAAAGCAATATTTGAATGGCCCTGGCTGTTATTTTGGCCTTGTTTCCTTTTGCCACTTACCGTGGGAAGGTCACATGCAGCACGTAAGGGGAACATGGTGCACACATAGCTGTGATGGCATTGACTGCAATGGGATACGGCACAACGGTAGTAGCATGACACAGTTAACAGAACAAAAAGTCTTATGAAGTGGACAGGTTTATTGTTCAGAGAGGCTATTAGAGCTTCTTGGGTTTTGGGACCCTGACTAATATCTTTGCATAGCACTGGGTCACATGATGGCTTTTTAAAACTAGTTCAAGACATGCAATGCAAGGCTGTTGAGCTCTCCAAAGAACCTCAAAACTCACACTCCATATGTCCTCAGCATACAGGCTAGAAGTTGAAGGGACTCAAACCTTTTTCAACCAAACCTCTCTCTGCATTTGAGAGCACAGCAAGATTATGAAAGTCAGATCAGGACCTGAAACACCTGTACTTCAACTCTATCAGACCTCTACTTTGTTCAACACATATCGAGTAGAGTGGCACTCAATACATATCAATATTGAAAAAAACCAAAACGAAACATATTAAAATTTTCCAGGACCACTGCATTTTAAGGAGAAGAGAAACATCTGCAAAAACTCAGAGAATTGTTGTCTTGCACAGATACAGACAGATAAGAGTTAGAGGCCTCCTGAGCTCCTCTGGGCACAGCAAAGCAGGTTGCCCCGAGAACGGCTGATTAACAGCATTTTACTCTGCAAGAGGCAGTCCCTCCTGGTTCCCAGTTTCTGATGAGTTCCTGTACCTGGGGAGCTGTTGCCTTTCCTAATGAAAGCTGGCATGTGCTCCTGTTCAAGGCTGAGGTCTTATTAAACTGGTAAGTATGTCCTCTCCCCTTTCCCCTGACTGGAAGCACAGCTATTTGGCAATACCCCGATACAAGCCTACATGGAGATGAAATATTCACAGTCAGTGTAGAGAAGCATTTACTTCCAGGCAGTGGCTCCTCTGATCCAGTTTCTGTCACTTAGAATGAATCAAGTAATTTCTTATACTGACATTTCTCTCCCCTGTTGATAAGTGGAGTCTAGAAAACTAGCACAGATCTAGATATTGTAGAAATCTGAAATATGATGATGTGAAACCCTAATCTCCCCAAGATTTCTACATAGTCAGTAGACAAAGTCATACATCTTAAAAAAGTTTCTAAGTTAGGCTCATACATCGCCAAGGACAGCTAAATATTTCTATGGGAGGAAATAATCTAAGCCATAGAAAGAAAGTGAAAACAATCTTTTTGGAAGGAAAAGAGAAAGCTATATTACAGAAAGAAGTATTAAAAAAAGAAATGCTGCAAAACTAAAAAAGGACTGGGCTAAGCCTTATGAATTGCCTCAGGAAACATTTTTTCAAAGAATTCTCATACCTTTGCCCTAGGCCCATATCTCTTTAAGTGTTGCTGACTTAAACACAAGCCCGGGATATCAACATGAAAAGAAATCTCATCAGTTCTTGCCACATCAACAATTAACCCCGTACTCTATTAAGTTCAGACTTTCAAGGTCAATTATCTCAAATGACTTATCTTGAAGGTTTGTTTTTTAAACTATTTTAAGGTATTGGGTCATGCAGTGATAATATGTGAAGCAGGGACCAAAACTTTTATCGCTTTTCTGTGATGGAATGCCTAACATATATGCTATATAGTGATGCTCCTATCATTCTCTTTTTTCTCTGTGGTCTAACAAATCTTACAGTCTTTTCTGAAACCTGGAACAGCTTCACCTTGAAGAGTGTAGTGTGGTTTCTTTTCAGCACGGCTCATAATTGAATCCCCTCAAGGAGATGTGAAATACAGAATTTACTTTTTTTCAGGCTGAAACAGAGTAGAAATTCTTCTACATCTTGTGCAAAAGCTCAAAGAGGTTTTCCAGCTTTCTTTGCTTGGCTTTCACTGTCTGCAGCAAGTTTCACCACCACTGGCAGTACTCACTCCCACCTCTGTGTAAATCTGCAAAAAGGCAAAGAGAGGCCTTTTTCTTCTTTCCTTCCTATCACACTTCTCTACACTTCCTGCTAGGATATCTCCTCTTCCTCCTATTACACCTCAGATTGGGATCCCAAGCTTACATTGCCTCTTGCAGCTGAGCCTAATGACATCCTTTGCAAAGGGATCCCAGCATCCAGACTTCAGTGATACCCATGGGTCCCTTCCAACTCAGCATATTCCATGATTCTATGATTCTATCTCATGTGGGACGCCACAGAGTGAGGTGTTACTGCAACCTACAACAGTAGCCAGTAGACAACCAGCAGATCAAAAGATGCACACAGGGACAGCTGCTCCCAGTGGCAGCCTTCCCTTCCCAGCACAGACAGGAGACTGTGATTTGCTTGTGCAACAGGGCTCTTTCTGAGTCATGAGGGAAGTTTCCACATCCAGGCAGAACATTCCACAGTCCCTAAGCCAGCACAGACAAAAAGAAGCTTTTCTCAATAACGCCTATAACTTTAAAAAGACAAAATGCTACAGTAAATGGAGGAGGCTGAGAATGAAAACCATAAAAAAAAAATAAGTTCTGGCTTCATCAGTGAGAATCAATCCTCTTATACGCCAACAAAAGTGGGGTCTGAGAGAGCTTCTGTCTATGGGGTGGGTGAGCTTATTGAGAGTGAAGGGCTGAGGGAGGTGGGGAGGTGAGAACTTCTGTCTTCCCCACTGTGCTTTCTTCCACCCCATTCATACTTGAGGGAACATTTCCATTCCTATGTGTCCACAGAAGTTACTGGAGAAAGCAGAGCCAGACTGTTCCTCAGCAGGAACCGTCTTTAACAAAGGGACATCTTTTCCTTACAATACTTTCACTTCAGGGTTATTTTAATCTGAAGCTTAACAGAATATAGAAGCTGTTTTGGTTAAAAAGCCTCAGCAGACTAGAAGCGTGACAGAGAACTTGACAAAGATTTTTTTGTCTCTGTTTCATCTAAAAACTTCTAAGTCTGCCTTTCTACTTCAACATATATTTTAGATACCAATGCCTGTATCTGAGCTAAAAATAGTTGATGAGTTTGGACTGGGACCAAAACCTGTGTTCTTCTCCTTGCCTAAGGTGACCAAGAATTCCTCTTCAATACAAATCTCTCCCCAACAACAACTTCCGCAAGCTGATATTAAGCTGTAATCAGTTTAAATTATTAAAATATCAATTTAACAAACCTAACAGAGTCTATTAATTATTCTCGGAAAATTCAAGAAGTTGTGCAAAGACAATGTAGAGGAAAGTCTGCTTGGGTCATAAAAACTATTTGTTATGCCTAAACACGTTATTTATGTTATCTGGCCTTGTAGAACTTGCAAGGTGAATAAGAATCTGACCTGTGATCTTCTTTATGTCAGGACTCCCTGAAGTGCATGGGTGTAAATGGGATAAGCATCACCTCTCCTTACCCAAATAATTCTTAAGCTTCATTTTTTTTCTGAATTGCAAAATCTATTCAGTATTGTGTAACTATATTTCCTCACCTTGACATTCATGACGACAGAACTCACAAGGTCAGTACCCACCTCAAACCATTATAATTCATTGTTTTAACTGAACAGTCTGATTTTTCTGCCTTCATTCACTGTATGGGCATGGCTGAGTGCCGGCTGAACCACAATGATGTCCAAAATCCACGGAGATTATGTGGGTAAAGCATGTACTGCAACAGTGATGATATTCAGGAAAGGGCTGGATCATGCTGAGAGTCACTTCTGCCACACAGTAAATCAGTAGAATGAACAAGTATCCTTTCTCAGTAAGCCTGGTACTTTCACAGAGATGGGTGGATGGTTCTTTGGTGGTATGGGGGGGAAAAAACCCAAACCAAACCCAAAAAACCCCAACAACAAAACAAACAAATGAGCAAACAACGCCTCCCCTAGATAAATCAGTTTATTTAAAAGGTCTGCCTGCCTCATTTCTGGGAATGTTTCTTGCCACAAAGAAGCTGTACATTGCCAGCACAAATCTGCAAGGCTGTTACACACAAACAATCACTGTATCTTTTAAAACTTCAAAACTTTCTCGTTCCTCCCTTTATACCTTCAGGTGTGCATTCTACACTCAGCTCTGCACAGGCCATTGCTGCTGCTGTAAATTTCTAAGCATGTAACGGTGAGGGCCGACCCTGTGAACACAGACATTACAGCACAGCTAATGGAAGAAAGCAAGGGAATTCTGAGTACAACAGTTAAAACATACAAAGGAGCTGATGCATTGCTTATCTCAATACAAGGCTTTCTACTGACTACAAGTGGCTGCTGGCACTTCTGAGCCAGCAGGCAAGAAAGAAGCTATCTGCAGAGCGACTCTAGCATTGGAAATCATTACAAGACACATCCACTGGTATTTCAGCTAAAGAAAATACCGTAACTGGAAAAGATTTTTACAGTATGACATTCATATAAAGTGGGACTAATTTCAGAATTATCATTCACCACATTGGAATGAAATAAGACATTCTTTTGAATAAAGCTGTGGTGAGGTAAGAATTATGTATTAATGAAATGTCTGGTGCTAAAAGAAAGATACTGCCTAATTTAGCTGAAATTAACTCTTATTTTGAGGAGAAAATAATGTAAAACAAATAATTAAAAATTCAGTAAGATGAATACTTTTGAAATGTAGAATACATAAAAATTATCCAGAAAGCATCTCAATATTGGATGAAGTTCTCAAAAAAAAAGACATATCCCAATCTCTGCTACCACTAAGATTTGAAGAATGACTTGTATGTCATCATCACTTCACTGGGCTGAAGGGACAGCTCAGCAGCCACGTACTTGTAAAGCACAAGCATCAGCAATATTGGAACTAATAGTAAGTAGAAAATGTTTTGGTAAGAGAACTCATCTTACTTTCAGACCTGTTTTGAACTCTCTGTTACACCCAGCCTTGAACAATTTGAAGAAATAACACCGTACAGGATCGCAAGGTTCCTACGTTATGATAATGAATTAAATAATTACACTTTTAGAATGTTATTAGCATCCATGCATCATTTGGACAAGTGCATAAACATATTAGAAACTGCAAAGCACAGAAGGATTAATGGGTAGCAATGAGATGCAGCAGACTGTTAAAGAGTGGAATGCAGGACATGGTTAAAACAATAGTCATCCATTAGTATATATTTTAAGTCAGCCAAAAATTCAGGCTAATACCTACGTATATGTACTGTAGGATACAGGTTAGACATTGGAAACCACAGCCCTAAAAATAATGAAGCAGTTGAACATGTCAGAGATCTCCTGTTCATGAACTGTGAACACAATATTACTGTTAAAAGGCCTAATGGAAGTCCTTGGAGACAGAAGATGTGGTCCCATCATGGGTAAAAGAAATGTTGGAATTTATGCACCTATTCCACTGCATACTTCATGGCAGATATAGAAATGCTAGCAAGCAACACCAAAAGGAATATATGTAGGGTACATGACACTGTTTAAATTAATTAGCTAATTTATTTCAAAGGATCAAGTTCTTATTATTAAAACAAGAAAAAGTGGAATTCAATTCTACTGACGTTGTTGTTGAAAGACTGTGGTATGGATTTAAGCCATATAGGCTCATAAAATTTCATATCAAAGGACCTCCTTGTTAGATAAATTGTTAAAATGTTGAAGTGAAAGGATATGTAGGTGGTCAGAGCAGATGGTACAATGGGGTCTTGACTTCTAGTGCAGACCCTGAAGAAGAGAGTTTCAGTGAAGCTGAATAAACTATTTGTTATCAGAATCTGTCCTGTGCTAAATTAATGAACTTTCTGGAAAATCACAAATTTCTACTCATTCCTCAAGGATTTTCGAAAGAGTTCAGACATAACTGACATATCTGATAGAGATAAAAATGTTTTGGATTTATAGTCTATCTTAAACTGCAATTTGGGTTATATGAAAATCTTTGCTTATTCTCTGTTCAGCCACAAAACACCTGCTGCAGTGTTAGTGGTTCTCCATTGCCTTTGTTATTACATCATGAACAAAACATTGTTGCTCCAATAACAATAATAAAAGCAGCTTTGGTGATAATAATTATTGTTCATTAAGATTCAGTCCTTGGAATGATAGACAAAGTTTTTAATAATTGCTAAGGCAATTTTTTTACTGCTCACCATTATCTACAACAAAATAACATTGCTTAAAGCTTTTTCCTTACCAATTTGACTTCTCATATTGGATGCACACAACGGTTAGTTACAAGAGAACTGCTCATTAGTGCTGTACTGTTGGCAATGATCACTGGAGCATTTGTGTTTTCCTAAAATAAACAGTTAGCAACAGCTCTAAAGATTTTGGATGTAGAGGAAAATGAAACAAAGAAGAGTCAGTATGTTAAATTTTTGAGAAGCTCTTAGGCTGATGAATGACCTCAGTGTTACAACACCAATAATTACCTTTTAATAGAGTTTACAGAGATTGGGATTTACTTATTTGTTTGTGAAGACAAAGGAGCTTCTTAGGAGGGAGGAGCACACAAAAAGTCATGGACAAGTCTCCAGCATTAGGTGTGCCATTAATCTGAAAGTGCTTATTTTTGTCATAAATATTTATGTCCTGTTTTCTGAGATGACAGTAGTGGTTTGAATTACTATTTTTAAGATTAGCAAAACTAGTTTCCTGGCTTCATATTCCAGCCACATATGCGAGATACAAGCCTAAATCAGTGCCAAGCACAAGCACTGCTACACCCCAGGCTGTTTTTCTAAATCTCCCAGATTCACAGAATCACAGAACGGTTTGGGTTGGAAAAAGCCTTAAAGATCACCTAGTTCCAACCTCCCTGCCATGGATAGAGACACTTTCCTCTGGACCAGATTGCTCAGAGTCCCATTTAACCTGGTCTTGAACACTTCCAGGGATGTGCCAACTTCTTTGTGCAACCTGTACCAGTACTTCACCATCCTCTGAGTATAGAATTTCTTTTCAACATCTAATGCAAATCTGCCCTCTGTCAGTTTAAAACCATTCCCCTTTGTCCTGTCTATATCTGTCCATATAAAAAGTCCCTCTCCCTCCTTTCTACCCCGTTAGGTTGAAGTCCATTTTCTAGACATGCAGAAATGTAGTCTCTTCTGCAATTGAAGTCTACACACTCCAATCTTTTATCCTTCTCTTTGCAACTGATAAGGAACACAGAGTTCTCTAATCGTATTCTAATCACCGCACTGATTTTCATTCACACCTCAGTTAGAGGAGGCTTAGAAGATTATTACTAAATGATCACATGTATAATTTTCACATAAAAAGGAATGGTAACATTTTGGGGCTAATACAACCTTGTCCAATGATCCTTTTAGAGGGGAAGGAGGACAGCAGATGAAAACTATGATATACAGAAGCAAAGAGGGCAAATTAAAGTCCTCTTAAAGAAGCACAGAAAACCAGCTAGGAAAAAAAAAAAAAAAAAAAGAAATTGAAGAAATCCAAGGAACTTACAAAGCAACTTTAAGTCCATTATTCAAGAATAACCCAATATTTGGAAGTAAATACCCTGGCTTTGGCTTTCTTAAAATAAGATTCCAGTATTGCATGTGCAGCAGTAGTCACAGAACACATAAACCAAGTACACTAATCCTAGTAAGATTTTATGCAGGAAAGATCACAAGACAAGTAGGTGTTTTGATCCTATATGAAAAGTAACATTTTCTAACTGCAATTCGATACTGAAAATTCAAAACAAAAAAAAAAATAAAAAGAGAAAGAAAGAAAGAAAGAAAGAAAGAAAGAAAGAAAGAAAGAAAGAAAGAAAGAAAGAAAGAAAGAAAGA
>JAWWEV010000001.1:6092777-6119004 GCA_035583235.1 Hafferia zeledoni
AGAAAGAAAGAAAGAAAGAAAGAAAGAAAGAAAGAAAGAAAGAAAGAAAGAAAGAAAGAAAGAAAGAAAAAGAAAATGTGAGGTGAAATATGAATACACAACATTTTAATCAACTCATCCTCCAGAAAAGAGCATTAGGGCTTCTTGGCTATGACTACCCTATCAGCCTGTCCTTATCAACAGTCTGTGTGAAGGTGACATGAAAACTTTCTCTCTCTTCAACCCTTCTTCCTCTGCCATGTCTCCAAAAATATAGATTAGCAGGGACATGAAATTTGCCTCTTTTTGCTGGAAAAGTCAACAAGTAGCTCCTCTGAAGCTTATCAAGAGACTGGGCAGGATACCACTTTTGAGCACTGAGCCAACACTGCCAGTGAAGCCTCAGAACTCGATTTTCAGAGCTGCAGCCCATCCCAAAAGCATGTGCGTTCTGCTGGGCATGGCAGCAAGAGCCCTGAGGCCAGGCTTCAGCTGTGCACCCCTTCTCCACCAAAGCAGTGCTGTTTGCCAAGCTGCAGTGCCAACAGAGAGCCCTTTTCAGAGGAACTGTGCTGTTATCTCTGCGAGCTGCCAATTCTCTGACTTCCTCATTATCTACGCATGAAATCCAATGGGTGCCCAATGCCAGCTTAAACTACAAATCAACACATTACTAGCAACAGGGTAAGTGGGTGTCTTCAATGTATACAAACATAGCATTATAGGCAGGCCTCTGTTTATGCTTCTGTGCTGTTCTACTTTTGCAGTTACCTCTGTTATTTATAAAGTTTGAAAGTCCAGAGAAAACTATTTTTCCAAGTAGAACTTGACAGCCTGCCTGCTGCTGCACTCTTCACCAGTTGCACCCTTCGTCTTCCAGACAGAAGCACCTCTCTCTGGTATTTTAATTAATACTTCTACTTCATATTCTTCAGGAGTTTTTGGAGCGCTGTGTTAATGTGAATAAATGTGGAATGACCTCATTCTTTAACATAACCTTGCAGGAGGACTTTTCATTGAAATGGGACTCGTTCTTGCTCCTGTACATAAAGTTCCAAGGCACGTTACTCCCCTGAGTCTCTCTCCAAGCTGAATTTCAGCTCTTATCTCTTGAATAGCACAGGAGTGAGGGAGAATTACTCACTATGAAATATCTATATTTCTTCTGATTTTACAGTTCACAGATGCTCCCATTAATTATATGTCTTGAAACTACATGTCCTTAGGATTAACCTGCTGAAATGTAGTTTACACACACAAGGCTTCCCTTTACAAATAAAATAAAATAAAATAAAATAAAATAAAATAAAATAAAATAAAATAAAATAAAATAAAATAAAATAAAATAAATAAAATAAAATAAAATAATAAAATAAAATAATAAAAATCAATGAAAATCTGTATCTTTTTTTCATGTTAGCAGTTAACTAGTGGGCACTTCACTGACTACCTTGAGAATAATTTTGCTTGTCTCTGTGTCTCTTCCTTTGCTTTCAATTTTACTTATTTTACATTTTCAAAGAGTCATAGAATGGTTAAGGTTGCACCTTTAAGACCGTCAAGTTCAACCATTCACCTGGCACTGCCAAGTCCACCATAACCCATGACCCAGGGTGCCATGTCCAGTTGTTTCTTGAGCACTTCCAGGGTTGGTGGATTAACCCCTTCCTTGGGCAGCCTTTTCCAATGCCTTACCACCCTTTGGGTGAAGAAACTTTTTTTCCTGATATCCAATACAATCCTCTCCTAGTGCAGCTTGAGGCCATTTCCTCTCATCCTTCCTTGTTACCTGGGAGAAGAGATCCATTATTTTTTGCCAGTGTATGCACAAAGAGAGCCTCAAACTCTTTTCCTCTGGGATGTGCCATTTTCTCCCTTGTGGTTTCTGTTGGGGTTTCTTTGGTTTGTTTGTTTATTTGTTTGGCTTTCTTTAACTGAAAACTCTATGCTACTTCTTTAAGCTTCTAACTAAGAACATTGCCAATGGAAAAACCCAGGAATAATCTTTACCACAGACACTCAGACATGACCTTGTGACCTTAACCAACAATCACCTATGGGTTTTAGGCCTTTTTCCATGCTAATTTCCAAGTTTAGCACTAATGCTGCTCAGCTTTTGTCCTGAGAGCAGGAAAAAGATGCCCTGATAGGAATTAATTATGATGCAGTTAGGACTAATTAAAGCCTCTATAGCTCCATTTACAGAACTCATAACACTTATGGTAGCCACTACACACACACACAAAAGACCCCACACGGAATCCAATCAGAGACAAAAATGAAGCGTCATGGCACTTAACTATTCCTCAGCTGAGAGTTGAATAGATAATCTTTAGCCTTTTTCCATGTTGTACAGTGAATATGATGGTCAGTGACAATCTTCAACATGGGAATATAGCTTACTGCATGCTAAAAAATAAGATACATGAAATTTTATTAACAGGGCAGTCCTGCTGACCTTCATCTCACAGTCAGGATTTTTGCATACCTGGGTGCTCGACAATCAACATATCCAAAATGAGTAATTAATGCAATTGTTCACTCAGTAAAAAAGGAGAAAATTCCCCATTCATAGGCTTGTAAAATATCTTTATTTTGTTTAAGAAAAGAAGAAAGGTAAATGAACAAATTAAGCAAATCTCAGGCTGTGCTGTGGAAGCATTCCTATCTGGATTGAAGAAAACTTCAGAATTTCAGATTTATCCATTCAAATTAGATAAAACTCTTTAAAATTTGACTTGAGGTCTAAGAAGTCCAAACAGCATCTCCTCTTTGATGTGCTTTTCTGAGAGATGGCTGTGGATAACATGGAGTTACCACATCCAGTCTCACTCCTTTCCTCATTAGCAGTGCTGCTCTCAGAACTCTCGCCCCAGTTCTCGGTCTCTCTTTTCCCAGAAGGGATAGGACAGTCTTCCTTTCTCTTTCCTTTTTCTCTTAACCCTCTCCTACTCCAAGAGCCTTTCCCAACCCTTTGTTCCCACAATCTTACCTCACCTCTGGACTCCAGGTTGTCTTCCCATCTCCCTTCCCTATTCTCTCTCCTGGAATCAAATCTCAGAATTATTTTAATTTGTATTTCTGTAACTGACAACATAATGTGATATTGCAACTTACAACAGCTCCCCCAAACACTGGGAAAGACTGCCCACAGTATGACCTCTTAGAAAAAAGCCTAGAAAAAAAGATTTTGTGTGGAGCTGTCAGAGGTGTTCAATAGTTTTTCAGTCATGACAAGACACAAATTTAACCTTGACAGTATTTATCCCCTTTATATATAAATATATTTATATGTATATTAAGGTGCAATGAGATGTGTAAGCAACAGAAGAAAACAAAAGGCAGCTTCATCCTACTGAATTTTTACAGAATCTGCACAATGTTCAAGTTTCCATACATTAGCTCCTGTGGGTGATCCTGCCTGGAACCCCTTATGTTTGTAGCAATCATAGAAGTCTCTGTGGGCCTCCCTTGCTGAATAATTTCCATATCTTTTCATTTAAAGCTTGTTTATATACAGCTCAAATTAACAAAAAAATCACCAGATTGGAATTCTAGATACTTTTCACTAGCTCAACAACAAATGGATTAATGTGGGAAACACATAAACACGAGTTATAGGCTGCTCTACATATCTGATAAAAGAATTAACTGTTTGTGCAGAATTTGTCCCAGATTACTGCAACAGTCATGGCAACTGCGTTTCAAACAAACTAAACATCCCAATAAATACATATAGTTTTCAGAAAAATACATAAACCCACCTAAGAAACACCTCTAAAAGATGGGAGGGAAAAGCAGAATATTTAAATAGTGGGATCTGAGATATTGATAGACTTCTTTCATATAGGCTGAGTCCTACTAATGAATATACATATACACACACACACAAATCAAAGTGACAGACTCAATATAAACATGAAAAAAATCCTAATACCAAATCCTTCCTCCAACAGGGACAAGAAATGAACAAAATGACTGTATAACCAATAAATGATGAGGCAACAAAAAGTACACTCAAAGAAAGTGAAAACATATCAGAGAGCCAAATTAATCTTTTATATAACCATTAATATGGAAAATATCATATAGACTACCATGCTGCAGTCCTTTTGACTGTGAGACTTGTCAGAGGGTCTATATGAAATTGAAATCATTACAGAAAAAGTCATGACACAAATGGACAAAGAGTAGGAGCTCACCAAGACCAGATGGTGTCCACTCAGGAGTTTCAAAGAAGCTTGAGGATGAAGCAGACAAATAGTGGGTTATAAATTGTTATAAAGCTGTGCTGCTACTTCAAGATAAAAAAATATGGGGTCATTAGAAAATAAAATAAAATAAAATAAAATAAAATAAAATAAAATAAAATAAAATAAAATAAAATAAAATAAAATAAAATAAAATTTAAAATCAGGAAAAAAATGCCAAAGGAATAAGATGGAAGTCTGATACTTACACATTGACTTAATAAACTACGAAGGTGAAGGGGCACCTGGACTAACGTGATCTACTTGGAAAAAGGCAACATGTCTTTTCAAAGAGGAAGCAGTGCCTAAAAACCTATTGAAGTTCTCTGTACTGGATTTCCACAGAAATCTAGATATGGATCATAGATAACCTATTTAGTTTTAGAAAAACTTTCCAACAAAGTCTTTCACTAAAAGTTTTTGGAGAACTAGACTGATGCATGCAAGGGAAAAATCCTGGCTAGATAATTGGCTTAACGATGAGATGAAGAACATGTAATACGAGTGAATCTCAAGCAGTGAAAGAAAATCATCAGTGGAATTTCTCTGGGACCCCTGCTGTTCTATATGGTCATAAATATAGCTCCCAAAGGGGGCAAGTGGGGAGCTGACACAGTTTGCTGACAATACTGTTATTAAAGTAGCAAGGACAAGACTCATGAAAAATTGCAGCAGGATATTATGAGACTAAGAGGCTGAGGAATAAAATGTCAGATGCTGTTCAATATAGCTAAAAGTACAGTTAGTCAGACAAAAGAAAAATAATCTCAACTCCATATTTAAAGTGATAGCTGCTGAGCTAAGTGTTACAGCTTCAGAGTGTGAGTTTTGAATTGTGATAGACAATGCCATGGAAATATCTGCTCAGTGCTCAATAGCAGTTGAAAAAGACAAATCATAGTTAGAAACTATTTGAAAATGAAGAGAGAATAAAATGGAGAACTTCAGTATTCCATTCTAAAAATCCATGGCACACCCATACCTTGAATGCTGTGCATTCTTTAATATCAGAACAAATACAGTGACAAAAATCTGTGCAGAAAAAAAAAAAAGAGTGGAAAATCACATTTGTAGGACAACTTTTGTACAGTGCACATTTAAGCTAACAGTCTCTGGCATGAAAATTAAGTAACTGAGGGAAGATATGAGAAAGATTTACAGAATTATGACTGCTAAGAAAAGAGTGGATAGGGATGAACTGTTTACTTTTTACTCTATAGAATCAGAACTAGAGGCATCAAATTAAGGTATCAAAAGACAGACCTGCAAAATGTCTGGGATGCAAAGTCTGGGTTCAAGAGGACACAGATCATATAAAGAAAGTCCCTGATAGCTACTAAGCAGAAGGAGATAGTCTTGGCATCTAGAGTTCCCTGACTGAAAACAGTTGAAGACCAGTAAAAATACTGAAAGGAAACATCCCTCATCATTACTCGGCTTTTACTCTTTCTTAAGCATTCACTTACAGGCTCCTACAGAGTCAGAATACAGCATTAGATGAACCTTTGGTCTGCCCCACTTTGGGATTGTCTTTATGCACTTACAGCTTTAGGATACAAGACATATAACCTGAAACATATTAATATTTCCTCCTGTGTATTATATATATTACAAGTGAAGAATCAAAAGTGATTTGTAAATTCCTACCACTCAGTACTGGGCTCTGTCCCATATCGAGTGTTCAACCAGAAGGAACACTGAGCTCATCTGTAGTGCTTGCTAATCTGCAATATTTCTTTCACATATAGCCCAGCAACCTTACTGGCACATCTCTCTAGATTTAACTATTAGCAGGAGAATTATATGCTTAAGCTATTATTTTTGCATGGAGTATGTCTGAACATTTTCCTTTGCTTTTTCAGCTAATGCAATGGTTATTTAGTACACTGCAAAGGAAAAAAATGCTAGAGATTATGGCTGAACTAGTTTTCAAAAACAGTTGGACAAATGAAATATTTATATTGAAAAGATTTCACATCGCAGTGTCTGGAATTTGGCAACAGACAATTACAAATCATGAGCAATATAGAGAATACAGAATTTAATTAACACAGCTAAAGATGGAAAAGAAAGCACACTGATATATGTAATGTGGCTCTCAGCTTCAATATTCAGCAATAAAATAACAAGTCAATGCTTCTAAACCAATCTGAAATGAGTGAAAAACAGAAACGACATAGTTGGAAGGTTATATTTCAAAATGTAATTAGTGTCAGAATATTTCAGAACTGCTAAAAGCAAATAAGTCACCAAGTTCAATACAAAGGGAAACACACATGACAAAGAAGTAATTTAGAAAAGGAAATATATCTCATTATTTTTATTATTTAAATCTAATCATCATCAGATTAATTTAGAGGAAATTAAATGAAAGCAAAATACTACATCTTCATATTGCCAAATAATTGGTGTCAAAGATATTTTAATTTATTGGAAACAATCCCTTCTGTGCAATTAAAGAGGAAAAAAACACCCCAACTTATTATGTATGTTAAATAGCAGCTTTCACTGTAAAATATAGCTCTCCAAAGATTAGCCATGGTTTAAATGAAAGGCCACAGAACAGGATTTCCTATGTTCTTCATGAAATTAAAGTCAATCCTGAAAAAAAGACCTATGTGAATATATTCAATAGGAATACCAAACTGTAATTTATTTATTATTTGTATGTTGAGAGATCTTTTGGAGAAAACTAGTATTTTACTGTGCAAAACACTGAGATACACTTTCAGAATACACATATTCCAGCAGAACCTCCAGGTGGATGCTCATTTTAAAACAGAACTCAAATATTTCCACAATGTTCCCACAGAGCTGCAACGCTGAGCATAACCAAGCAAAAGCACCATTGACATGACCAAGCAAAAAGTACCATCTCCCTTTCGTTGTGACATGCAAAGTGCCCCATGTAGGCATCTGAGTGCCATGAGAACAAAATGGCAATAGCCCACAAGACAATGCTCCATCCCAGACTAACCTCCCCTGCAGAAACTTTAAAAATAAATAAATAAATAAATAAATAAATAAATAAATAAATAAATAAATAATCAATCAATCTATCAGGGATAAGGATGTTGTTGACACTTTTCTATTAGCTGCTACAGGTTGAATACAATAGAGAGATGGGCAGACATTCATGTTTTTTGATGTGTGCTTGGATTCAGAGAAAAATATCTCTTGTTTAGAAACACGTCTGGTGACAGGGAGACCAAGGGACCTCTTTCCAGTCAGCCAGAAAATGCCTCATCCTTGCACTGTCTTTCAGCTCTTTTGCTGCAACTGGGAACTACAGACAAATGTCAATGTGTAAGAACGAAAATAATAATATAAGCTTTGTATTGCTTTGACCCTTCCAAAATCAGGCTCAGCTTGAGGTCTGTGGTCAGTCAGACCAGTTGTTTTATCCAAACTAGTTCATCCATCCCTAATCAAGATGTTAGCAACCAGCTGTGTTGATCCTCTTGTATTCAGTGCACAGCTTTTCTGTGCTCCAGGGAAAAAGATCTCACTTTAGACTATGCTCAGTCAAGAGTGGGTTTCCATCAGGAATTCACAGGTGCAAGCTCTCTGGCTTTGGCTTTGCTCCACATGAAAGCTAATTGCATATCCCCTGGATGACCCTTTAGACCTGTGCTCTTAACCTCTACTAGGCTGAGAGTGAGCAATGTAGCACGGAACAGGAGCAAACTCACCTAATCATCATCTCTCCATAGTTCCTCCTAGAATGACATCTTCCGATGTACTGTTCTCACCTCTGTTCCCAGCCCTCAGTCTTCCCACTACTACTCCCTCCTACCTTGCAATGGTAAAGAAAGCAGATTTTACCAGTCCTCTCCTCAGGTCTCTCTCATCCTAAACCATTGTGTGGCTTTTCAGTGAAATAAAAAGCTGGTTCCTGTCCCAAGGCTTCAGAGAAGTTAACGAAAGGAAATGCATTAGCAGGTGGGAAGAAGGGGAGAATACAACACCAGTAAGGCTGCACAGCCAGCTGTGTATCTGTGTGAAGGGGTTCAGCTGAGAGGGGCTTGGCACCTACAGCAGAAGCATGGAGCACACCTGGTCTGGGTGACAGCTACACATCACAGCATGTTCCAGGGTCATGGTGAGTTGTCATATGGCATGGTGTGTCAGCAATTCAGTCCAGATACTTATATTTCTCTAGTGTTAATCAGTATTCAAAATAACAGTGCACACAGACACACAACAATGAGAATGTTTCTCCCCTTCACCCTGGATTTAGCCTTAGCTGAGGAGTCTGGATTTAGTGAACTACCTGGTTACACTCAGCAGTGGAAATCTATCATGGGTTCCTGGTCCCTTTGGTAGAGGTAGCAGGTTTTGCTTTGTTCTTGAGTGATGAAAAGGAAAATAAAGTCTTTACATCACTAATAAAAACATTCTTTTGTGGTTGGTGTCAGCAGGTACACAGAGTAAAAGGGGACTGTGCCTTCATCACTCTTTCAATCACAAAAAAGCAGAGGAAAAGGTTCACTACCAGGCCTTTGCAGGAAATTATGACACAGAAATTAAAATCATCTGCTTTACATAAGTTACATTGGTGTCAAATTTGCTAAAAGAAGCAAATTTTTTTGCACTTATTAAGAAAATATAACTAACTAACAAGATAGGAGCCAGCAAGAGGCAAGGGTGCTGGCCATGAGCATATCTATGTTGTATGTATTGTGACATGCACAAATAATACAGGCAAGACTGCCAAACAACAGTGGACGTAGGTTTCTTAAAATATTAAAAAGACAACAGATAAGCTTGTCCAGGAAATTTGCTGATGAAGGAGGTCCTCACAGATTGCACAGTGTGGTGGGTTTTTTATGAAACTCTGTGATGGCTCCCACAAAAGGATGGATTATAATAATGCAGTAAAGGTGGGAAGACTGAAAAAACAGGCAGCTACAAAACTACCTTGGGGCTACAGACTCTCTGAAAGCAAAACACTCTTGCATTTTCTTTTCTGCAGCAGAGCCTAGGGTCATCCTACAGTTCTGTGTGATTTACCAGAGTTCATTTAGACATCACAAGCACCCACTGCCCTTGAACAAGGGCCATGTCAGGTGCAGAACTGACAGCTTCCATGGGCTGTCTGAAATGTGTCTTGGAGCTTGGGCTCCTCCAGCAATTACACTGTGATAAGAAATCATATCTTGTAAACTTCAGCCCCAAGTAGCTGCACATAGTCCATTTGTGACAGTGTTTGTTTTCCCTGCTGTAATTTTTCAGGCAGTGTCATACTCTATTTACTCACATTGCTGTAGCTTTTGGAAGACTTAATTTTAATTGATATTTTACTGTTCTAAGGTAATCCTACACCATTATTCAAACAATATATGTGCAAAAATTTCTGTTGTAAATTTATAGTCAGATGCATCTGTTAAAATATTGACTCAACTCAAATTAAGTTTTAGATATTTTTAATGACATGAGTACTACTAATATGTGTTTATGGGCAGAAAGGTACAGTACAACCTCCACAATAAATGATTATTCCTTAAAATCATCATTCCCCAAAATTACTGTTTAGTTAATCATTCAGTGCCCATGCTCTAGGGATACTCCTTATTTTTTTTATTTTATTGAGTAAGGTCTTTATCTCAGTCAGTTTAGCACAATACCAGTAGGTGGAGTAATGGTAAAGCAAATGTCATCTTCAGCTATTTATATTTATAAACAGCCATTTTTAATATCTTTTCAGAGATTTGCATAAACCTGTTGTGTATATATATGCCAGAAACATCTACGCATATAAATATATTAGTTACACACGCATACTCAAAAAAACCCCTTAAATTAAAAGAACATACTTAAGTGATGAAGGGTTTGGGGTTTTTTGTTGGGGTTTTTTTAATGATTTTTTTTTAATGTTAAATCTAGTATTTCATGCAATTCTCTTCAATTTCTACATACTGGGCAACATGTATTTTGCAAATGGTGCTACAAGCTTGAAACCCTACGTTCCCATATACTTAAAAACAACTGATCAGCGCCTGAAGGGAGTACAGATTCGCTGCAAATTCCACTTTGGTATTGAGGTCAGTTGAGATTTGAGAGACAGCTTTGGTTAATAGTGTCATGTCCTTGCCAGCCTGCAGTTGTGTAGCATGCCCAAAGCCTTCAGTACACTGGATGGAACATCATTAGCAAGACCTTTGTCCCGTATCAGGGGCAGGATGGCTGTCATGGATGAATGGTCTCACGTAAAGAAAAAGATTCTATGAATGCAGCTGCTATTTCTTCATTGCATAAAATTCTCCTAGTTATTCATCTGGACTTCAGATAAACACTAGTAACTTCCAACAACAAAACAGAGCCTTAACAAGTGCATAGGAGTTCAACATCACTGCAGCAGCTTGGTTTCCTAAAGCAATTTCAAGCTCAGATTAAAGTCACTCCCATATGTGTTATCAAAATATAGAAACTTTGGGAAATAAAACCGATATGCACTGAAAGAAATCTCATTTGGACTGCAGCCTGTAGTTTAGTTCAGGCAAAATTCTTTCCAAAGTCAGATACAGGGATTTTTTTTTTTTTAATTTCTGATTAAACAAGCAGGAACAAGCCCCTCAGTCACTATAAGAAGAAAACTGATCAGTTATTATTAATGTCTTTTCTGAGTCACTGTATTCAGATAAGAAGTGCAATACACTTCTGCACAGCTATCTGAGGCTGATCTCTGAACCATAAAGAAGACAATACATTCCCTAATATCAGTGTTAATTTTATAAGTAAGAAGACTGAAACTGAGTTTTGATTGCATGCAAAAACTAAAAACTTGGTAAGGTTATCACCATCATTCTTCAGGAAGGAGATTCACAAGAGAAAACAGACACAGGAACTTCATTTTGCTGCTAGGGATCATATTAAATTGGAAGTACCAACACAAAAGGAAAAAAAAAAAAGAGGACAAGATTTCCTCTGTAAAATTAATATAGGTCTAAAGAATTGTAAATATCAGTCTCATAATATGCACTGCTGAGTATAGGTAAGGTTATTTCCCCTATCACCATTTGTTCTGTGCAACTATGTGGAGATTATTAATATTAAAGAAACTCATTCCCCCCACCAAATCCACAAGTTCAAGAAAATATTTTCTCATATTAATCTTAAAATACTGAATCCATCTGTGCTGCCTTCTTCAGGATTGCTCAAGCTCATAATAATTTTACTCAGATTTTATTTGTAAATCACTTATGATTCATTTGGGAATTTTTTTTATCCTTTTTGTATGCAGTATTCAGTAAGCCAAAAGAATCTGTATTCTCGCTCCTGCCAATGTAAGCACTGCAGTATGATCATCTTCCACCTCTCTATTTTTCTCTAGGAGAAAAAGGGGAATGGGCAGAATAACAGATATTTCAAACTAACCACCTATTTTCTGTCAGACAAAATACAGTCATACACCTGGAAACAAACATAACCTCAACTTATACCAGAGAAAGCAAGTGAGCAAAAGATGAGTATAAAATATACCATAATCATTCAATAAAAAGAGCTGGAATATTAAGGGAGTAATGAATTAGCATGATCTCAAGAGATCATGCTCGAAATATCTGACATGTTTTGACAGGCATGGAAAGGGTAAATGATTCTCAAAGTTGAAGAAGAAAGGAACATTTTACAGAGCTGTTGCCTTATTAGGGTTCTGTTCTTTGAGCTGCTGTGCCCCCCTGGCAACCTCTGTAGCATTACCAGTGAAAGGAGTCACAGCCAGGGCACACCCTGCACAAGAAGTGAGATGACCTCCAGCACTGGTCCCCTTTGGCAATCAAAAACACAGAAGACAAGGGCCCATCCAAAATCCAAGGCAGCAAAGGCAGGTGCAAAGCTCCAAGGAAGGGACCACAGCAGAGGTGGATGTAATGCACGTGGTAGGTGCAGCCTTTTCTCAAAAGGTAACCCCAATTCACCCTCTGTACTACTTCTTGCTGGCTTGTACATTGGCTGTTCATTTCTTGCTTTGATGCAGTAAAAAGTATGACTAGGGGAAAAAAATCAAAAAACCTTTTTTAGCAGCTGACTCGACCAATTTCAGTTCAGATCTGACTGTTTGGGAAAAGGGCATGTGAGGGAAGTAAGCTCATACCTCAGATACTAGCACTTATTCTTCTACTGCCTTGCATCTCATACATCTGGCAGAACAGGATCTACTACCTTAATTTCAGACTTTTTTTTTTTTTTCAAAAGAGACAAAAATTACTTTCTTCTTCTGCTATCTTTGTTTTGATTTTAATTGAGAATAAAATTGTTTTCTGCTGAGGCTTTCATTTGCATCTCAGGTGGACTTAGACTGAAGGAATTTCCCCCAAATTTCAAAATGATTACTTACTGCCACTCAAAGGTTACAGGTTGAGAGCTCAATAAAATCAGAGATAATATTTTGATAAAAACAATTATCTGCTCTAATTTTCTAATTAGTCAATGTACTTTTTCCCTTTCTCATTTTTCATTCCCCCCCCCCCTCCCCCCGCCTTCATTTTTTAGTCCATAGTTCGGATTTTTATAGACTGTCTGGGAGAAGGGCGTGGACACTTCACTATAGTCTTCTGTCTGGTTACAAGGCATCCTGTCTATGGGGGGAAGAAAAAAAATAATGTAGTGGTTTTGGCAAGGGCCTTCTCCACTGATAACAAAAAAAGATGAACCAGATGGGTTTTGCACTCATCCTTAACCTGACTATGCAGTTTCCAGATTAGTTTCTAGCTTGTCATTCACAGTTACACACAGTACAACATTGAGGGGTCTGACATGAGGGGGTTAGGTGATGATTTAGTGTACGAATTTGCCCTCTTGATACATTTCTTGATGTTTCCAAGTCCAGAGAGCCCCTTTGCATAAATCTTATCTGATGCTGCCAGGAAAGGTAAGCTTAAGATATAGTAGTCCATTCTGCTGGGCTATTTCATAAAGCTGCGTCCCTTTTCAGAGCCTGGGAGGTGCTGCGTGTCTGTGTTAAGGCTTGCAGTATTTCATACATGGAGAAGAGAGCATTTGGAAGGCAAAAGGCAAAAAGGAAGTGGGTCTCAATCAGATTTGCTATGAGGCAGAAATCAAGGGCAAGTCTGGAAGCCCTTGGCAGAAAATTAGACAAGAGAAAGTGAAGTGGTGACAGAGGGACATGAATAAAACCCAAACTACTTCTGAGAACTTGAATATACTGCAGGTGAAATCCAATATTTAGCAGAAATGTTTTTCTTTCCTAAAAGAGCTGTAAAAAACCTGACAGAAATCTGTATGCAAATCTAAGACTTATAGATTAATTCAGGTTGGAAGTGACCTTGGGAGGTCACCTACTCTGACCTCTAGCTCAGAGCTGAACCCATTCCACTATGCATTTGTGAACAGGCATATAATGAATGCTATGTCCTCAACCAAGTGTCTTGGCCTACGAGAAAAGTAAAATAAAATAAAAAATCAGGTGTTGCCTCCTAAAGTAGCTTAATATCTCCAAGGTAAAGAACACATCCAGCACTAACACAGGTACTCATTACACTATCACTTCAAAGCACAGCTTTCACATGTTTGCAGCAGCCTTGTTATAGCTTTGCCTTATCTGCAGCAGCACTAAATCTCAAGTAACATGCAGAAAAATTAACTATAGTAATGCTTCAGTGCTTGGGGGATCAGAGGAAACCTAAAGAAAGACGTAAAGAAAATGTCCTTAGAATCTTCTTGAATTTTCTATATAGAACTGCAAAATATGCTATAGCAAGAAACAAGATTCCCCACAGAGTTCATGTAAATGACAGGTCTAAAAATGTGTGCTAGATACCAGAGGATTTGTTCATTATTAAACTTGCATTGTGTTTACCTGTGTAGTGCAAGATTGAGGAAGACTTAATTGCATGCTATGTCCTTGCCCTCTGACCTTCATGTTAATTACATTTTGCTATAATAAGAAATAGATGCACCATTTTCTCTTATTTCCCCAGGACTGAGACAGTTATTAATTCCTAATAAGCTAGCTTTTTCCATCTGCAGAAGGCTATATTTTCTTTTCATTGCATGCACAGTACTCCTAGAAGCTTTTAATTTGCATATATTGAAGATCACTTCACCCATTTAACACTTCCAAAGTAAACTTGCTTCGAGTCACCATGTGGCTGTGCTCTGGGGTTTAATCTCCTTCTGGTCTGCAATCATAACACCCACAGAAATTAGAAGGATGAGGAGGAGTGAGGTGTGTATTTATATCTCCTCACACATATACTGTGAGTGTGCACATATATTGTGAGGCTGCCTGGTGTTTTCACTGAGATTCATTTTTTTGAAGTGTTAAATGTAAAGACTGATCTTCTACATACTTCCCACTCTCTCTTATATGGAGCTGTTATTGCCATGTCATGTGGCTTAGTTTCCAACCAAGATGAGGTTCTTTTCTGCATCAGTAAAGATTTTTTTTTTTTAAATCTTTAAGAATGTTCTTTTTATTTCAAATGGGATATTAATTGAAATTATATTCTACTCCCATCCTCACCTACTAGCTTAATAGTCATCACATTGCACAAATTATTTTTAATACCTTGAAAAATTCATTAAGTGAACAAAAGATCCTGACATAAGTCATAAGATAGTTTTTTTCCTCAAATGTGAAGTTAATAAAAGAGGACTCTGGAATATTAAGGTCTACTTCTTAAGCCACCTTTCTTCCCATTTTAAAGAAAGGTATTTCTGCTTATTTCCAGGAAATTTAGACACTAAGCTCTGACCAAAGATATCATTAAACCAGAGGATTCTAACATGCCTGAACCTTCTAGAAGAAAAAAAAAAAAAAAAGAAAAAAGAGAGATTTTTAAAATTGGTTTTATTTTCTTTATTAAGAGACTGAGCACAGAAGGCAGCAGTTAAGCTTCTTATCAGATTTCAAGCAAGGTAAAAGCAGCCATTTATAAGAGGACTTCTGTCCTCAGAAAAGCCTCTGCCATACAGGTACATGAAATTGGATTGAGAGGAAAGTGTAGCCTATGTGGTGACAGTGGAAGCATCGTGCCCTGCTGGAGCATGGTGAGGTGCTGAAAGGACAGAAAATCAGTTGTCACCAGCACAGCTCAATTTCCCTGAACTGTCAACATATCCTTTCTTTCTCAAAGTTCATTGTGGTTCTCCGGTGCTGGTGTACTCAGATGAGGTTATGTCCACATGTGCTCTGACTCCTCACCCCAATGAACCAGTTATTGTCAGGCTTCCCTAGTGCTGTGAAAAGACTTGCTGCCTTTCCCCCCCCCCCCACTTCTTTCACTGTCCAGCTCCAACCAGATTTGGAGTTTGAAGGAACTGAACCAATGAAAGCCTGCAATAACATGGATTTGGGATGAAGGAGAATTTATGTGGTTATCATTAAGAACAAAGCACCAGAGTAATAGATCCATTTATTCTCCCACAAACACATCTTCTCCAAGCCTTTCCCAGTACAGAAAGCCATTTTAACATAGTTTCCCAATCCCTAGTCAGTTCTTACACTGAAGAGAAGTTGTGATCAGAGACAGATCATCACACACAGCATGTTCACACAATCATCAGGAAGCCAGCCAGTACCTGGGATGGTTTTGTCCAACAAGAAACAACCAAAGCAACCAGTCTGGACTCTGATATGGCACACCAGTGCACTCTTGGAGAAAGCTTTGTAAATAATAGCTAAGCCAAGAGAAAGACCAGGGATAAGCCTTCACCAGAGTCCCCCCCATGCACATGATTCCCCTTCAGCTGCATTTTCACAGCCAGCCCCTTCCTGAAGAGACACTGTTTCCCTGGGCAGCAGCCACTCAGGTTTAGGACAGCACCAGGGGGTACATAGTCTGGGATTGATCCTGTCACCCTTCCCTGGCACCACAGCCTGCCTTGCTGGGGACTATAGGATGGCTGCTCAGGGAAGGAGCCCACCACACCACCTCACCCTTAGGATCCCACATTGTCAGATCTGCCTGCACTAAGCCACTGCAAAATTACCAACATCAGGAATTTAGTCAATGCTAAGAACAGCAAATAAAAAAAAAAAAAAAACAACAAACAAACAAAAAAAAAACCCTGTCATTTTTAGAAAAAGTTCTTCACTTTTACAGTTAAATCTGGGCTTGCACTTAGTGTTAATATCTAAACCTGGATGTGCTTATTTGTAAGGCTTTTTTTTTTTGCTTTGTTGTTTTGTTTTTTTTTTTTAACTTAGTTGAGATTTTCATAGATAACTACATCAGTCAGAAATCAAGCATTTTCCACAGATAGACATGCCAGTCATTATGTCACTTCTTCTAATTACTTTTTATGCCATTTTTCTCAAGTTGTTCTAATTCATCCAGTCTATTTGACCAGTGTGTAAAATTTTCCTTTCCAGGAAGTCATGGTCATCTGCAACCGAAAACTGCTCATCCTTCCCAAAACAATGTACCCTCAGTATATGCTTGACTTGAAGTCCAGTGGGGTTAAACATATGTCTAAGTGCTGTTTTATGTGAACTGGCACCCTTAGCAGCTCTCAGAGTTTCATGGGCACGTGTTTGTCTGACTGTGTGGACCAGAAATCGTGGCAAGGTCAAATAAACCAAACACATCTTAAAATTATTTTCCTTTGTTGTATTTGACTACAACAAAAAAACCCCTTTCCCCTTAGATATAAAAGAAGCCTTTCATTAAAAAACCAAGAAATTAAAAAAAACCCACAACAACAACAAAACCCCACTAGTTGACTGATTCTGCCTGAACTGTGGAAATCCTTCTGCAGCTCATTTTAGTAAAGGACCCCCCATATTGTAGGTGTTTATTCAACTTAGCTAAATACTCCATTTTAACATGAATGGTTGATTAACAAAAACTGTTTGTAGCACAGTAACACCTCAGACATGCACTGGATGTAGGACAACAAATAATGCATTGCAAGACCCTGTAGGACAGTTAATGGCTGCTTTCAAGAGACAGAAAAAGTACTAAATGTTGGCAGTAAAAAGTTTTAAGACATATAGAAAGAAGTTACATAAAATATAGTCATCTCCCCGGGTTTTCTATGGAAATAGAGTAAGCAAAAATAGAGTAAAATAATGTGCTCCAAAAAAGAATGATACATTTTTTTCATTGGCAGCTGTCTTCCAGAAATTTTCAAAGCATGTATTGTTTCCCATTTAAATCTACAGGTTGACATAAAAAAAAAAAAAAACCAAAAAAAACCCCAACAAACAAAAAACAAAACAAAACACCAAAAAAACCCCACCAAACAAACAACCATTCTACAAGTCTCTTTAAATCGTATGACATATGTACAGGGCTTTTAAACCCTATTTGACTGTTGTATGTATATTGCACATTTCAGAGGAGCATCTAGCAAGCTAACGTGGTAGGATCTTGAAAATTAATTAAGTCCTTGGCCTTTCTACTATGACTTCCAATTATTGTCCAATGTAGTGATCATATTCTCATATGTGACTGAGGGACTATACTAATTTTTTTCCCCACTAAAACTGATTTCTGTAAAGCTAATCAAACCAGGTACACTAAAAGCAGTTTGTTTGATTTAGCCTGCAGCCCATAATGACCCTTGGAAGGTTAGACTCAAGAAATTTCTAGTAATTCACATCATTTTATCATGGAAAATGAGGCTAAAGCTATCAGTTCTAGTAGGCAAGAGAATAACAAAATTTGGTATTTGATACAGCAGCACAGCAAGTAACGAACATATGAACACACTACAGTTGTCATCTAAACCCTTGGCTTTTTTCCGTGTTTTGGGATTGACTTTTTAATTTTTTTTTTTTTTTTTTAATTAATTCATGGGGGGGTATCATAAACTTTGCAGCTGCAGGCTTCAGCACCAGACTAAGAATTGCATAACTACGCCAAAATTGTTTCTACCTTTGTCATTTGCTGCACACAGTCTTAAATCCAAACAGGGTTGTTAAAGATTAAAAGCAAAACAAATGGTCTTTAAAAGCCAGATAAGCTAAATTGTTACAGATTATACACGTCTCAGTTCAACATCATTAATGGTTCTCAGAGTAAGAGATTAAAAGACAAAAATAACCTAATTAGAAAAGATTTACAGTGGGGAGTTGAATTATTTGTGCTCAGAGCAAGGCAGGATTTGATCTGAAGCACCCAGCAATGCATTGCCAGTGATGATGATGATCAGGAATGTTAACTAGTACAGCTCTGCATTAAACCAATCAAAATTATGTGAAGAATGGCTGAAAACAATTTGGATATAATATCTTGGATAAAATGTCTGAAAAGTTAGTTCACTTTGCATTGTCTAAAAAAAGGAGATGGTTAATTATGAGCTTTCAGATATTGCCTTCACTATACCTGTGGTATGCAAAGCAATGAATTTCAACAGCAATTTTCAACAAAAGCATGTATATTTATAAGCAAACCTTATGTTATATTTGTGAAAGGAATGCTGAATAAAAGGTAGCTGTACTACTGGGGTTGGATGATTTCTCAGCCATCAGCAGGGAAGCTGCAAAATAATTTTGACTGAACTGAGCACTCAAGGGTAAATTCAGATTTCAGTTACCCATGTGTAATGCCAGTGATTTGCATTCAAGAAACTGTGGGTAGAATTTGGCCTCAAGAAAATATCTCATGTTAATGCCATAACCTTTGTTTTACAGGGAGTACAACATTTGGCCCAAAGGAGAAATACACCTCTTGTAAACCAGGTAAGCAAATGGGCACAAACCTGTTCAAGACATCCCCAGCATAAATCAGAAATCATCTCATTTCCATTTAAAAGGAAACTAACACTGTATGAAAGAGAAGAGAAATCTGCATGCTTGTTCTGATTTTGGTGTTAGAGAGGGGATTTGAATTGCACTCCTTGGATGGGTGACTAAGGTCTGTCTCTTGCATTCAAAGTCATTTGTCATTTACCTCTTGGATGTTGATGGTTGGAATCTAAAGAAGTTATTGCTAGATTTCTTTTGTGATTAAAGTCTACAGTAATCTGCTTCACCCATACATGGCTCCAGCAAAACTGCTCTGTGCTACTATCAAGACCTCTGCCTTGGTGAAAAATTGGAGAGTGGGGCCAGAACATTTTTGCCTTTCTGATTTTTTCAGCTCACTTAAAGAATGTTTTCTATATTCCTGTAATAGTATGTCTATATTTCTGTAACAGTATACCTATATTCCTGTTTGGAAAATACAACCCAAGTGGAGGAACTTGGTCCTGGTGCAGCTTACACCACAGTGTGGCACCTTGTTTTCCCACTAACATCAGAGTTGTTCCCTCTCTCTCCTCATTCAGCAAAGGGAAAACATCATATATGCCCTGGGGTATGTATAGGGTACTGTATAACATCCAGCTGTGCATTTCAGTAAAGTTTCATATTTCAAAAGAATTATCTTGCATGCCAAACCACTACAGAAACCACAACACAAACTTTTGCTTATTTAAAATGGGATTTCCATAGGACTATCATCAGCCTACCAGTAATATCCTTGCCTAAATATTATTTAAATGTGACACTGTCAGATAGCATCTCTGGGAGTAGATAATCCTATCCTTAAGATTAATGTATTAAATTATTAATGGCAAAAGTGCATTTACAAATGCATTTTAAAATCATATTTTAGTGCGAGATTGCTTATGTTTCTAGTAGTGTCTATGCTTTCACCATTACTTTTCTTATCTGCATTTTCATAGGCTGAGTGGGTCATTTTCAGCCCAACTCATGTCCATTACATAACACTATGGTAATAAAAGCTTTAAGAGCAAGGCTGAGGAAGCTCAGTGTACTCTTTGCCCCTGCCTATAGCCAATGGCTATAACTTGCTGGTCAGAGGACAGCCAAGCTGCATTAAATCTATTGTGTATTGTTATTGCTAGTTCTGGCCAGAAGGCACTGTATGAAGATGACATCCACTGCCTTATCTTAGTGAAGTTCCATTAGGAATGAGTAACAAAAATATCCCTGTGGGCACACTTCCCCTTGCTAGCACACTGTCTGAAATTCCAACCAAAAATTTAGGTGGTATCACTGTGTCTATCACTATTAGCAAGAGAAATGCTTATCTAATTATGCTAGCACTTCCTCCTTATTTCCTGCGGTTAAATCACCTGTAAAAAATAATTTGCTCATCATTCTCTAGGTTTTTTCCTAACACTGCTAATCTGTGCAAGCATCTGACTTCACTGTCACAAGGAGTTTATACAACCTCAAATGCTCCTCTGCATATCTGTCTTCTTTCCCCACTCCTACCTGACTTGCAGGTAAGCCCTCAATAATAAGTTGGTAACCAACTGGAAACACAAGGAGTATAATTGTTCCAAAGGGCTGATATACTCAAACAAGTTTGACTAGAGTGAAAATAGATCTACAGATACCATTATGTTTTGTTATAGAAAATACTCTGGACAGCAAACAAATGGACATCCTATCTCAATAGATCTGAACAGGTATAAATAAGGAAAAAAAAAAAAAAAAGGCAGCCATAATTTTTATTTTCTTGGTCTCTCTGGACTCACTACTGCATTAAAAAAAAAACAAAAAAAACAAAAAACCCGCACATACACAAAACACACACACATACACCAAACAAAAAACACCAAACACTTGCCAACCAAGCAAAAAAGCCCCAAAACAAAACAATACTCCAGTTCTTCTACTACCTCTCTAAAAAAAAAAAAAAAAAAAAAGGTATTTTTAAGTTGCTGTAAAAAAGACCTTAAACTGACTCTGTTACAATAACTTTAATACTTGTATCAATATGTTCATGAATGACTGAACTTAGGGTAAACAGAAATGGAGTCTGCATTTCAAATTCAAAAGCAAAACACAAAACAAATTTTGCATAAAATTTCAGCCTTAGAGGCTAAGTAGATGCATATTCTCCTGCTAAGTTTCGTTCCCGAGCCAAGGACATATCTTGCTTTCAAACTTAAAATAGAAATAAAAAAATACTTTAATGAATTCAAATCATAACCATCCAGCCCCTGAGAACTGAGGAAGCATCCACTTGTGTTGTTTAGTCTATTATAAAGCCATAATATTCCCATTTGAAGGAGATGCATCATCTGTGAAGAGACCCTCTTAGTTCATCATTCCAGAACATCAGCATCTTTCCATTTTCTCTAAGGTGCACAGTTTCTCACACATGCCACGCAATGCATTTCTAAGGGGGAAAACAAATAAATCTACCACTAAGAATCCTGTCCTACAGAGTTGGTCACCTGTCATCCACAAACAACTTATCATTGTGTTTGCAGAGGTACATAATCCAGTAGGTTTTTCTCTTGTATAACTTAACCCCATCCCATGTGCTTCACAAACAAACAAGGGCTGTGGAAAATGCAGTTTCAGCTGAGCAGGGAGCTCCACCTTGCCAGACTGACTGGACCCATCAGCACACAGCACTGATCCTCAGACAGTCAATTGTAAATTTGGTTACAGAATTTTCTTCATGTGTGAGGAGGCAAAAGCATGCACCTGCATTTTCCAAACCATTTCCTGCTCTGCTCCTGCCCTGAGAGCCCAGTCTGGGGGGCATCTCCAGCACCGGGAAGGCAAAAGAAGTTCTCCATTTTCTGTGGTTTTCAGGGTGGCTGTTATTATTCCATACTGGTCATTGATGGTTAAGTGATAATTAAGCATGAGACAAATCATTTCAAGACCAGAAAGGAAAGCTGTATATCACTTTTATCCAATACAATAAATACAATTAAAAGAAACTATTGCTGTCTCTCTTAGTTTCCCCCCATATATATCAGCTGTCATTGCTTGAGCTTTAAAGCACTTGAATAATAAACCTGCACAGAATTGAATTACTTCAGTAGCAAGTTGATTAGTTCCCACATCCAATAAAATGTCTGTGATATCTCATATATTTGGCATTTAATGTTGTAATTAATAAGTCTTGATCATGTGCCTCTTACAGCCACAGGTCAGTGACAACAGTGACATTCCCTTTCTCAGCAGGAAATTGAGCCTCCAAGACATTTTCCTAAGACACTTTCAATTATGATAAATTGTCAGATTTTTTTCAGTCATTTTGAAAACTACTTCAAGTATATCTTCCCAGGTAAAAGCAGTGCAGAGATATAAAGTAGAGTCGGTTGGGTTCAGGGTTGGTGTTTTTTGGGTTTTTTTTTTTTTTTTTTTCTTTTTGTGTGCAAATCACATTTTGGGGAGTATTTCAGATTTTTTAGGATCATTACAGATTCCCAAGTGAAAGACATGCTTTGAAATGAACTGATCTCAAGTACATGTCTTTCCAACTTAATCTAGCATTTCCAATAGAGAGCCAGAGTCCAAATTGCTTTAAGTCTGTGTAGCTCCATTGATTTCCATGGGTACATGTTCAATTTATTCCACACAGGGATTTGTCCCTTTAATTTAAAATGTTTTTAAAGGCAATGTTGCAAAGACATTTATATTCTTTTTATTTTTCATGATGTATGCAGGAGGTTATTTTTTTAGAAATAGTTTATTAAATATCAGGACTTTTTTGCTCCATTTTTCCTCTTATCCTGGCAGTGTGCAGAGCAGGTCATGAAAATACTACTGGACATACAAAGATGGAACAGGTGGAGGCATTTTTATGAGCTATCATCTGAAACATGTGGGATCTAGACTTAAGGTTGGGAAAAAAGGAAAATAAAAATCATCAGTGCTATGAAACCAACACTACTATATTTATTTCTCTGGGACCCACAGTAAAGGTACACTGCTTTTTCCCATTTGCAAGGTAACTAATGTCACCTGGCTTATTATAAATGTAGTTTTTAAATAACACTATTCTTATAAAAAACTTTAAATACTGATGGTAAGCTAGGCCTATTAATTTTGAATTCCGACTAAGAGTGAAAGGTTGCAATTTAAAAAAAAAAAAAAAAAGAGAGAGAGAGAGAGAGAGAGAAAACCTTGCACCTAACTCTCTGATGTAATATGCTGAGGGGAGAGGCAAAGGAAGGCAGGGGGAAAGCATCATTTCCTTTTCCTGGAACTCTGTCCAGTTACGCTCCCTGATCAAGAAATATTTCCTCTGAATTGAAGACAAATGGTTGACAACTCTAATTATGAGCCTCTCTGCACATATTTAACAATTACATATGTGAGCAACAGGGTGGGACTATAATGTTGCCAGACCTGACACACACAACATGGCTTAAACTCTCAAGATATTACTAATTTTAAGAAGCTACATAGTTTGGGGCCTCTTCTTTTCTGTCCTAGTTTTTTCCTTTAGTCTTCAGGGAGAGACTTTATCAAGGTTTTCTTTCTTTACAATGTCAAGAGCTAGAAACTTATTTCAGCTGCAGTTGAAATTTTTATACAGTCATGTGTCTGCAAGAGCTGGGATGTTAAGAGAAAAAGGAATATGAAATATCATGAGACCTGCTGTTACTGCAGTAAACAGTAAGAATCTCTAAGACAGCATGATACAACATAAAATAGTCATACTTTCCTCAAAAAGAAGAATCCCCAAAGCTTCAGAAAGTGTGTTTCTAAGTTTTACAGACTTAAAGCCTTATGATAGAGAGCTCACTGCTTTTTCTAAAATCATGGTCAATAAAAAACCCCAAACTAAACTAAGCAAACAAACCCCAAACCCACACAAAACCCCAAATAAACAAACAAAAACTAAACAAAAGAAACCCACTCAAGGTCTTTATGTTCATCTCCTGCTGACTGGGAGTGAAAATGCTGTAACTAGCTCTCAGCCTCTTGCTTTAGACATAGATTCAAAATTCCCTGATACAATGTGTTATTTGTCTGAGGAGGCAACCACAGGCACTAGAGATGCCAAGCACTGAGAAATGGCAAGTGCTGAATTCCAAACCTTTCTAGCAGTTACTCCACTCCTGCACAGTTCTGAAGGACCTTCACACCTTTCTTATGGGAACACCACACAGCAGAGTGTGAAGACCTCTCAGTTGGCACATGCTGATGTCAGTAACCCCAAATGGCACAAGCCAAGGCTGGACACACCAGCTCAGGCCCAACAGCAGTGGATTATTGCCCCAGGCACTGTGCTTAAGTGAAAAAAGAACTGTTCTGCCTCTGGACGCTGGACAAGAGACATGGTGATTCCCAGCTCTACTCTTCAGAGTTTAGCTTGTGGAATAGCCACTTCTGACAGTATGGGTATGTCTCAGGCTCGTACCTCAGAGGACACCAACATTTAACACAGTAACTTGTGTAGAGCAAACCAGGATTTGTGTGGTTTTGGACAGACAAGAAAAACTTATTTTAGACTGAGGAGTGTCATCATAATTTCCTCATGTGCTAAGGATATGCAAAACAGACACAAGTTCTTGCAGCTTTTGCTGCTCTCAAATCCTTCTCTGTATTTCAAATACTACACAGTGAGGTTTGTTTTAACAAAATTTACCATCTTAGAGTATTTAAGATGACCTCCTTCTTTCTCCAGATTCTGGAATACATTTAGTGTTGCTTCAGAGAGGTAGTCAATGTGCTTTGTAAATATAAACAGTAATTTCTTTAGCAAATTAAAAAAAATGTAAATAGTCTCATGAAACACTTTAAAAATAATTACATTTGTATTACATATTAGTAAGAAAGATCCAGAAAACTTGTAGGAGACTGAAACTAATTATTTCCTTGGAAACAATCAGTAAAAAAACACGGACACCAACATTAAACAATTCAAAAGAAATTAAAACAACAAGAAGAATACTTAAAAGGACAATTATTGAAATTATTAAAAAGGAAATGAGATAACTATCATAGACCAGATACAATACAGAGAGCATAGAGAGATGAAATTTAAATAAGGGAAAAAAAACAATAGCACAAACCCCCTTTACTATAACAGATGAAAAAACATAAAGCATCAGTGAAACCCTGATTCTTATAGGTAAACAGCCTAACTGATGATAAGATCCTACTATTCTGATCTGTAGGAATTGCACTGAAAAGTGCAATCCAAGGATATCCTGTCCTTTGTTTTTTATAATATGCTGCTTTCTAATTTGTATGATTCGTATTAAATTCATATGATAATGTAAGCTGTTTAATATTTCTTGTTTGTAATATACAGAAGGTGAGAAATAGTTATATGAAAAAATTAATAGGGTCTTCATCAACTAACACTCTAAATATATCGGTTATTTATTGTTTAAAAAGATAATCACCCAGAAATCAAATGACCTCTTGAAAACAACGACAACAAAAAACATTAACTTATAATTCATCAGATTTAAAGCAAATGTGGGAAGGAGCCACTGAGAAATTTGAGCAATCATAATCCTCACTGGCGGTTTAATTTCTGGTATCTCTCAGATGCCTGTACTTCTCACAACAAACTGCCTACACAAAGTCATTTCACACCCATTTCGCCCACACCAGAGGTACCTTCATCACATCAATCTTCATCACTGCTTTGTCACAAAAACCTTGACTCACCCCTATTCACCTCAGTTGTCTGACTCACTGACTAACTAGCAGGGACCGGGAATTTTACTGTGACAAGCCTAGTCAATGGAAATCAGAGCGTCTTGCCTAACCCAGATGCTTTATGCAGGAAAATCTCTATTATGTCAATGTATTATATTTTCTTTTCCAGAATAGAAGGAAAGAAGATTTATTTTTGAGACCGGTTGTTCTGAAACAATGCCCCTTCCATTTGGACTGGATTCACTAATACTCTGTTTACAGGAGCTGCCGTGGCACCTCACCGGTGAAATTTGTTCCTTCCAGAGTTCACTCTTTCCCCATAGGCACCTTTGTTGAACTACAACTACAATAGCACACCACAGCAACCCCTCCAATTAAACTGTTAAACACTGTCTGACTCATAAGACTACAGTGCCTGATAAAGGATGTACTTGGAGCCCAAATCCAAATGAAAGGAGACAAGGAGTTGAATTTTCAATTCCATAAAGTTGCTCAGGCCAGCATAGTGTAACATCAATTCCAAAAACGTCACACAGAGTTCCAGTTCTTTAGAATCAAAGAATCAATTGGGCTGGAAAAGACCTTTGAGATCATCAAGTCCAACCCTTGGTCCAACTCCAGTCCCTTTACCAGATCATGGCACTCAGGG
>JAWWEV010000001.1:6119104-6132814 GCA_035583235.1 Hafferia zeledoni
GACCAACCCCCACCTGGCTAGAACTTCCCTTCAGGTAGTTCTAGACAGTGCTGAGGTCACCTCTGAGCCTCCTCTTCCCTAGGCTAAACACCCCCAGCTCCCTCAGCCTCTCCCCTTAGGACTTATGCTCCAGTCCCTTCACCAACCTTGTTGCTCTTCTCTGGACCCAGTACAGCCCCTCAATCTCTTTCCTGAACTGAAGGGCCAAGAACTGAACACAATACTCAAGGTGTGACCTCACCAATGCAGACGACAGGAGAAGGATCACTTCCCTGGTCCTGCTGGCCACGCTATTTTTGACACAGGCCAGGATGCCATTGGTCTTCTTGGCCAGCTGGGCACACTGTTGGCTCATGTTAAACTTCCTGTCAATTAGTCCCCCCAGGTTCGTTTCTGCCTGGCTGCTCTCCAGCCACTCTGTGCCCAGCCTGGAGCGCTGCATGGAGTTGTTGTGGCCAAAGTGCAGGACCTATCACTTGGCCATATTGAACTCCATCCCATTGAAATCAGCATTACCCATTCTAAGAAAAGTTTTATTTTCCTCTTAATTGAAGGGGAAACGAAATGGTGAAATCACAGATCTTTCAAACTTTGGGTACCATCCAACTTTTATGTCCCTGCTGTCATTCACAATGCTTCTTAACAGACCCACCCTTTTCTATACATCTGTCCTCCCCAAATCCAGCCATTCTCACTGATCACACCCATCATCTCAGTCATCTCACCAGAGTTCCTGGGGGTTGAAGCAACCACGGTCAGCAACTGTGGCTGTGCCTTACCCTGAGCTGGGGCTGTAAGTTAAAAACAGTTACAAGTCTTAGTCCCAGACTGCTGGGAGAGAGTGGAAAGCTTTCCCCCTACAGATTTGGGAAGAAGGCTAGAACAAAGAAGCTGGAGTATGAGGCAACCTCTTAGAGGTACTTGTGTGGCAGGGAAGCAGATGTCCTATGGGCTGAACCTCAGCTGGTTGCAGCACGAAGGGGAACCAGCACAAAGAAGAGGCAGGAAGGATGAAGTAATTGCTGATCTTTACAAGCCCTATGTAAAATACCATTCATAATGGTGATGACAGTCACTTTCTGCAGACAGGCACAAAGGGCTTTTTCTTCCATGGCACTCTGACAGTTTAGGCAGGAAGAGAGAGGTGGCTAGTGGAAGTAAATTGTCAGAGATCTGTCACTGAAGAGCAGATTGCTTTTCCCCTCCCGAATTTTCCCTCCTGAGTTAAGATTAGTCTCTATTGAAACCTAGGGTTCTGTTCATCACCAGCCAGCACCTACAGAGATGAAATTTCTTTATCAGATCTCTCTAAATAACTAGTTGAAGCTCAAAATCACTCTGACCTTAGGAAGAGGAAGAACGGTGTTGTTGCCAAATTCCAAAGAACAAAGCCCACTGTAAAATGAAGCTCCAAAACGAAAAATCATTAAACCTTTTTTTCTGCATGCAGGCTGCTGCAGCACAAATTAAACCCAATGCCATCAGAAGGGAATTAAGGCAAATAAAATTATTTTAAATAAATTACTAGTCTTAAAACTACTTTGATTATTCCATATTTAGCCACATGTACAATAATGGAAATTAATCTGAGAAGAAAAGATTCAGTTACACATGAAATGCTGCTGCATAGTATCAAGAGTTTCTGAAAGCAGTGGAAAGTCTCTTTTGTTTTGTTTGACTTTGTTTTGAAAATCACTTTGCTGTTTACCAAGGTATAATGTCATCTTCTTTGCAGAATACAAAGATCCATGTGGAAAACAGAAGTGTCTGCTAATTATTTCCCTCTAAAAGCAAAGAAGAGGATGAAATGTCTTGTATAATTGAATTTGAAAAATGCCAGGAAAGTTTGTTCTCTTTATAGCCAAAGTTAAAGCAAATTATTTTGGTGAGTGCTGAAATAGGGGGTGAGGGGAACACAAGTTTCCATTTAATTTCTAGACTTTGTCTTTAGTTGTCAAAAGCCTTTCCATAAGAGGCTACAATAGATGAAGAAAAAGCAAAGCCTCTGTCACAGAGGCTCTGCCTTTGTTCTGTATTTGTGCAATGCCCACAACACTGAAGCTCTAAGTCAGATATAAATAAACATAGAAGGAAATGAAAGCAGAACACGAAAGAAATCAAATAGATGGGTAACTTAAAAGAAGGAATAAAATTGCATTTATGCTGTTTAACCCTTACTTGTCTAGCTCTTGATGCTGCCTTAACAAAAAGAAGTTTCTTCATTACAAGTCAGCAATATTTGCAATAGGCTTCATTGTAGTGTGTCAATGGTAGCACCAATGGAACATTAAACACATATATATTTATAGAGCAATCATACTCTGTAACGAAATAGCTGAGTTTTTGCCTGTGGACTGTGTCCCACTTTCACACAGGGAAACCCAGGAGAGCCCTGAGTTATATAGGGCAACATATTGAACTTCTCAAAGTATTGACAAAGAATCTACTACTTGTTCTTGCCAGGGATTGTATCAGGTTTTGATATCTATTTATAGCCTCCAGAAACCCAAAATATCTACTTGATCTCTAGGACAAGAATGAGAGCAAGGTGCCAGCCCACCTGCAGGAGAGGTCCCCTCTCGTGGCTGATGAACTGCTGCTCACCAGCCCATCTGTCAACCCCTGCAAACACTTTGTCTCAGTAACTCACACTCTTATAGCACAGCACAACTCAGATATGCCTTTCTCACAGAAGTTCTGTTCTTAACCCTTTCAAGAGAGCAACAACAAACACCAGAGAAAATGTCAGCAATTTTCCTGAATTGGGAAAATTCCAACACCAACAATAGAATTCTCTTGAAAATGATCCACCACCCACAGAAATGAGACCTGATTTAAACTTACCTTGCAGTCTTCTTTGTAGAGGTGGCATAACAACATGTGGTAATTAGATAGGGTACCGAAGTACAGATCTGTGCAAACAACTAACCATGGTGTTTTTTAATGAAGGAAGGAAAAAGATGCTACAAGTACACCAATTCCGCTCACATTCAACAGGGAACATTGTGAACTGATATGAAAGACAGAAGGGCAAATAGTGTCCACCCGGAGTACTCCATATATGCTTGGTATGAACAATGGATAGACATGTAAACCATTTTGTATTTACTTCATTATTACTTTTCAATTGGAATAAGCAGAAAGAATTAATGGGATAGCCGTGGTCATCTTCATATTTTGTATCATGATGTCTTAAGTTGAAGCCTCAGATTTTGTTGTGCTTTAGCTGCTTTGCAAAAAAAACCAAAACAAAAACAAAAACAAAAAAACCAAAAACACAACAAAACAAAACACAACAAAACCCAAACAAAACAAAACAAAAAAACAAAACAAAAAAAAAACCAAAAAAAAAACCCCAAACACCCAAACCCAAACAAAACAAAAAAAACAACAACCAAACAAACAAAAAAACCCCAAAAAAACAAAACCATGAAAACATAGGCAAGAGGATGAAAGTTGGCTGCATTCAGAGTGGTATGCAGATGTTTTTGTGAAAGTATAGTGGGAAAACTTTGCCAGGTAATCACACTAATATTGCTAAGACACAACAGAGCTACTGAGAAAAAAATATATTGATATTGTGATTTTACAATGTTATGACCCCTGACTGAGAAATGCATTCCTGACAACATGCAGAAGAGGTGGAAAGAGAGTCAGTAATATGTCTGATTTCACCAGGTGACTTGAAACCTACAGAAAGGAAAGGTCGAAGTGTCACAGTAGCTTTTTTTCCTCTGCAGAGGGACCTGGCAGAGGCACTTGTGCTGTTGGTACAATTGCTGATGTACAACTGACATGAGGTTCCAATGGAGTTATTCCCAAATCATCCATGTGCAACGAAAGCATCTGTGTTCTGTTTTCACCAGACCACAGGGCTAGTAAGCGAGATGCCAAAGAAAGGAAAAGCTATAGCATCATCATGTTGCATTGAAGACAACAAGGCTATTTCAGAAGACAGCGAGCCTGATATTAGTTCATATTATAATCAAAACAAATCAAGCATGGACAATTTGGATCACCTCACCAGGCTTTATACACGCAAGAGATAAATTTGGTGGTAGCCAGTGGTAATATGATTGTGATGTGCTGTGCTGAATGGCTACATTTGTCATTTAGTATTCAGAGTTCCCAGACTCAAATCTGCAATGTCCTATGATTGCTGATTGTTTCTGTAGAAGTGGTCAACAACTTAGCTAAATAAAGAGATGATAATACAGTAGGTTTTCAAGCTACAGTTTGTATTGGATTTCAAGCATTTGGAATGAAAATAGCAACCTGCTTGCAGCTGTTGCACTTGTTGAATAGCAGAAATCAACAAAGAATCAACACTGGCGCTTATAACTGCACAGCAACAGCAGAAAAGTGAAGATGTATGCACAAAAAAAACCCCATATGCAATTTGTTGCAGAAATAAAAAAAAAAACAAACTAAAAAATCCTGAATAAGAAAAGAGTTAGACATGCACAGTTACATAAATACAGCCACCAAGTGTGTTACAAAGGTGAAAAAAACCCACAGATATATGTAGGTCTCTGCATTGATCCCAGGTAAAACAGAATAGGATAATTATTTTGACCCTGTGGCTAAAGAGTATAACAAAGGACAATAAAATAATTTATAAAAGAAGTAAAACTAATAAAAGAAATGGAGATAGTCATAAAACAAATGAGGGAAAAAGGTGACAAATGAAAGAAAGGGCAAATCAAAAACCTGCACACAGACCTTTTAGCTTAGTAAATTTAATGAGCATCTTGGAGTTTTCTGTATTTACTGATGAAATGCCACTGAACAACTGAGATGAAAAGATTTCTAAGATGAGCACAGGAAGAATATTCTAGCCTAAATAACACAAAGAAAACAGTAGAGGAAGCCAATGGAAAAAATCAGCAAAAAGTCCTTTCAGAACCTGCCAAATGGAGATAGAAGGTTGTTCAGATGGCTGCAGCACAAAGGCCTTAACCCACATTTGCTGATGCAAGCCCTAAATTTTGAGTGATGGAGGCTCAGATCATTTGTCTGGCTCTCTGGAAGTTCCCAGTGCCAGTCTGTACGGCTCTGATCAGGTAGGGAATGGCACTTTTCCCTCTGAATCGCTAAGCCAATGACCCATCATCATGTCAGAGCTGGGAGGGGTTGGTGCTGATGGAAGCCATGTGTGTTTGGATTAAGAAACCCAGTAATTTCCCCTCAAAACAGATACATTGGCCCAAATGCTCTGGCAAAGGGCAAGTTCCGTTGCAATCTTCCTACTTCAATTTCTGCTGTGGTTTTAATTGAAAGCTGTATTGCTTACTGCTCATCCTAAAATGTAGACTAACTCTGCTGTGCCTTGCTGAACAACTGTTGTGTTATGGCCCAGAGGTAAGGGATGGAGTGAACCCCCTGTGCCCCACACGGTTGTTTCACTGGGGAACAGAACATCTTACTTAATGTTTGCAAAGCACTCGGAGATCCTTAAACAAAAGGCATAAAAGCACACAATACCATCATCATTAGCTATAAGAGCCACTGTAGAGCAATGGAAAAATATTCCTTTTTCCCTGCCCATCTGGGGTTTTGCACACTGCCTAAAGAGTGCTTCCATCCCCTGCCAGCTCAGAGAGCAAGAGATCAAATCTGTGCCTCTAGCAGAATAGTGCAGAGTGCTAATTACAGAACTACCATAAAACATCTGCTGCAATGCATAACTATAATTCCTTGGCATGCACAAATGCAGCACCTAGACGCTCAGAGCACAGTGTTGTAAGCAAATCCTGGGACCCAGAGTATAAGTGGCCCTCAAGTGAGTCTTGGCTTGGATGAAAGGAGGCAGAGATGCATGGAAAGGCACCAACCTTTGGTGCACTCCCTTCACACAGAGGAGTCACAGCTTCAGGCTCTGCACTCGCAGAAACACAGAAGCAGAGCCATCAAAGTTGCCATCTACCCTCTCCCAGAGCAAGGTCAACTAACTAAAAGAATGTACAATTAGGCACCTTCTCTTCACAGCCACAGGTCACCCAGAAGTAATAGTTTGTGAGAAACTGTAAAGCCTCACCCTGCCACAGAATGTCTCAGAGAGGTTTTGTAGGAGAATTAGTCATCCCAGGGCTTCCCATGGCCAGGCATTCCTTGTTGCCACTGCAAAACATATGTCTCTGCAGAAAAAAAACCCCACATCAACACAGACAAACAGTACATTCAGAATTAAATCTTCTGTTCATATTCATTTTGAAAGGGTTACTTCTCATTTATGCCTTGAGTCAGTAGTTACTTTACAGCAGTGGCCAAGAGTCCTCATACACCAAATGTGATGCTTTCCTGTTTTATAGGACTGGAGAGAAATAGACCCCATCCTTCCTATATTGCACTCTGTTTTACAGGACTTGGGATGGCCTGCCTAAAAGCTCATCCCTGATATCAAGCTTATAAACTGGATGATGAATCAGGATGGAATCTCAAGGAAAGTCATGAAATGTTCCCTCATTCCTAGCTGATGTGCATGGATTTGAAAAAGTGACACAAGGTGCTTACACTCTTCATCAGGGTCACAGGGAGAAATTATTTGCTGGAAACTTTTTGTTAGTATGAAGCTTCTTTATGCTGCAGCCCTGATGTGTCAGAAAATATGTGCTTCAGTGCCAGCAGGAAATACAGGTCCTTGCCTGTTGTATCTCTCTTTTCATCAAAGAAGAAACACTTGCAGCCATCATTGCTATTATTTTAAAATATTATCAAATTTTAAGCATCAACATTAATTAAATTTGTAACAGGAGCCTCACCCAGATCTTGCTTTGCAAGAAAGTAAGGGACAAATGAAGCCATTCATCCCACAACAACAATTTAGGGGCTAACATTATGAGCCCTGAATAAATGGAGAAAAAAAAAAAAAATCATAGAGTGGCTTTGCAGCAGCCTTATGAGCAAGTTCTGTGAAAAATGCAAAAGTGCACTGATCTGTCCTGCTAATTTCTTTACAGTAAAACTGGAAATGTAGACGCTTATCCATGCACAATGGTACAAGAGAAAGTGTATATGAAAGACCCTTCAGCCTGAAATGGATAAATGGAGATGAAACAGTGCTTTTGATCCAAGGTTAATCAGAAAAATTGGAGAGTTTTATGCTGAGTTTCTTGGATTTGTTTTGTCTGCATAGAAGCAACTTTAGAAATTCAATATTAAAATAAGAAGCTTTCTCAATGCCAAAATTGAATACCAAACGAGACTGGTACATATATCATAATATCCTTGCTGGCTATAACATAGTCATCTGAAAAGTGTAACTACAAAAATTCTACCTACAAAATGTGAGGACCATAACCAGGCATATGAACAGCCCCTTAGAACTGCATGACACTGTCAGTGTACTTAGAGAGGAGGCACTGTGGGGAAGACAGAAATATTCCAGTAATAAATTGAAACTGGTTTTGCAACTGAATGGAAAAAAAAAAACAAAAAAAAAAAACTAGCTTTCTTTACTTGCTACAGAATGTTTAATAAGCAACATAAATGAAAATAATTTATTTGCACTTAAGGAAATGTTATGTTCCTTTTTAAATATTCTTAAATAGGAGACTTTTACCGAAATAGAAATGTGACTCTACTAAATATTTCTACCATTCAAATCAAAAGTATCCAGAAGAAATTAAACATCAACTTTGAAAAAAAAAAAATAAAAAAAAAATCTAAGTTTAATGAATGGAAGTCAGTAACAAGAGTAGACAGAAAATAGTAAAATACATTTTCTCCTTTCCTGAGAGAGAATTATTGGTGCTTCCTGAACACAGCTCAGTTTATTCCACTGAAACAATGGTCCTTCCCTTTTTCTTTTAATATGAGATTTTGAAAGATTCAACTGACCACAGTGCTCCATTCTCTAAATCACCCAGCAACCTAACATGGAAGAAGTCAAGGAAAAAAAAAATAATTAAAAGCTGTTGCTTCCATAAAACGCAGAGATAAAGAATTTTATTGCTTCTGTCCTCATCACTGACCTGATTCTAGTGGAGACTGATTATGATAGTAGGTGAGAAAAAGGAAGAAAGTATAAAGGTCTTAGAAAAGTATATGTAGAAAATTATTTTGGAAATAGTAATATGAACTGTATAAATTCAGAAATGTTATTATATTCCTTATTATTTTTTTAATTAATCAGTGATATTCATTAAGTTTTTCTAAAAGAGGTTGGGAGGAGAATGGATAGAGAGCAGCTCTGACTGGGGGCATTGGTTGATGAGAACCTCGACATGATCCAACAATATGTGCTCACAGCCCAGAAATTCAACATCCTGGGCTGCAGCAAAAGCAGTGTGGGCAGCAGGTCAGGGGAGGTGATTCTGTCCCTCTGCTCTGATCTCGTGAGACCCCACCTGGAGTGCTGCATCTGGGTCTGGAGTCTCCAGCACAGTAAAGCCATGGACTGCTGAAGCGAGGCCAAAGGGATACGAAGATGAACCGAGGGTTGGAGCACCTCTCCTGTGGGGACAGGCTAAGAGAGTTGGCGTTGTTCAGTCTGAAGAGGCTCAGCAGAGACCTTATAGCAACTTCCAGTACCTAAAAGGAGCCTACAACAAAGCTGGAGAGACTTTTGATGAGGGTATGTAGTGATTGGACAAGAGAGAATAGCCTTAACCTGAAAGAGTATAAAGTCAGATTAAACAGTAGGAAGAAATTCTTTACTGTATGGGTGGTGAGGGAGAGGAACAATTTGCCCAGAGGAATTGTGGCTGCCTCATCTGTGGAAGTGTTCAAGGCCAGGTTGGGTGGATCTTTGAGAACTCTGGTCTAACGGGAAGTGCCTCTACCTATGGTAGGGAAATTGGGACTAGATAATCTTTATGGTCCCTTCTAACTCCAAGTATTCTGTGTTTCTATGATATGAAAGAATATACAGAAAAGAAATAAGAGCACCATATTAGATGGCTGTGTTAAAATGAAAAATAAGGAAATAATTGTTTAAAGTATCTTACAGGATCTCAGCTTGGCAACATGATATCAAATCCTTAAGGCCACTGACCATGCTTTGCTTGAGGTATTTGGTATTATTCCAGACACAAGGAATTTATCAAAGTCTGCAGAAACTCTATAAGCAGCTTGACACTGAAACCCATAGCTGCTGAGTATTAAGGGAGATCAGTACATTTCTTAAAGTTACTTTTGTGAATTCTTGGTTTCCTTTACAGAATATAGAGAAAAGTTGAGAAGTTGAGGGTTTTAAATATAACTCTATCCAACAAGGAAGAACAGAGAGAGAGTAATTTGGGACTGAATAAAATTGAAAAAAATTAACTGTTCTTAGAAGAGTATGTATTGAGAAGGGCAGCAAAATTAGCACAGTGAATTTGATGGAGACTAATATGCAAAGAGAACTGATAGATCATATCCTCACAGGAATGAGATAAGCCTCAAAAAACTCTGAAGAGCTAACAATTCCTAGAAGAAATCATAACAAAGGCACAAAACCAAACTAACCCACTATAAAGGAGGAACAGAAAATTTAATTAGACCCCTGTTGTCTAAACCACAAGTTCTTCATTGACTTCATTTTAGAGGAAGCTACACAAGATTACTAAGGATGGCAATAAAATAATAGCTTTAGTATGTAGGGGAAATGTGAAGCGTAGTTTACTAGCTAAGAATGTAAACGATAAAGAAAAAGTACACTACTCTGAGTAAAGTTAAACAAAAACAAAACCAAACAAACAAAAAAAAAGAGTTAACCTTCTCTTCATACAGGGTGGATGCCCACACAGCTGAAGTACTGCCTGCCTTCTGTCAATCTTCACTAGAAAAGTGATGCACAATTAATGTCAGCAGCATAAGACTAGAGGAGGGAATAAACAGCTCCGAGAGACTTCTGGTTTGTTTTCAGACTTCATGAGCCTGATAAATTTCATTTTGGGGAATTTCAAACATCTGAAAGTTCTTTCACAGTAATGGCCAGTTTTCAGAATCCCTGGGAAATGGGAAAACTCTAGAAAACTAGAACAGATTAAATACAGCACATATTTAAGACAGAAGAGAGAAATAGGAGGAGGTATACATCTGTCACCTTACTGTCTAAAAAAAACCCAATCAGTACATCAAAGTAATTTTTTAAGAACTGGCAAGGAAAGAAGGACATGAGAAATTGTGAAGAAGAATTCCTATCCAACCTATCTAGTATATTTTTATGGTGAGATAGCAGGTCTTCTGATCTTAACTTTCTGAGATAGGGAGGCAGGTAAATTCTGCATTGACTCTGTGCTGCTTAAGAGGAAGTCACAGGCAGCAATGAAGACAACCAAAGTCTACAACACGTATAACTCAGCCATGCCAGTCTCTTGCAAGAGGTGGACTGAACGTGAATCAGAGACCAAGGCAACAGGGATCTCCGTGGTTAGTGTCTACTACAAGCCATCTGATCAAGGGAAGCTTATTGATGAAACTTTCTTGCTTCCCTTGATCAGGTAGCTTGTAATAGACACTGACCTCAGAATTCCCCTTTGTTGCCCTGGTCTCTGATTCTTACTCATGAGCTTTTTGACCTGCTTATGGCTGCTCTTCAAAGACAGCTCATCAGAGTCAATCCATCTCTTGGCACAGAGGGCAATCCCTCTGCCTCTCCTTCCTCCCCTATCTCTTCTGAACAGCCTGTAGCCATCAGTAGTGACACTCTAGTAATGGGATTTGCTCCACCAAGTTTCACTAATGACAACAAATTCATAGCTTTCCAGCAGCACAGTGGCTTTCAACTCCTTCTGTTTGTTGTTCACGTTGTGTGCATTGGTGTAAAGGCACCTCAGCTGGGCTTTCAGGCATGCCATTTCAATGCCTTTTAGATTGTTTTCTGATACTTCTCTGCTGGTTTTCATTACCTTTGGAGTCCCCAGCTCATCCCTGAGAGTCTACAATTGTGTTCTGGTGTTGTTCACACAATTCAGAATTAGCTGGGTGGAGCTACACTACTGCTGGGCTATTGATTTCACCTCCAAAACTAACATATCACCCCCAGGCTCATGTCTGTTGAGCTTGGTCTTACCTCCTTCCCCCTTCAAATGTAGTTTAAAGCCCTCTCAATCAGCCCTACCAACTCATCAGCTGGAATCCTTTTCCCCATTTCAGACAGGTGAACCCCACTTGTCTCCAGCAGGCCTGGTGCCACATAAACCACCACATGGTCAAAACACATCTCAGGTGTTCATTCTCCTCTAGTCCAATGAGTAGGAGTTTTTATTCAATACTTTCATGAGTGGTTTCTGTGGTTGAACAAAAATGTTCTAATTGTTTAATATAAAAGTGGCACCGATGTGAGAGGACAACAAGCATAATACAAGAGACCAGGATTCAAAATTATCTTGCATATGTATATAGGAGGGGCTTCTTTTTTCTTTGAGAATGGCATTCTACACAGATCGTTACAGTCAGAAAAACAAAACAAAATAAAAAGGTTGCACAAAAGCAGTCTGGAGAGCAACCTGCTAAAAACCAGACAAATACACGGTATTAGAGTGGATCACAGAAAGAACATGAATCAACTGTGTAATTCTCTAACAAAAAAAGGTGGATATAGGAACAGGATTATAGACAACAGCATAAACTGTACTACTTCTGTTCCCCAGCTTTCACCCATTCTGCTGTAGTAATGGGTTCAGCTTTGTGTATTGCTCACCAAAACCATGTAGGTTTCTTGCAAAGATTCCTGAGGATCAGAGGTCTAAGACACCTAACCTGCAAAGAAAAGCTGAACAAATCGGGGTTGCTAACTGCAAAAGTCTTCAAGTATATTAAAGGCTTTCACAGAGAGAGAAGGAATAATTCATCCTCCATGTCCATGAAGAAAAGAACAAGAAATAACAGGCTGAAACTGCAGCCAGGGAAATCCACTCTCCATCACCAGAATTTGTTAAGAACAGGCAAGACAAGCATTTTTCAGGAAATGCAGACAAAGTTTGTCTTGTCATTTTCTGCAGTGTCTTCCCTCAGGGAATTCTGAAATCCCTTTAAACCCTATAATCTACGATTTGATGTTAGTTCCCTGCCCATTCAAAGTATTTACTAAGTCACTATATTTCCTCTTGCTACCCTGAAAAACTGGTGGAAATACTTTAGAAAAGGTTATACTTTTTGGCAACTGCTCCAATTAGTTTGATTGCCACATATGAATAAGACAGTATTTGCTGTAGTGACTTGGGTCTCTAGTCTGTTTGTGATGAGACTTTCCAATTCTACTGTGACATTTACTATCTGAGAAAATTGGCCTGAGAATGATTTTCGTTTCTTACAAAGGCAAAAGCACTTTAAAAGTCCCTTTTAACCTCATGTAATGAAATGTCTGTTCTCTGCTGCAGGAAATAGTTTATAATCAAAGAAACTAATTATTTTTCTTATTATTTAACTACTTTTGTGTTCAATCTTATAATAATCACCATGTAGTCCTCAATATTTCATATAGTCAGAGATATTGACTTAATGGGAACGTATTTTCTCTTTCCAATCATTTAGGTTGAAGCAATACCTAACTGCTTCATTTCGGTTGTTTGTTGGGTTTCTTTTTTTTTAAAGTTATTCATATACATAATCCTAAAACAAGGTCAGCCAGAGCACACCACTACTTGTTTTCAAGAGATCTGGTAAACAAAATCAAATTTACAAGGAATGGAAAACAAAGAGCATACACGTACCAAATAGTCTAAATCACTCTCCACATTTCCTTGTTTGAAACTTTGAATTCACAGCTTCTGAATATTAATACTGTTTTTTGTTACTAGCATATTTGTCTGTGCCATTTCCTCCACTCTCCCCTGGAGGTTGCCTCTATACATATTGGTAAACATTTCAGAAGAGTTTATTCAAAATAGCTCTTTAGCTTTTCTTCTTTCATGTAAAAATATCTTTCTATACCAGGACAAGTAACTTTCATATGATAGCAGATACTATATATACATGCTTTTAAAGAATTCCTGAATTTAATTGTTCTGGATAAATTTCTCACCTACAATGTTTTCTCAGAGTGTGAAGAGAATATACAGTCAGTAACATCAATACAAAACTTCTTTCAAGAACCTCCTCCCTCAGCTTTTCTAACAAGATGACCTGTTTTAACACAGTTTACCAATGAATATCGCTCCTAAAAACATACTGTTCTAATGTTTGCACAAAATTTACCTTAAACTTTATAATTCTAAAAAATCTTCAAAAATACTTGAACAGCAATAAAATATTTTGTTCAGAGCAAAGAAATATACAGTGATGATACTGTCAGTTATATGCCAGCCACATGACTCCAGGATGGTGCTAACTTAGAAAGTTTCCTACCATTTCAGTACTGGAATACAGGTATTTGGAGGTGTCGTCCTGAAAAAGGTGTACTCCCAAGAATTTCTAGTCTTTGTAACTAACTAAGCAGCTCATAAGCTGGTCATTCCTGCCAGGGCAAAAATCACCATCAGCACCATTGTCTCCCATAATACACTCCTGGAAAAGCTGGTAGCCCATGGCTTGGACACGTGTACCCTCTCCTGGGTTAGGAGCTGGCTGGAGCGTCGGGCCCAGAGAGTGCTGGTGAATGGAGCTGCATCCAGCTGGAGGCCGGTCACCAGTGGTGTTCCTCAGGAGTCTGTGTTGGGTCCAGTCCTGTTTAACATCTTTAGTGATGATTTAGATGAGGGGATTGAGTCCATTATCAGCAAATTTGCTGATGACACCAAGTTGGGAGGGAGTGTCGACCTGCTGGAAGACAGGAGGGCTCTG